>PVKZ01001533.1:0-372544 GCA_004027375.1 Macroglossus sobrinus | reverse complement strand
AAAAGATAATTCCAGAGGAAGAGAAAGGCAATCCAGACATGGGGACAGAATGTACAAAGGCAAGGAAGGGTGGAAGCTCCGTGTCTGAGGAGTCCAGTGAAGCTGCAGCACTGTTGTGTTGGGAAGAGAGGCTGGGGTCTAGGCCCAGTTTGGAAGAGCCTTGAACACACATTAAAAAGAAACAGCTGGAAAATATACAGAGCCCGCCTTTACATGCCATGCTGTATTAGGGTTCTCCAGAGAAAGAAAACCAATAGGAAGTGTGTGTATAATTATATGTATTACATATAGATAGATAATAATATAGAGAATTAACTCACATGATTATGAAGGAGGACAGTCCCAAAATCTGTAGGATGAGTCTGTAAGCTTGAGGCCCAGGAAAGTCATATGACTAGAAAGCAAGGAACCACAACACTTGTAAATAGCCCTATCACCCAGCAAGAAAAAGGTCTCTAAGCAGAGCTATTGATCTTAGTGGGAGAAAAAAAATGATCAGAGCCACAGAGATTATTAGAAACTTGACCAATGAAAGATCTGAAGCAACGTCCAGGAACTGCTTCAGAACTGGCACCAAGTCTTTCCTTATTGTTTCTACATCACTTACAACAAAAAAGAATAAGAAACAAAGGATGTGAAGGATCTATACACTGAAAATTACAAGAAATTACTAAAAGAAATTGAAGAAGACACAAAAAAAGGTATTCTGTGTTCACGAATTGGAAGAATCAACATAGTTAAAATGGCCATGTTACTCAAAGCAATAAACAGATTTAATGCAATCCCCATCAAAATACCAATCACATTTCTTAAAGAACTAGAAGAAAAAAATCATCAGATTTATATGGAACCATAAAAGGCCCAGAATAGCAAAAGCAATCTTAAGAAAAAAAGAATAATGCCAGAGGTATCACAGTCCTTGAGTTCAAATTATATTACAAAGAGGCAATAGTCAAAACAGCATGTTATTGGCAAAAAGACACAAAGACCAATGGAACAGAATTGAGAGCTCAGAAATAGATCAACATATATATGAGCAAATAATTTTCAACAAAGGAGCCAAAATCATATAATGAAGAAAAGAAAGCTTCTTCATTAAATAGTGTTGGAAAAATTAGAAAGCCATATGTAAAATAATGAAATTATTTTAGTGTTGTCACCATACACTAAAATTAACTCAAAATAAATCAAAGACATAAATATAAGACCTGAAATAATAAATTGCATAGAAGAACACATAGATAATAAACTCTTGGATCTTGGTCTTAGAGAGGATTTTATGAATTTGACCTCAAAGGCAAGGGAAGAAAAGGCAAAAATAAATGAATGGGACTATATCAAACTAAAAAGCTTCTGCACAGCAAAAGAAACCATCAACAAACCAAAGAGGCAACCAGCCTAATGGAAGAAGATATCTGCAAACAATGTGTACAATAAGGGGTTAATATCCAAAATATATAAAGAACTCATACAGCTCAGCAACGAAAAAACAAACAGTGCAATTTAAAAATTGGCAGAGGACCTGAACAGACACTTCTCCCAAGAAGACAGACAATGGCCAACAGACATATAAAAAGATTCTTTGCTTCACTAGCTATTAGGGAAATGCAAATCGAAACCACAATGAGATACCACTTCATACCTGTTAGAATGGCTATAATCAACAAGGCAAGTAATAACAAGTGCTGGAGAAGTAGTGGGGGGAAAGGAACCTTCACACACTGCTGGTGGGAATGGAAACACGTACAGCCACTATGGAAAACAGTATAGAGGTTCCTCAGAAAATTAAAATAGAACTATCATATCTCCAGCAATCCCTCTTCTGAGTATTTACCCCAAAAATGTGAAAACATTTATCTGTAAAGATATATGCACCCAGATGTTCACTGCACCATTATTCATGGTGGCCAAGACATGGAAACAACCAAAGTGTCCTTTAATAGATGATTGGATAAAGAAGATGTGGTACATATGTACAGTGGAATATTAGCTTGAGGTTAGGATTATGTAGAGATCAGATATACTCTTCTTTTAACAATTCAGATGATTTGGTCACTCTGGGACCTGTATTCCCTCAGGGCATAATTAACCAGGGCCAAGTGGTGGCAGCTGCCCACTAAGACAGGCAAGCGCCCTTCACGTCTTCACCGTACCCATCCGGCAGCTTTTGGTCACTTATATTACTGCTTGGACCCTAAGGCACGAGGCTGTGCATTAAAAATACTTGAGTGGCTTGTACAATCCCAATACTTGGGCTCACCCAGAACAACTACATAAGCACCTCTGGGGGTAGGACCCTCTGAAGAACCTGTATCTTCTCATTCCAGTGGTGGTGGCAGGGAGCAAGTGGGCAGCTTAGTTAATTTAGTCACAAAACAGGAACTTAAAAACAGTTTTGAGAGTGAAGAGAAAGTCTTTATACCTTCTCCCTTCAGCCTCTGAAAACGAATTTTTGCAGCCCTTAATTACACATTTCTATCGGCTTTCCGGGAAAGCTATCTTCAAAGAATATTTCAAATTTCATTATATATACAGCTTTAAAATATTAATTTGACCTGTAGAATTTTATAACAATGTACTGGATTGGAAAGTGACACAAACATAATATCCCTGGTTTCTTTCTACAATATCATACAAGTAAAATGACACATTTTACAGTAGCGCTGTTATTAAAATGCAGTCTCGCGCTGGTATAAGTGTCACTTGTATTTAAAAGGAAAGTAATTTTACATGATTTGCTCTCTTATTTTTTGTCCTGGTGATACAAGGAGATCCGTGGACTCAGTGACTTCATCAGATGATCTTGTTTCTTCTTCCATACTACTTTAAAGGAAGACTGGAAGCTTTTAAAATCCTTCTTCCCAAGGGAAATTATAAAATGTCAAAATGGTCAAATCAGCCACTTGGACTAGCCTGGGAATGAAGACTTAATTTGGTCATGGGAATAGAAGAAGAATACTTCCTTGAAGTTCTTTCACCCTCCTGGTCTTTCTCCTCTGCAAACATTCCAATAAACTGTATCATTGTCCAAAATGGAACACTCACAAATGAACTCAATATAGCAGGGCCATCATTTAGGGCCCTTAGTATTCCAAATGGTAGGAAACCCAACTTAAGTGACTCACACACTGAAGCGTGGTTATGAGTTCATGTAATCCAAAAGAAATAGGGTGGGCTTCAGATGAAGCTTGATCCAGTTCAGAAAATGTCACCGTTTTAAATCCCCTTCTGTCTCTCTGTCCTATCATCCAGTGTTAGTTTGATCCTCAGGCAACTGTCCAGCAGGCCTGGACTCTCCCGTTATGCTACCAAAACATCTCTGTGCTTCTCTGTCTCCCATCCTTACACTACGTGAGTGTTTGCTCTAGCAGAGCTAATAAGGGCCCCTCCCAGGAGGAGAAGCACTAGCCCACCCAATTCCTGTGGCTGAGAATGGCAAAGGGTGTTTTCCCTTCGGACATTCAGCATTCTGCTTCCAGGAAGAGGGAGGAAGCTATTCTGAGCAGCAGACAAGAGTCCGCTATTCCAGGTGTGTTCTGACTGATGCAGAGGGCAACATGACTCTTGCCATCCTTGCTCTAGTGCAGTGCTGTCTACCAGAACTTGATGAGATGATAGAAACGTTCTCTATCAACGCTGTCTAAGACAGCAGTCACCTAAACTCATGTGACTTGAACACATGAAATGTGGCTACTGTGACCGAGGCACTGGGTTTCTGGTATTATTTAAATTAAACTTAATTTAATTTAAATAGCTCCATGTGGCTACGGGCTGCCATATTGTACAGTGCGGTTTGAGAAACTTAAATTTCCATTGTAGCAACTGAAAATCCCATTTGTTTTTTTTGGCAGGCACATAACATTATTTATAGTACATAATGGAGTCTATTATCAACAAAATTCCATAACTCTTTTTTTTCTATTCATGAGGCCACTGAGTCATGTCTTTGTCATTCTGTACATTTGCAATTAATTATTTAGACTTAAATGCAAGATTTTACATGTATTCCAAATTGAATTATTAGAGCATCCCCATCCTTCAATAAATTTTTTGACCTAATTTTTTAAATCCATAATATTACTTCTTGATCTACCAATGTTTTGTTGGTCTCAATTGTGAAGGGAACTAGCCTACAGTGGAGATTTTCTAATTTTTTTTTAATTGGGATTATGAATAGCTTCTGAGAATCTGTAACACTTTCATAATTACATGCAGATTTTTGTGTGCTTTTGCTTATATTCTTTTTTTTTTTAAGGGAAAGATTCCAATGCAGTCATTAAATTTTCAAAGGTTAAAATCAATAATAAATAATTTGCATCTTTGCGCAAATTATTAAACCAAGGCAGAAATCCATGGCCTACTGTTAAAAATGGCCCTCAAGATTAATACTGGCATTTGCCACAGGCTGTGTCTCTGGTCCCTTAGACCAAAAAGATAGTTAAGTTTTTTTGTTTTTGTTTTTGTTTTTTCCTTAGAGCTTTAGTTACCCTGCTCTATGCCAAAACTGCTGCCTCCATAGGGCAAAGACACACAAATCAGAAACTTTCTTTAAGTTTTGACTTCTTTCCAAAGTCTGCCAACTGTTGTACACTCTCTAGAGCCCTAGAGTAAGTGTTTTTGTATTTTGTCCACCGTTTATAATTGTTATGTGTGAAGTCATTCTCATTCTCATTATATATTATTCACTATTATCTCATTAAATAAGTCTTGTTACCTCATTCCCATATACACAGCATTTACTTAACCAGAACTACAATATTGAACATTTAGAATTTTAACAACTTTTTCACAAGTGTCACCATCACTGCAATGAGCATCCCTATTTATGCCTCTTTGAGCCCATGTCTAAGTAGAAAACGAGAAGTGGAAGTGTGGATTATAAGAATGTGTACTTTAAGACTGTAATACATGGTGGCTTCAAGGCTGGAAACAATAATATTATTTTATCATGAATTATATCATCATATCAATAAAGCATTTGATATGTACTAACACACATAATAAAGGTCCAAAATTTATCACATGTGTGAGATATACCAAAATGTCTTCAGGCAGGGTAGCCACCCTATAGATACCAACAAAATGCTTTCCAAAATGTCTGTGAGTGCTGAATATTCTACTGCAGCATATGTAACAAAGGGAATTTTGAATTTTCTTTCTCTGGGAGATTTGAAGAAGAGGCGTTTCTATCTATCTATCTGTGGTAGCTTAAAGACGGCCATCAAAAGCCACGGGTTCAAAGCAGTGAGAGGAAGATGAGCAATGCCGAGCACTGTGTTATCTTTGGTGTTCTAGCTCTCGTCTGAAAACAGGGCTCAGAATCATGGTCTGGCATCTTCTCAGCTTTGCCTTGTCTCATGCTGTGAAGCCCTTGGGGATATAGTACATGTGCACAATCCCAGAGCAAGAAAGTTCACCAAAATGAGCACTACAAGGGCAGGGCATTGAAAAGCAGACTGGTCTCAACTGTCCACCCCCTAATGTATGCCAATCTTCCTCTCAACAAACAGTAGACTTCCCAAAGAGCATACATGAAGGATTATTAGACTTCACTTCTTAATTTCCATTTTGATTCAAAAATCACAGGAGGCTATGATCTTACTTTATGATTCCTTTTTTTTTTTTTTTTTTGAACTCATGCAGCTGAAATACAAAATGTGATATTTATTAGCTGGTAAAGGCAGGGCTTTCTTTTTCATGATGGTGTTTTACTTTACAAAGAGCAAATAGATCATGATGTAACCTGTGTAGTAATGTTTACAAAGGAGTACTGATAGTTCCGTAAAATTCTCCTTATTGTGTAATGGTTTGAAATCTCACTATCACATCTTAGAGATTCTACGCTGGCATCGCTCATGGTGGCAGGGGGAAATTAACTGAACATGAGAAAAATGCGTGGTGCTTCCATTTCATATTCAGCTAAGTTTTTTTTTTTTTAGTGACTTCTAAGAACATGACGAAGATCTGTTGGTATCAGGCTTTTTCATATTGTTTTAATCAGGTGTTTATTCATGAAATATTTACTAAACAACGACGTTGTGCCAACTAGACCCTGTGGGAATACAAACATGAAATATCCTTGGACCGGCTTAGAGCAGGGTTCCACTTAAGTAGAACCCAGGATGGGTTCAGATGCCAGGCTCTTCATGTGAGATCAAAGTGATGGTATTGATTTGTTTATAAGAAATGCAGATTCTAGCTTTATGGAGTTACAGTCAAGTAGGGAATAGAAATGTTAAGTAAAAAATTACAAGTGCGTGAATTTACAGTGAAGTGACAGTTCTAACCTTGCTTTATAACTCAAAACCAGCGGAATTCTTGTCCCTCCCTCTCCATCAGACAGCCAACATCCGATAAGAATGAGCACCTTGCTTCTCATTTCCCCTTTCATGTCATTCTTCTTCCTACCTTAGTTCATTCTCCTCTCCATGTAATATTTATTTATGAAGTGCCCTCTGTGTCCCCAGAACTGTGTTTGAGCTGAAAATGTCCGTGTAAAAAAGACACATAGCAAGATGGAAACGATGTTCACTGATGCCCATCTGAAAACACCTGATACTCCGAAGGCTGATTTCTCTCCATAGCACGTGCATGGTGATCATGCAGTTTCCTACTCTGATCAGAGACCTAAACACGCCCAGCACCATAAAAAATGTGTCGTTCCATGCCAAACAATTTACTGAGACTTGAGGATGGCTGGACAGTATTTCCCATGGAATGAAGGCTGGCCAAATGACCACAGTGTACTGAAGCTCTCCATACATTGCTTAAGACTAGAATTCACAGTCAGCTGCCTGGGGTGGCTTTCACTCCATCTTTCTTTCCAAGAACCACAGAGACGAAGTAAATGAGCCACAGAAATAGGGATTTCTTCCAGGCTGGAGATATTACAATCCTTCTCTGAATATAAGAGTTGGCTTAAAAAGGCAGCATTCACTATTGAGGGGATAACTCCGAAGAGGTCTTGTGGTTATAATGGTTTTATGATTATTTTGGATCTCTGTAAAGACTCCTGTGTTTGGGTAACTGATTCCACACTGGAGAGATCACACAAACATTCCTTAACATTAGTCTGTGGCTTTGTTAGACAGAATTAAAAGAGCTCTGTGTCCGTTCCAATCCCCAGTCATACCCCAAATCTGTCATTCACATGACTGTGGATCCTTTCAGAATTAGACTCTGGGTCTTCTGTAATGTTAAAAAAAATCACATATGCAAAAACAGTCTGCTGGAAGTCTACACTGTACATGGAAAATAAAAGATATTCAAGTCAGATTGCTATCTTCCAAAATCTATATGTAAGGAAGGGACATTTGTGAGTGTAAATGCACACATGCATACATACATACATACATACATACACACATATAATGCACATACATACACATACAAACAAAGAAACAGGTTGGAAAAATACTTGCCTCTATTCTTCTACAATCAATCAATTAATCAGAAAATAGTGACTAAGAAATGATCCTTTGGGGGAAGTCTACTCTATATGTTGAAAATAAAAGATGTTTAAGTTAGGTCACAGTCTTCCAAAAACCTTTGGTTGAAGAGATGAGATTGGTTAATTAAAATACATCATTCATCCATCCATACACATGCACATGCACATGGGCACGCATGCTTACACACACATACAAACACACACAAAGAAACAAATAGTTTGGAAAAAATATCAAGGATGACAAAGAAATACATTCAACAGATATTTATGTATTTATTTATTTCCTAGGCATGTTTTAGTGTTAATACAGAGCTTTTATTGTAGTGACATAGACAGATAATAAGAAGTAAATATATAATTTCAGGTAACAGAGAGTTCCATGATGATGAAAAAATAAAGCTAAAAAGTATTATAGAAGAAGAGTAATATTTATGTAGAGGGCACTCAGGAGAAAGGCAATGTTTGATATTAGATCATGTGAAAACATGTATGAAAAGCAACCACAAATCCAGATCATGCAGGACCCTGAAAATGATAGAGAAGACTTGGACTTTCCTGCTAAGTGAGAGAGATGGAAGAGACGTTCGGAGGACCTTGAGCTGAGAACTAGGCGGTCCAAGGGATGCCTCATGTGTTAAGAACAGACTGCAAGAGACAAGGGCTGAAGCAGAAGACCAGGTAAAAGTCTAATGATGATGAGCATTGATTGCTTGGACCTGCAGTGGCAGCAGGGATGATAAGCAGCAGATGGATGACAGAAATATTTGAAAGGTAGAATTAACAGAATACATCAGAAGTGAAGTATGAAAGGAGGAAAGGAATCAAGGATGACACCAAGGTTTCTGGCTTGAGCAATTAGAAATGTGGCTAGTTGATTGAATTACAAAAAGGTTAATTTATCATTAGGCAAGACCATACGTTCCTACTAGAATGGCTAAAATTTTTAAGACTGACAACATGAAATATTTGTGAAGATATAAAGCAACCAGAATGCTCGTGCATTGCTGATAGAAGTGTAAAATGATATGTAACCACTTTGGAAATCTGTCACTACTTCCTCATAAAGTTAAACTTAAACCTACTTACAATCAGGCAATTTAATCATAGGTATAAAACCAAGAGAAATGAAAACACAACGTCAAAAAGATGTACATAAGAATGGTCATAGCAGCTTTACTTATAATAGTTCTAGAATGAAGACAACCCAGATTTCCTTCAAGAGGAGAATGGGAAAAATTTATCCATTATACAATTATAAAATAGAATACTACTCAGCAGTGTAAAGGCACAAACCACTGTTACACACAGCAACACGGATAAATGTCCAAAACATTTCTCTGAGCAAAAGAATTCAGATACAAAAGAATACATGTGGATTGGTTCCATTTAAATAAAGTTCTAGAGCAGGTCAAGGTAATCTATGGTGCTAACTCACGGAGTATGTGTTTCTCGGGAGGTGGGACAGTAGGGAGGTTTAGCTTGGATGAAGAACAGTGCAGCTCTCTGAAATGAAGCTGGCAGTTTACATCGTCCCAGGGGTAGGGCTTACTTACATCAGCAAAGGCATTTTTTAAAACTGATCAAACTACATGACTAAGTGCACACTTCAGGTATATTTTGATATGATTATTATATCTCAGTAAAAATGTTTATATAAAGGGAAATTTAAAAAAAATAAAGTATTTTTAAATAAAAATACAGATATCTAGTAATATGTGCCACCTGTGTATAAAAGCTATGTCTATCGGTACATATGTATATATATATATTTATATATATATATATATATGTTTATATGTATAAATAAATATATATATATTTATTTATATATGTTTATATATATAAATGAATATATATATATATATATATATATATATATATGCCATTAAAAGCAGTATTTTTACATTGAAAGAATATGACTTAGTAGCTTTTCCTGTCTGACTAATCCCTAACAATAACTAATAGTAGCATTTTCTTGTTTAAATTTTAGGACAGCCTTTGCAAAGTGGCTTCTTTTACTTGCCCACTTAACACACAAAGCAACTGAGTATCACTGAGCAGTAGAGTTGGAGCTTGAACCCATGACCTTATTACTCCAGAATCTGCACCTTTAACTACCGCATTATATTTCTCTCCACAGCAAGGCCACAAGTGCTCTCTAAGGAATCCTTGGCTCTCTCTCTAAGGCCTCAGGCAATGTCTCCAGGCACCGTCCCTGTCCTTCATCTTTACTTTCTTCTGGGGCTTCCAGTTTCTCTCCTATCACCTCATACTTGGGGTTCCAGCCCTCCCACCCAGCTCCTTCAAAATGATGCTTCATTTAGTATATCTGCTTGGCTTCTGTCTTCTGTTTTATGTTTAGACATTGTCTTTTAGCTCCATCTTTGCTGAACACTCTGAAGCCCTCAGGTAAGTCCTGCTCCACCATCACAAAACACCCGGGCTATCAGAACCCTCTCCTTGGTCTAGAACCCCGGGCCCCAATTTATCAGGAAGGGACTATGGGTAATTTCTCTCATTTTGAAACTGAAAGCTGTTCCCATACAATGTGGAAATGCTGAAAAAGTCTCCTTGCTGAATTCATTTGATGAAATTAGACCTCTACTTCTTTTCCTAGCAAGAAACTCTTAAGTTGTTTTCAAACTGTAGAATAAATTAAATAAATAAATTACTATTAATTAATACAAAATTCAAATGTAGTGGATCTTAGGAAAATCGGTCCTTACCCACCGAAGTTTTAAAAGTCTAACTTGCAGATTCTGAGAATTCAACCACTTTATGTTTTCCAAAATTCAAAAATGATTCTAAGAGCTAAGGCTAGATCTGGCAAGAAGGCAAGAGAAATAAGTAATAGGTTAGAATGTAAAACAAACAACCTTTCAGCAAGCTCTGCCTTTTAACCCTGGGAAATACTCCGATGCCTTGGAGAACACAGGTCAATGTATCAGTCTTTCACTTTATTAAATTATTAGTATTAAAAAAATAACTCTGAGCAAGCAACAAAACACAGCACAGTGCTTTCTACAAATAAAATTTAATTTGCTATCTCAAGAGCTGCTGGCTTTTATCACCAAAGATTGGAGCATGGTATTTTCAGGGAGAAAGTTGTTTTTTTTTTTTTTTTTTTTTTTTTTTTTTTTTTTTTTATCTAGTTTAGAGGAAACATGGCCAACATTAGTTCCAAATATTTTATTTCAAACATAAAGCACAGAACCAATACTAATAAACAACAGGCTCTTATGCCAACATTGGTGCATGTTTTTGTTATTGCATTATATTCCATGAGAGTTATTGTGCATAATTAAATAGGAAAAAAAAAACACAAAACCTTGAACTTGGAATTATAAAACCGTCACCACAAACCAACAATTTTACTTGATGTGTATTAAGTCATTAAGTTTATTATTAAAAAAAAAAAGGGGGGAAAAAAATCTTTTCCTTGTAAATCATTAAAAATGCATGAGGGTTGAAAGCAGAGCAAACAGCTCATATGTTTGCTCAGGGAACTACTGCAGAAGACACTGCAATTCAGAGCAGAAAATGAGGTTTTCTTCAAATCAGAGTGGACTGTTATCAAAATGACTACCACGTGGGCTGTAGGGAAGGGAGAACTTATAAATTCTAAGAATGTAAATGTTGGTCCCAATGTCCTGGATAAGAGTGTTTGGAGGGCGGGGGCTGGCTAAGGAGTCTCACAGTTGAACAATTCAGAAGAATGGGCCTCCCTGGGATCTCTGAAAGGCAAGAAGACCCAGAGAACACATGCTGAGTTCGGACCTGGCTTCTGAACAAACGGGCAATCTAGCGTGCACCACACCCACACCGATAACTGAGACAATGATTTAGCAGCCAGTTATTTAGGCACCAGAAATTATGTGAGTCTGTTCATTCTGGAGGGTTACCACAGCTCGTGTCACAATCCAGCCTGTGTCAGCATGGTAAGTTTGCTTTGAAAAGCTTCTTAATGTGCTATAACTGTGAGGTATTGATGAAACAGGCAGGCATGGAGAGAATGGGATCAAAGTTGCCAGGAACAGATACCCATTCAAACTGGCTTAGATAAAAGTGTCTTTACTGAAGGGAAATTCAAGGTCATCCAAAGACAGGAAACCAAATTCAGTGTGAACACTGAGAAACCTATATTAGAAAGTGAGGCATGGGAAATCTTTCTTCTGCCTCTCCTGGAGTCAGACACAATTCTTTTGGGAGACAGAGCTATAAGTGAGTAGAGTACATACATTACTACTTTCTCATCTATTTTCTCTGATGCTCACAAGACATCCACTCTGTTTTTCTTAATCCATGCTGTCTCTTTCCATTTTATTGATCACTTTGCTGTCTCTCGCTCATTTAGGTTTACCGCACTGATGCCATGGTCCAGTGCTGGTCTCAACTTTACATGACCTCTCTTATAACTGACCACCTCTTTCTCTTTTTTCTCCTTGACTCAAATAGATTTATTCGTGGTACAAAATAATTGGACAATTTCCCAATCACTAAGATGGGAACAGATTCTTTGATGAGATGATGAAGACACAGCAAACAAATACATCCACATTTATAAACTATGTGATTAGTTCTCGAATGGTCAGAAATTGAATCCATAGAAAATATATATTCTACCACAGGGCTGTGTGTGTATATTGCCTAAATAACTAGTATAGTTCTGCAATTCTAAAATAAATACATTTTCACATTTTAGCATTTTTCAAATTGAGACATAGATTGCAATCAACCTGTACATTTATTTAATGCAGTAGTTTTCTTCTCCTCCACATAATAGCTGCTATTAAATTGATGATACATCATAAGTTCAAGTTTCTCTAAGAATTAAGGAAACATGGAAAGCATGAATCTACAGGCTCATAGTTTTGTCAAAAGCTAAAAATCAAATCCCTTTATGTAAAATTACTATTAAGCACCATCTTCCTAATTGTTCTATTTCTGACTCGCTTTCATTTGAAAGATGACAATTTCATCATTTCAACAGGTAATTTCCCAATCCCATCATGTTATCCTGTCCTCTGATATCATGCCTAAATCATCTCTCCCTGGATTAACTCATTATTCCAATTAAAGTCTCTGATATATGTCAAAGACATGCCCTTATTTGTGACAAAGCCATAAAAATGTGTTGCTTTAATGCCTTCTATAAATCATTTTCTCTACTCCATTCCCTTAATTATGTGCTGTTTGTCTCTGGAATCCCTCCAATGTCTAGGATTATTTTTTTAACCTAGAAGTATTTCCAAAATTTAAGTAGGGGGAGCCAGTATAGTCAGAAAACCCTGTCCTTCCTCTGTTGTGATGTTGCCTAACAAATAGTTTCAAGTGAGGCCTTTCCCATTGCCAGATGATTCCACAAAGAACTGAACTGCCTTCTCCATTCACCCAGCATGCTGACTTGTAGGGCATTTGCCCACCAGTAAAGATGGCCATTGGGATTATTTTTACACAGAGAACTAATCTTTCACTTTCTTTTGCAATGGAATTTCCTCTTACTTTATAACTCTAGAGTTATTTATTCAGCCTGGTAGTTAGCAACAGATGCTGCAAAGTGGCATTTGGTGCAGAGCAGGATGGTGTGATATGTAGACCACTCTCCCCCAACATAGTTTTAGTTTAGTTTGTGCCATGGATGTGCTATGTGGCTTTAGGAAGAGAGTTAACATCTCTGGCCTAAGAAGATGAGCAGGACTAGAGGATTCCTGAAACTCCTTCAGCTCTAACATCCCACAGTGCTATTTCTTAATGACCTGGGTAATGTTTTTCTGTCCCCATAGATTCATAATCACACTAAGTCCTTGACCCACACCTGTAATTCCTCACCTACTCTGCATTCATTACCCATATTCTGCATCTGTCAGGAAGAGACAACCCAGGGTCTTTCAAAATCCCATCCCCCAACAAAAGTGCATGCACATGTGCACAAATGCATGTGCACACACATACGCACACACACATTTTGCTTTGGAAGTGAAACTTTACAGAATCCAGTTCTATAGGAGTTGGGCTCTTTACCATTTTTTCACCCTGATAAATACACAACAAAAAAGAAATGATGCTCTTGTCCTTCACTCTGAAAAGAAGACTGCACACAGCCTACCCCTCTGATAACTATCTATCTGGAACAATCTACACTATTTTCCATAATCTGATGATAACTCAGATTAATATATAATATATCAGGTTAATATATAATAAATTTACTTTAATAGGCCATGGTCTGACCTTTGAATTGCTTTGTGTTTTTGTTTTAGGACATTCTTCATTCAGGCCCAATCCCCTTGATATGCACCTGCCATAGCTGAACTGAAGAGTCACCATTACGTGACCTCTCCCTGGTTTCGAAGTGTGAAACTCTCTTTGTCTGGATTCTGGTTCATTTCAGATCACGATTCTGTTTGCTAAATGAAAAAAAAATTAACTGCCAAAAATCGAGTAGGCAAGATCCCAACTCCTAGAATCTCCTAGGAGGCAATACTCCCTGGCCTGCTGATTCGTATGCTGTGTGTGATGCTCAAATTACTCAAGAAATTCCTCTCCGGCCTTTTGTCAATAGTTATTTTTGCAAGGTCTTCACTACTTTCTAATTGGCCAAATTTATTTTCTTCATTTCTCTCATTAAAGATAGGTTCAGAATTAACCTCAATTCTGCAGCTTTTCTAATAGCTTTCTTCCTCTGGGCCTGCCTTCATTCAATAAATAAACCTTTATTCTACCTTCGTTATCTATCTATCTATCTATCATCTATTATCTACCTACCTACTTACCTATGTCAAATAGAGTTGGAAAAGTCACCGGTAGCTGGATGTCTAGCTTTATAACCTTAGGTGTAAATAATGTTGCCCCCAGCAGCATCCCAAACCCCACCCCACCCCAAGTACAGCATGAACAGGATGACCTGCCTGTATTAGCAGGAACTGAGCTCCTCCATTTCCTGGTCGTGCTAAGATGAAGCTATGCTTGGTCTTTCTTGTCCAGTGGAGCCAAAACTCCAATGTGCCCTCTTGAACCTAGAAAACTCTTTTACTGCTGCAAGTCGCCGATGGTTCCAGAAAGAACTGCACTACAGGGCTCTAGGTGCTCCATCATCACCAGTGCAAATCCCTACTTAAAAGCCAGTAGTTTTTCAATGCTACACCCAGGTTGCTCCAGCAGAACTGCCCTGGACTCCCACATTATAGTTTGTATCTATATGTGTACCTGTATGTGTGTGTTTTAATTCACTGAAAAAGCTGCTTCCCAAGGCTCAAGGCTGCAGCCAGAAGATCTGAATCTGGGTCTTGTTCCCGGGCCCTCTCCCTGACCCAGAGCCACCCCATTCACCACTGTAACAAGGGGCTGAAGTCCTGGATCCATGGATTTCAACCCTCAGAGTGATTTATTTCAAACTTCTCAAGGACTCTCTTCCACTGAGTGAGTCAGTCAAGGCCACTCAGCTACTCTAACAGATTCAGACAGTTTCAAATTGTAGATAAAAGAAGGAGGGGATCAGTCCTGACTCTCTCAGAAGGTGCCCAGGCTCCTATGCTCCTTCCTCCTCCTTTGTGCTTGCTTAGCCATAGCTTCCTCAGCCAAATACCTCAGCACACACTGTAAATGCTCTGCACAGAAATTAAAGCAGGTTGCTAATGGCTTCTTTCAGCATTTCCCTCTGAGACCCTATCTACACCTGGTTGACCATTTTAACTGTCTGCTTGGCTGGCCAACTTGGCCCAACAACCACAGTGAGGGTGTGGGTGTTTTTCATGAAATAAACTGCTTGTACTGTTTTTACTGGCTTGACTAGTCAAGCAGATAAAAAGAAGTTACATGTGTTTTTAAAAAATTAAACCAAATTTTTTTTTGGCACTTTGATCAATGGTTTGATGAAATCTAACTGATTTTTACTTGAGTTCGACACAAAATGAAGAGCTTAAAATTTCTTTTATATACGGGCCTCTTCTCTTTTCTATACATAACCCATGAGACTAGTCAACCCAGCATCGATTCTCAGTTTGTCAGTTTTTTCATCTGTTACTTGGCCATAAAATCTGAGACTCTCCACTCATGGCTGAAGATCAAGGCCTTTGAATAGAGTGAGACCCAGGGGGTCCTTCTGCTGGCTTTGCCCTTCACTAGCTACAAATGTTGGGGAAATGATTTCACCTTCTCTGTGCCTTATCTTTCAACTGGGAGTTGGGAGCCTTAACAGAACTTGCCTGACAGAGCTGTTGTGAGGAGTAAATTAGATGATGCATGAAATAGCACAGTAAACAATAACTGATAATGGCAACTAACATCCAAGGAGCATTTCCTCTGACTCACGCCCTGTGCGTACATTCTCTCAGATAAGCACATTCAGTGGCATATATTATTGTTATTATTACTATTATTATTATTTGAGTTATTTACATTCCACAAATATTTGGTCATTATTCTGTGATAAGGGCTTTTGTGACTATAAAGTTTACTAAGATAACATCCCACAATCACTTAGTTTATAATGTAAAGAAAAAGCTAAGACAAAAACACAAAAGGCAGGTTGACCAGAGAGCTTATTAGATATCTAAGAAGTATTATGAGACATAAGAAAGGAAAGATTACTTCTCCAGGGGCATGGGTGTTATCGAGGTGATATTTAATGATGGGTCTGTTCAAATAGGCAATAGTAAAAAGAAGAAGTCAGTGATAATAACATTAGCTAACACTTGAAGAGTGCCTCCTATATGCCAGACACTGAAAAGCAGGTGACTTACATTATCTCATTTCATCAATCCTATGAATTAGGTATTATTATCATCCCCTGTTTATTCAGAAGGCTGAGAGAGGTTAAATAAATTTCCCAAGAACACATATCTTGGAAGGCTGAGTCAAGATTTGAATCCAGAACCTATGTTCCTAATCGCTATGGATATACTGCTTTCAGGTACTCGGGAAGTGGGTGACAGCACAATTGGTAGGGTGAGTCTATACATATACAAAAGAGGAGACTGCCACTGTGTTCAAGCAACACTGACTAGTTATGTTTGGCTGCGGGAGTGAATGAGGGAGTGGCAGGAGTAGGAGATAAGGATATCAGCTGAAGTCCCCAGTAGAGAGAAATGGCCTCTGGGGAAACTATAAGCAGAGGAAGTCACATAGGCAGGGGTGTACTTGAGGGAGGCTAATTTGGAAAGGGATTTCACTAAGGCAGAACAAGACCTGGTGACTGGTTGAGTTCAAAGACATGCAGGTGAGGCAAGAGCTGAAAACAATTTCCAAATTTTCACCAGGAAAAAAAATATGGAGGAAAGCATGGCAATAATTATTAAGTACTAATAACAGATAAGATCTTGATTTTCACGGTGGTCTCCTCCAGCTGCATAAATGTGAGGTTTACTACCATTTCTGTCACTAAAGCATGTCAAGATCCCTCCAGAGACACTCCCTATAGAACTTGGGAAAGGTGTAAGCTTTCCAGTGTCCTTCCTGGACATCCTTTCCTTAGCAACAACCAAAGCACACATTTTGATGTTTGGATTATCCATCCCTTCTGCATCCTTGCCGGGAAGGGGGATACAGGTAAAATAGAAATGTATAGAACTAGAGGCCAGAGTTGAAATCTGTATTTGTTACTTCCAGTTTGCATCACTTTGGGCCAAGTCACTGATTTCTGTGTACTAAATTAACTCATTTAATCCTCTTAACCACTCCATGAAACAATATGGTTAATCCCATTTTACAGATGCAGTAAACTGAGGTTCAGAGAAATTAAGTAACTCTGGAGGAGCTGGGATTGGAACTCAGATCTGTCAGGCTCAAAAGTTTGGGGGTTATCAGTCCTTTGAAGTCTCAGAAAAGGTAACATTCATTTCTTTATAGTAATGAGAGTCTCTACTTTAACCATTCTGAAGTATTATGTATACCTTCCTGGGTGGCCTCCCAGTTCTTCCTAACCTTTTAACACAGAACTTTCCAGAGCAACTTTCGCAAACATCTTGGGTTTTGCTGAAAGAGGCTCTTGCATAATTTCATCCCCTAGCCAGAGTCTCTTAATGATGTTTTTTTTCACACCATATGCATGGAGGTTGGCCTGAGTCAGCCATTTTTCTCACTTTGGATTTTTTTCTTCCCCTGCCCCCTTCTTTTCCTTCCAGTCAACATTCATGTTAAATGCAAGAAGTCAGCCTCCTTTTTCGCTGACAAGGCTGGTTGTTCACACACTCTTTGGGTGACAAGTATCCACTTAGGTGTGGGGCGGACTCTAAACTAATCTTACGAAATATTCAAGGGAGAAAAGGCAGGGGAAGACGGCAATTTGCTGAGCAAAGGAGGTAGTGATGATTAGAACCAAAGTGACACAGCCTCTCAATTAGGAAAGGTGAAATTGGCAGCCTCCAATCACAATGCCAACCTCTGTGTCCCCTTCCTGGAGTGGAAAGACTCAGCCAGCCCAGGGCAGCGAGAGCCCTTCCTCCAGACAGAACACTTCACCCAGCCCTAATTCTACTGTCCTTTTCCCTCCTAGAGCATTCAGTAGCTCTCTCTTTCCAGGAAAAACGTGTGCCTGGTGGTATTTCAATCCTGGCTACACACTGGAATCAGTGAGAGCTTTAAAAAATGCCAGGGCCTTGGCCCCCTCAGGGCCAGTGACGACAGTGTCTGTGGAGGTGGGTCCTGGGCACTGCATTCTTCAAGCGGCCTCTGCCTGCTGCCCAGGAACCATGCAGAACGTCCCGCAGTGGGGGTCTGTACAACGTTTTCCTCACAGCTGGACTGGCACTATGGCTCTGAAGAGGAAGACCACAGAGGGAAGCACCCTTCTCGTCATAGGGTAGAGCCATTCCCATCACAACACTGGGCCTTGCTTTGGGGAAGAGCTGTGAGGTGATGGGAACTCTGGAGTCAGACAGCCCGACCTCACGCCTCGGCCCCACCACCCACGTGCATGTGATCTCAGGCAGGTGGACTGTGCTCTCCATGTCACAGATGCTTTATTTCTAAACTGGGGGAACAATCCATCTGCCTTCGGCATTTATAGCTTTTAAACTAGTGCCCAGCACATGGTAAGTATTAAAGAGAGGAGAATCATTCTTATTATTTATCATTATTAATCATTATCTTGGGCAAATTTCTCCCATGTTTCCTTAAACATGAAATATAGGAATTGAACTAGGTGGTATTTAAGGTGCCTTGAAGTTATAACACTCACGTATGGCTTCCAGATGAACCTCTTCAGATGACTTGCAAATAAAAAAAAAAAACAAACTCATCTATGTGTGCTGCTCTACAATTTCCCACTCTAATTCTCTCATTACCCTTCATAACTGAAAACTGAATTAGCAACTCTAGTTGCTAATTAGCAACTCTAAATTAGCCAATACTAGTTTAGTTAGTTGCTCTGTATCTCAGAAACAGCTACAATGTGTAGGAAAACACTGGACGTAGTGCAGCAGAATGAGTTAAGTTAGGAACGGGAGCTGACATCAGTAGTTTAACGTTAAGTGGTGTTGTGTTGGAGCTGGGCATAGCTTGACCCACCCAAGCACCCTTAAATGGTCCCCATTAGCACTACCATGGTAGGTGACGGGCTGGGTTAGTGGCACGACCCCGGACAGTGGAGATGAGAAGAGAGCAGCAGAGCACAGTGGGAGAAAAATCACCGTGAGGAGACTTGGCAACGCCACTCCAGCAGGTGGGAATGGGCTAGCATGGCTCCAAGGTTCTCCCTAAAGTGTGGCTGGCAGTTCGGCTGCCAGATTAACCTCAGATTCTTCACCAGGAAAGTGAGGATAATAATTCTCAACTCCTGCATGACTGAGCAACTTTAATGGAACCATGTATTTGGAAAAGCTTTGCAAACATGAAAAATGTTATTCAGATGTATTATTATTTGTGAACATCTAGGATTAGAAATGGTGAGCTGTGAGTGGACATGGGCTTATCGTCTTTATATATATTCTTCCTGTCTGCAAAGGCTAATATCGTGGCCCACTGCACAAGTGTGGCAGAGGTGAGCCTTGCTTTCTATCATGTTTAGGAAGTAACCCCCTTGTAAATTTTGAGGCTACAGAGATAAACTGGACCAAGTGAGTCAAACAAAAGATGTATAGGAGCTTAGATCTGGCGAAGTTTGGAACTAATGGCAAATTTGCTTCTCTCAGATAAGAGTTTCTGTTAATTAACGCTTTAAAATTTAATGTGTACATAAGTTAGATAGCGGGGTTTTTTTTTTTCTCCTATGAAGAACAATTTTTCAAGGTTAAACTCACTGAGCAGGGCATTCCTGTAAAGTTCATTAAAAAGGTGGTTTGAGGTTAGTCTGTCTCAGGATGTCCGTTCTTTTGTCACAAACGCTGGTTCCTGATTTTATTTTAATACTAGTCTTATGTGATTCAGAGTGATGAATCTGATCCCAAGCCACGGCTTGATATTGGGACTATCTCAGGGGAAAAAAAGGTAAAATGCAAATAAAAGGTTTTGCTGTTCAGTTAATTGCCTAGGCTAGTGCATTTACACTGTGCCTAAAATGAACCGGTGTAGTCACTTAAGAAAGTGAAAGGATCAATAAGCTCTTTGTTTCATCTAGGGCAGAGGTTGGTTAACTTTAGCTCATCAGCCAAATCCAGCCCTCTGCCTGTCTTTATAAATAAAGTTTTATTGGAACAGAGCCATGCCCATTTGTTTACTTGTCTGGGCTCCTTTTGCACAATGAAGTTGAGCAATTGTGACACAGACCACATGGCCCTTAAACCCTAAAATGCTTACTATCTGGCCCATTGTAGAAAATGCCAGTGCAAGACCTGAGATAATTTTAGGTGTTTCACAGGCAAACAGCTTTATTTTAACAGTTATGTGTTTATTTTAATATCTTTTAGGAAAAGACAAAACTGTCAAATCTTTATTTTTGCAGACTTTTTTGTTGTTGCTAAGGACAAACTAAAGAAGACACATAAGAAAAACTCTGGGTTAATTTAAGAAAAAATAGTAAATAAGTAATGCAATAAGAAAATATAATAGTAGTATACAAAACACTAATACCTGAGAGACACAGACGCAGTGAGCACCAAAAACTTTTTGTTTGATTTTTATCTCTCTGGTTCCAAGAAAACTTGGCCTAAGGGAGAATTTTAATTAGTATACTTCTTAACTTATTCTCTAATTGAGTCTTAAAATAGTTTGGAGCAGAAATGAAACATAAACAATAATGACTTTGCATTCCTATACTGAGGATGAGACAGACTCACATGTACTTTTCTGTTGCAATCATGCAGTCATACAGAAACCTATTTTTGGTACAGAGCGGGACAGAATAGAGCTTCGGGAATAAAGCCTGCATTCTAATCTTTGCTCATCAGAAAATGGTCTCAGCTTACTGGAAAGCTTCTCGAGACCTGATATCAGAGAGAGTCCTTTGGTTTTGTCATGTGGCCATGGACACAGAAGCTCAAGCTGATCTGATCGTACCACCTGTGGTCAAGAACACAGACTTAAAAGAAAACCATACGCAGCCCCCATGATTTACCGCCTTGAGCTTACTCTGCGTGGGGGTTCTCTAAGCGCAGACCATGAGACATTTGTAGGCTTCGATCTCTTTTAAGAGTTTGGTAGCCAAATAACCTTAGGAAAGAAAATTGATTTAAACAGATTTGAACCTGCTCAAATTTACTGCAGGAGTTTTCAAGACCTGCATGGAGCTGGAGGATGCAACTTGCTCAAACCTATTTGACCATGGAACTCTTTCTCTTGGAGCATTTTGGGAAATGCCGCTTTTAAAGATCTAGAGGAAAGTGGACATAATGAGGTTGGCATCAAAATAATTGGGAGTCTAGAATTTATTTCCTTTTGACATCGTTTCGAATTCCTTGCCTTTCAGATGTATCATCAACAAATGAGAAATAAGTTTAGGGATGGCAGATGGTACAACATCCAAACTTGAAAGGATTTATGTGCAGAGAATACTTGGGTACTTTATAAATTGTCTGTTCTAAATCTTTTAGGAGCTAATTAAAAATAAATACCAAAATTCCTTAAAATGTGTGTTATCTTTTAGAAAATAATTCCACTTTTAAAAATTTATCTTTTGGGAAAAAAAGCTTCATGTAGTACACAAGAGAATTCCTATAGAGTGATTTATAATACCAAAAGATTGAAAACAATTTAAATGTTCAATAATGAAGAAAGGTTAAGAGGGGTCACATATATTGGAATATTAAGTAGGTAATAAAAATCATATTACAAAAGAATACTTATTGACATAGGAAATTGTTTATGATATATTTCTAATAGGAAAAAATATTATTAAATGGTATTCATAGTATCTTACTTTTATAAAACTATACAAATGAATAAACATGAAGAATATTAAAAGGACTTTCAGGAAGTATAAACAACAGTGTTATTTTAGATGATGGAATTATGAGGGAAGTTATCCTTCTTTGTGTTAATGTTTGCTAACTTTTCTGCATTGAGCTTATACAATTAGAAAAAAAAGTTAGACTCAATCACAGTAGAAAATCCTACAGAGAACAGATAGACCTCTCTGCAGATCACTTTTCCTAAGGAATGTAATAAAGGGATACATCGTGAAAATGCACTAAGCTCTGCCTGGCTAGGACCAGGACTTCTCTCCCAGGTACAAGCATGGCAGAGGGGGACACAGGAATCCTGGAGGCTCCGGGACTAGAAATCGCTCTTCTTGTTTTGTTCTGTTCAGAAACCTGTCAACATGAGGGATGCTTGTGCCAGCATCTCAAGAGATGACCTCTGGTTTGTAATCCAGGTGGACAATTTCCCTGCATCAAAGCCCTGACTCAGCTTGCCCTGTATATCTGCTCCATCTCTACATAGCCCCTGTCACCACAGCCTTGTCACACCCCCCACACCCCTTTTCTTCCCAAGCCAACAGTTACGGAAGTAAAGTGTCTGAGTCAGAGCTGCTGGGGAAGGAATTTCCTTTGGTGCAGAGCGTTCCAGCCAGGACCAGGCCTGGCACCACAGCTGCTTCCACAGAAGGTAGTTAACTCTTCCTTCACTTTTTTGGATAGAATTCAACCAACACACACCAATCTCTGTCCACTGTCTTTTTAAAAAATTCCTCATTGTCCTAGATTCTTTAAAAGCATGTGCCTGAGGCATGGGACTGGCCTGAGCTCACTGTTTGACCTTGGGTAACAAGTCTCCCTGCTCTGGACCTGAGTTTCTTTGCCTATTAAATAAGATGCTCAGATTTACTCAGCAAACGTTTATTGAGTCCCTACTCTGGGGTCAGAGTTGTGTAAGACTACATAACCTGTGTCTTAATGGAGCTTATGATTTAGTGTAATGGTAAAAATACATACATGAATTTAAGCAAATCAAAGGAGTATGGAAAATATTACAGAGGAGAAATACAGAGATTCTACTGGATCCACGGGAGGGGCATCTAAGCAAGATCCAGGGATTCAAAGATGACTTCTTAGAGCTAGTGACATCTAAGAAATGATATCCAGAGGACATACTGAAATACAAGTAAGAGTGAAAAAGAAGTGGTGGAAGGAAGCAGTAGCCTACTAGAATCTCAGAAACAGAGGATAAGTAATAAATTTGAGAGATTAAAGGAAATTCAAATGGCCAAATTAAAGGATGCAAGAAGGAAATGGAGCAAGATGAGGACAAGCCCCGCTAAAGAATTGAGACCAGCACTGTCCAAGGCACATAATAGAACCATGTTTGTAATTTTAGCTCTTCCAGGAGTCACATCTTAAAAAGGAAAAGAAACAGCTGAAGTTACATTTAATAACATATTTTAGTTAATTCAATATATTTAAATATTATTTCAGCATATAATAAATATAAAATTATTAATAAGGTATTTTACATTTTTTTTACTACTAAATCTCTGAAATCTGATGTTTACGTTTACAGCTTATCTCTATTTGGACTCATCACCTCTCAACTGCTAAACAGCCACACGTGGCTGGTGGCTACTGCATTAGACACCACAGGTTTACTTTATCTTTAGGATAATGCGAAGCCACCAAAGGGCTATAACAAGGGGTAGAATATGATGATCACTCAAGCTGAGCTTGGAAAACGGATTTGATGGGAAAAGGAGCAAAGCAGGGAAATCAGAACGAAGGATATTGTATAATCTACAGGAAACTTTAGGGCCATAATGAGAGAATGAATAGACCTCAATAGAGTTAAGAGGTATTTGAGATGTAAAGGGAACCACTGTGACATGCCTGTGAGCCCGTGAAGCACCCATGACCACGAGCTACCTCTCAAGACATAATGGTGTATTTCTTTTTTACTCTATGGCCACTTCAAGCCGACAAGTCTCAGAGTTGTGTGAGAAGTCACAGGGTCACATGGCTTTCCTAGGAGCCATACAGAGAATGGTCCGTGGTACCGATTTGATCCTTCCTCCTCTGCACAGAGTGAGATGTAGAAGAATCATCTCGAAAGTCAGAGAATAGTTGTCGCTTTTTTTTCTCCATGGTTGAAACATTGAATCTATAGAGAGAGTGGGGAGGAGGAGGCAGGTGGAGAAAACTGCTTCGAGGGGTGATTATAGCCAGACAGGGCCTTGAAGAGACATCCCTGGCCCTATATTTCTTTTGCCACCAGTGACTTCCAAATCAAATGAGCCCAATCTGCAGATCAAAATGAGATTTTTCTTATTGACTTCTCTGAAAGCTTCGCCGGCTCTGCAAATCAAGTCACAAGTACCCTGCATCATCATCAACCACTGCGATGGCAAGGATGTCGGAACTGGGCCTGTGTCGGCAAATATGTCACTGATGCATGAGGCCAGGGAAAATCCAGCTCTTATTGGCCTGGCAGTGCTGACCTGGATTGTCCATAAATGAAGAGCAAATGCAATTTGCAAAACACATAGAACTGATAAGAGTTACAACACGGCGGGGCTGGAGTCACTCTCCTAAGAGCAGGCATGCTGGAAGAGGAGACAAAGCAGATTTGCAGCTCGAAATCGGACAGACAGGGTTTCTTAAAGTCTGCTGAGTACTATCTTTATCATAATCACCTGAGAAGTTTGTTTAAAATATGCATACCTGGGTTTAACTCCAGGTCTGCTGAGAATGGGGGTCAGGCCTGGGCAACCTCTACATTTAACAAGCCCCTGGGTGATTCTTGTGCAAGTTGAAGTGTAAGAATTTCTTCAGGAAGGAAGCAAAGGCAAGAGTATTTCCATTCCTTTATCAGAAAAAGTACCGAACTTGACAGCAGTCCATCCAACCCTTTATCCAGACTGCTGACTGTCTGCATGACCCCATGGTGAAGGGCAAGAAAGCAGAATGTGAAATCAAGAAGCAGGTATGGGTCTGCCTCCTCCACATTAGAGCTGTGTGGTGGTGGGTAATAGCTCGATGAAGCCTCATCGTCACCACCAGCAAATGCAGATGTGGGCTCAGGTACCCTTGAAAAGTCAAGCTCTGATATGCTAGCTCTGACATTTTATTTTTTTAAATCACCTGGCCTCAGTTCCTTCATCTGTAAAATGGGCAGGTTGTCTTTCATTTGAGCTATGCTATTTTGGAGATCCCATGAAACAATGCATACATATTTTGAAACCACTATTTCAAAAGGTGGGTACAAATATAAAGTGGTAGTATTAATCCATAATAGTTATCTCTTCTTATGTCATTATTTGTAATAAGACTATATCTACACTGATAATGTCCCCTGAAAGGCGCAATTTTTTTATTTTTTAATGAAGCACAATACAAACTACAAAAGGATACTTTTTGTTTGGTTACTATAGATCACATTCCTGTGAAATGGGTCGATTTAATTTCTGCAGACCCTCTCTTTAACACTCCCTTGCAGAGGACAAAGAGATTCACCCTGTAATAATCCAGGTTTTCTGGCCACATATGGAAAAAAAAAAAGCCCTTATTAACAGCCTTCAGTTGTCATTCAAGTCTGTCAATAGTTTGGCCACTTCTCCTTACCCATAGCCAACATGTTTTTGATTATTTGATGACACGCCTTATGTTTTCCTACTTCACAATTCTGTGCTTATTTCATGCTGTATCCTTGGTGTGAAATGTCTCCCTTCTTACCAAATATCCTTCTATCAGACTCCTACCTATAAAAATATCATGGATGTATTCAAATACTTCATTTCAAAGATGTTAAGTTTGATGCTACAAAGAGAAGCAAACAAACAAAAAATGAAGTTCATGACCTAAGTACCCAACATTAGAGGACTGATTAAATATAGTCATGCAATAGAATGTTATACACGAGTTCATATATTATTTTAAAAGAATATTTAATGGCATAGAACTATGGCCATAATATACTGTTAAGTGAAAGAATAACTACCATTTAAAAAATCATGTATAGACACAATATGGAAGACAGGTAAGAGAAGGACACACACTTATGTCCTATTGGTTATGCTATATTTTTTTCACATCATAGAGACTGTTTTTGCAGGGCCACACAAAGAGGAAACGAAAAGCAGGACAGTCCTCAGGACAGACCAACACAGCCAGAACTCATAGAAAACTGAACCACCTAATCACTTTTCAAAAATTCAATATTGCACCAGGTGGGGTGGTCAGATACCCCAGTGACAGGCATTCACGTAATGCAGCATCTCTCAACCTCTGCTGCTCTCTCAGCTTCTTTCTACTGTACCTCCATGTGCCTCAAATTCCAAACATGAATGAGAGAGAGTCTGACTTCATCATTTAGTCATCACCGAATAGGAAGCCTTTGCACTGGGCACTTCATGGCCAGTAGTCTGCTCAGTCCAAAGACGGGTGCCTCTGGCCTTAATCCAATTACACACATGCAGAGTGGTGTGATCAAATGACACATACCTGGAAATGCACAGGCCAGGAACTGCTATGGCTGCTCCTCTCAGAAGCTGCACTTAAAGACTCATGTCTCCTTTCTAGTACATTCATCAAATGACATTGGTGGTTATGCCTGAATGGGGAATGGGGGGAGAATAAACCAGTTAGGATTGGATTTGACTCCACATCACAGAAAACCAAAAATGATAATGATTTGGAAACATGAGAGTTTATTCTGTTAAGGGGAAGAGTCTGGAGGTGGGAAGTCTGAGGCTGGGATGGCAACTCACACAATCATTCAGAATTCAGGAAACTTCTAAACTTTTGCTCCTCATTCTAGCACTTGGTAGTACAAAATTATTATTTCTGTTCACTTATACACTTTTCTTCTCTCATTTCAAGCACAGGATAAGACTGCAATTTTCTCCTCTTTTGAATTTTGGTATGACATGTTTTGCTTTGACAAATGAACTATGAGTGGAAGTGACTGTGTCACCGATAAGCGGAAGCTTTAAGAGTATGTTTTTCCACCTACTACTGTGAAAGCATAGGTCTAGAGGAAGCCTCCTTCAGTGTGGGTGACACGGTGACTCTAGGTAACATAGGTACTTGGCTGAATTCTATTAGACATGGAGGCAAGGAAGAAATATAAACCCACTGAGATTTGGGAATTGTCGTTATTGTAGCAGAATTTAGACTATTCTGACTAGTGCATATGAACATGCTCAAAGTCACTTTTGGTCTACCTTTGCTGCCAGAGATCTAGCCATTATCTTCATGTTCTAGGTGTCAAAAACGAGTAAGGGGAAAAGAGTCAAACTCCTAGTGAAGTCACCTCTCTTAATGAGCCATCTCAGAAATCCCACCTTTTCACTTACATCTCATTAGAAAGTATTTAGTTTCCTGGGAAATATAACAGCTGCAAAGGATACTGGGTAGTGTAGTCCTTTAGGGGGACACACTGCTGTCCTGAATAATAAACAGCATCTGACACAAGACATGACTCTCACTTTCTTCTTCTATTTATATTTTTCTAATTTTTTTCTATAAGACCTGTAGTAATTTTGCATAAGAAAAAAAAAACAACGTTATTAGCAACCACTCATTTACCCATTAGGACAGGTAGAAAAGCCACTGACTTCATGAGTGTCCCCTTTATCAACTCAATGGAAGCCCGGTTTCCCTCCTCAGAGTTCTTTCTAAATCTTGTTCACCCCCAGTCACATTTGCCCTTGTATCACTGTTAACCTGTGTGACTGCTTGCCTGGTCCGCTACCTGATCATAAGTTCCTTAAGGGCAGGGTCCAGCTCTTCTCTTCCATCTTCTAAGACACATTCATTTCATGTATGGTAGGTGTTCTATATTGGAAGAAGAAAAAAATGAAGGAAAGAAAGCTATTACTTAAATACTATTTATTGTCGCTTAAATACCAAATTGAAACAGAAATAAGCTAATCCACCAGAGTAAGTGCACTGGAAATACCTAAGTGCAAAGCACAAAGTTCAGGTCCTTGTCAAAGAGAAGAACATAGACAGAAAGCAAGTTCTCCAGAAATTCAAGAGAGGAAATGATTTAACACATGTGGAAATGTACGGAGAGATTGCGTTTCAGTATGACCTAACTTAGGAAGCACTTGGACAGTTTGTACTAGCATCTGAATGTCCTCTAGAGTATGCCAAAGCTTCTCTCCAGACTGCCCATGACTCTTGGTCATCTCAGACCTTGGTTATCCTGAAATTTCATCTAGTTAAATATTCATACAAAATTCTAATACATAACAAAGAATGTTGTAGGGAAAAGCTGATGCACTGACTTTATACTCTGGGCAAAAACATTTTAAAGGAGAAATAATAGGGAGCTAAAAAAAGTCCTGCCTAATTGGAGCAGGGGAAAGGGTCCCTCTTCTGGAATGCCAATCCAAAATAACAAGTTTAAGAGTGAACACTGTGAGTACTTGTTGTATGCGCTATGCACCAGGCACTATACTATGCTAAGCTATTTACATGCATTCCCTCATTTTATCCTCACAATACCCCCATGCAATGGGCATTATTTTAACCCCTATTTCTAAAATATAAAAACGAAAGAGCTTAAGGATTTTAGAAAATCGATTGCACTAATGGCACCACTTAATGGTCTCTGAATATGCACACCCTGTCCAGTGACTTGGCGGCTCCTCTCATTAAGGGATGGAGTCTATTCCCACCCCTTAAATCTAGGCTGGTCTGTGACTTGCTTTGGCCAAAATAATTTCACAGAAGTGACCATGTGCTGGTTCTGAGCACATGCCTTAAGAGGGCTTGTATGCTTCTATTGTCTCTCTCTTAAAACTGTACTATTCATGTGAAAAACCAGAGCAAACATGCTGTATTTTGAGAGATGTGTGGGCAGAGTTGATTCATACTAGATGACTAGCCACCTCCCAGTTACTCCACCAGCTGACTGCAGATGCATAGGTGAGCTCAGCCCTGGTCAGCAGAACCACAGCAGCTAATCTCTGGACTCTTAAGCAAAAAATAAATATTTATTCTTGTATGCCATCGAAGTTCTGTAGTTGCTTGTTAAGCAACATTATTGTGCTACTAGGTAGCTGATATAGGGGTAAATATGCAGCATCTTCAAGGTCACCCAGGTGGAGCCAAGCTTTAATCCTAGTCTATCTACCTTCGGAGACTGATATGCATAGGAAAGACTTGAGAAAGAACAAATCACTTGGCAAATATTTGAGGTTTTTTAGCATCTTCAGTCTCCAAGTCCAGGCCCATGAACTTTATCTTCAGAATGGTTTCCTTATCTTTAATAAGTACTTCTTTTTAACAAGATTCCTGTTAGGATCCAATGAGATACCTATGTGAAAGCATCTCACACATGGACATGCAGATGTCAACATCACATCCTCTACCTCTGCCAGCAGCTCGACAAGCCAAGTCCACTCACGGACTGATGGCAGCGTGGGCGCCCCTGTGGAGGACAGGGTAGTGGATGGTTCATCTTCATAGCCTCCCCACCCCCATAGCAGGAAAGCTTTAGCTGAGTTGTAAATGAGGGAGAGAGAGAGAGAGAGAAAAAAAAAAACCTGAAGCTGCCATCTGACTCACAGAGGCCCTTAATGGTGATTTAATGCTGGGAGATCTCGCTTGCCACAAGACTGCAACAGGGCTGTATTTTTTTCTGTCAGGGTTAGGCGAGCAGTAGTGTGGCCGCATTAAAGGCAGAGGGGAGAGGGTGGTGTTAGGGCCATAAATCACGTACCTCAGAACACAGTCTGGACTATAAGCAAAAAGTAAAGGGACAGGGAGAAGAGGAGGTGGCTGGAGAATGACTTTGGGGGCAGGGTATTATCAAGGAAGCACAAAAAGGAGGGTCAGGCTACGCTTCACCTGCACTTACTCCTGTCATTTTTATAACTAGATTCCTTTGCCTGGTTGTCTCTACATCCACTCTAGCAAAGCCTTCACGGAGATCACTGAGCTTCCCTTGTGGTTCCAGCCATGGTCTCAGCATGCAAACTGTCAGGATTCAGAAGCATCACATTATGCCTTAGAGTCTCCAGTGAACTCTCGCTTTTATCTTTTCACATCCAAACATTTTTTGAATGTACTCACATTAACCACTCCTTTATTCATCAAACACGATTTGCACCTCTCCGTTACGTGCCAGGCACTGTGCAAGGCCCACACAAGATAAATGACATATGGTTCCTGCCCTCAAGAGGAGCTCAGAGCATCAAAACGGCATCATTAGAAGATGGGGCTTCATCTGAACTTGGGAAATCAGAAAGTGCTTCCTGGAGGAAGTGGCATCAGAGATGAGGCACAAATGAGGAGATGAGGAATCCATAGTGAGTAGTGAGCATAAGCAAGGCATGAAGTCAAGAAGAAGCATGGTGTACAGGAGAGCAAGGAGTTGCTAGAGAAAACAGGGAAGAGAACAGAGGGACTGAAAATGAGTCTGGACAGGTAGTTTGGGCTAGACTCTGGAAGTTGCTCAGAGGCCATGCTAACCACTTTGCAGGTGATGTGGAATCAGCAGGGGCCTAAGCAGAGAAGTATGATGGTTTGGTTCTTCTCTGTCTCTGTGCCTGGCACCACTCAGTTGTTCAGGTCAAAAATCTGAGTCAACCTTACACTTATCGTCACATATCTAATCCATTTGACAATTCTATAGATTCTACCTCCACCTAGCTACTTATCTTCCCCTCTCCAGCCTTCATCCTTTTCACAGCCCCATCACCTATCACCTGAAATGGTCTGACAGCCCTCTGCTTCCACCTGTTCTTCCTACTGCAGTGTTGTCTTTTCTAAACAAACACCGGAACTCATCCCTCTCTGCTTTAAACTTTCCAATGGCTTCCTAATGAATAAAATCTAAGCTCCTCTTCAAGCCCATAAGGCCCTGTATGACCTGGCCTCTACCCACCCCTGGGACGTCATTTCTCTGTACTTTGCCCCCTGCACACTTCACGCTAGCCATGCAAGTGTTCCTGTTGCTCCTTCAACAAGGCAAGCTAATGGCCATCTGACCACCTTGCCTTGACCTTTCCATTGCCTAGTACTCTTTTAACTCAAGTCTTCCCGTGATTCTATTTTATTCAGATCTATGCTCAAATGACTCCTCTTTAGAGAGGCTTTTATCTAAGCATACAGAAAGAACCCTTTTCCCATCCTCTTCCTGCCATGAATCTGTCCTCTTACCTTATTTACTCTTTGTAACTTACCAAAACCTAAAAGTATATTGTGTATGTGACTTTTAGCCTCTACCCTCCTTTTTAGAATGTTATTCTTATTTGTTACTCTCTCATTCTCTATTTTCCTTCTAGAAAGCTCCTTGAGAGAAGACAAACACATCTACCTAGTTCACCTACATTTACTGGACCCCATTTCCTGGAACCATGATATGAGCACATAGGAAGTGCTAAAAAAAATAGTTATTGAGATGGAGGATACAGGAAATGAAGATGTTTGGTACAATATGAGGAATTATCTTCTGGACCGGTCGAGGTATTTAAAAACCAGTCTCTGTCGCTGGATCCAACCTCCCTTTCATCTTCTGCATCTCGTTTTCCCCAACACTCAAGTTTCCTCTAAGATCCTGAGACCACTTTCTAAAGCCTTAACGAGGAGACCTCCGCCCCTCTGACGCCCACCTGTGAAACAGGAGTCATGAGGCTCCCTTAAATGTTGGTTGTGAGGATCGAATGAGACAACATAGGTGAAAATTACTACCTAGACCTAGAGAGCGAATTTAGACTCCAGGAAATGGACTGTCAAACAATGCTCGAATTCGATGGGTACAAAAATATTATTATGTGGTATTCTAATATTTAATATTTATTTAATTAAATGTTTTAATTGTCTCTGCTAGATTTTAGAGACCAATTTTTATTCTTTTTTGTACTTTCCATTACCCCATCTCCACAGTGCCTAGCACAGAATCTGCTGTGTGTGTTCACAGACAACAGCTTCTGCTCCAGAATTAGGCGCCTTGGAGAATTCTCTGCTTGCTAGAGACACGAATCACCAGGACACGCCAACTCCTGATCACCTGGCTTCCAGCATCTGACTACACCTGTTCACATTGCTGGCTTTCTGCTCCTAGACCACTCTTCTTATGACCACTATACGTTTCTGAAACCTTCGTCTTGGGTAGTGCTTCTTAGAATATGCTCTCCATCCCCATGTTGCACTGACATAGGCTAAGGTCAAATTCAGGTACACTCTTCTTTTCCAAGATGTACACACACACACACACACACACACACACACACACACACACACACTTATTATATTTTTTTGAAAAAGTAAAAGCAAATTATCTGTATTCATTATATGAATGTTGACTTTGTCAACTTAATAGGGCTGGTAAATCATTCCTTATCATGACTTGTAGAGACAAAACATTCTTTTTCATAGTAAGCTATTCCTCAGGTTACTTAACAGATCTTCTATTAATGAGATTTTGGTTATTTCTAGTTTTTGCTATTCAAAAGTCACTGCACTCTTGTGTGAACATAACTATTGAATAGACTTCATACAAGAAGATTGGCAAATGTAGGCATGCTACAAAGTTTGATTTTCATTGCCAAAAAGACAGCACCAATTTGCATTCCAAGCAATAGCAGTGTTATCAAGCTTTTTCTCTTTGTGAATCTAAGTGAAAAAAAAATCTCATTTTTGAAAACTTGTATTTCTTTAATTGTATGGCTGAGCATTTTGTTGCATGTTAAAGACGTTCATGTTTATTTTTGTACCTCCTGTTAATATCCTGGGCTCGTTTTTCTTTTGTTTCTTCTTTTTGTTTATTTGTAGACACTGAACAATTAAGAAAACTTGGTCATAGTATAGTACTTTTTTAAGTAGAATTTAAAACACTTTATGTAGTAAAATTTGTCAATATTTTTTTGTATGTGTATGTGTGTGGTTTCTGGAATTTATTTCTTCTTTAGAAATATCTTTGTACTTCAAGATTACAAAAGCATCCCATTACATTTTCTCAGTGATTTATACACCTTTTTTTTTTACAATTAATTTATTAAACCATATAGAATTGTGTTAGTTTTCCATTGCTGCTTAATAAATTACCACAAACTTAGTAGCTTAAAATAACACATATTAATTATTACACAGTTTCTGTGGATGAGGAGTCTAACATTGTTTAACAGGGTTCTTTGTATAGGGTGTCAGAGGCTGTGATCAAGGTCTGGGCCAGACTATATTCTCATCAGAAGCTCAAAAATGGAAGGATCCACTCCCAAGCTCCCTCAGATTGTTGTCCAAATTTATTTCCTGATGCTATAGGACTCATGGCATCCTGCTTCATCAAAGCCAGAGAGAGCGGGAGATCCTAGCAAGATGGGCTTACACCATTATGTAATCACACACACATGGCCACATACAACCCAACGCCTTTGTCACATTCCAATGGTTAGAACAATGTCACTGACCCTTCCCACACTCAAGGGGATTACAGAGAGGTACAAACACTGGGAGAGGGACACCAAGGACTGCTCTAAAATCTTTCTCCACAAACTTATTTTGGTGAAAAGGATGAGGTAAGGATATAATTTTTTTAGATGTTTAGCCAAACGTCTCAATATCACTTCGTAAAATATCTAATTTTGCCCTAACTGATTAGAAATTTCACTTTTCTTCTGTTTTCTTCAGACAGATACAGTTTAAATATCTCAGACGAGGTCATTTCTCCTTCTTTCCTCATCGCAAGCACAGCATCTATGATATTGGAAATGCAGTTTGTTGATACCACGATCAGCTTATTGAGCATAAAAAGAACGCTTAATGTTTCCTTCCTGCGGGGGGGGGGGGTGGGTCACTGTTGCCAGTTTCTGTTATATCTTTCACTTATATGTGTATATCCAGGTCTTTATTCACACTTATACCCATTTATATCCATATGTATTAACTATATACACAGTTCGAGGGGAATAAGAAAGAATATCTATTCTTTATCTCACTCCTTTCTTCGTAAGAGGTGCACGTTCACCTAGACAACTGCAGGTGAACCCAAGTCTGTGCTAGGGGATGAGAAATCAGTAGGGAAGCCAAGAGCTGACACCAGCCATGCTTACAAATGAGCCAAATTTAGGCCCAAGACAAGAAAGTGGACAGCCAACAAGTAGACCAGAAACATACCTGAAGATAAGAGCACAACCCAAAAAAGACGATCTATTAAAAAAAAAAAAAAAAGGATGGAGCAAGTGGCAGGAAAATCTAGCTGCTAGCAAGTTCCATGCACTTGAACTGCCACAGTATCCACTGGGACTTTTGTGAATAGGTTCCTGTTTAGTTTGATAAGCAGAGTTAATAATTTCTGCGACTACATTCTGTTTTATATCTGCATCTGTGACCACCCACTGAAGCCAGTATTACCATCTCCCAAAAGCAGGTGGCGGAAAGATGATGAAGTATGTAGTAACCACAACATCTCCTAAAGAAATGCCCATCACCTCTACTGTGATGACAACCCATCCCCACCCCACCACCACCTTTATGGAAGACGCTATTTTCTATAAATTCTTTTTTTTTTTAAGTTTAATTTTTATCGCATTTATTTTGAATGGGGAATATATGCATGTGGTAAAAAATTCAAATGTTATCAAATATGCATAAAAGGACAAGTGGACCTCCCCCATTCACTGTTCTCTAGTTTTTTTCTCCTTCCCAGATGGAGCCACTGCTGCTATCTGCTCCTGTCATATGCTTCCAGAGATTTTACACAGATCGCCTTTTCAAAAACATACCAGTAGCATGCTATACTTAATTTTCTGCATTTTTCTTTTTTTATATAATGATATATCATAACATGGGTTCCATATTAGTACTATGGTATAAGCTCAGATTTAATAGCTATATAGTATTATTTGAATGTAATACAATTTATGTTACCATTCTCTATTATTGACATTCAATCTATTTCTCGTGTTTTGATTTTAGAATAATGTTTTAATAAATGACTCTCTACTTCACAGTATTTTAATTCATAATCCTTTTAAAGATCAACAAGAGATTATTTCTAACATAATTCAAATTGTTTCTATCAGAGATCATCATCTATCAAAAAGCAGCACTATCCTCCATGCAGCCAACAAACTGAGGTCCAAAGCAGAGATCCAAACTGATAGCCACTGGCTAAAACTTATAGACTTGCTGTGTTTGGTCCATGCCATTATTTTTCAAAATAGAATAAACCGTCGGCATTAAAATTATCAGAGTTTTGATGCCATTTAGATAAATCGCATTAAAATCAAGATGTGGGGCTGTCTTTTTGAACAAACATTTAGCCATGCCAGGCTCACATCCTGGCCCAACAGCCGCTGAAGGTGAGCGAACATCATTCTGTTCACTTGTGGCCCAGGCTTCCTCGGTCCACCTCCCGATGAGAAGACAACCGAGGTTGCTCCAAATCTCTGAGGCACTGTCAGCTGCCATTTACCATCACACAGTCCCTATTTTCCCCTCTATAGCAGAGCTGAGAAAAAAGTGAAACATTTTTATACTCAAATGTCTCAGAGTCGTAGAAAAAAAATAGACGTATACTCACCACCACTCCCTATTGCTTTACACCCAGGTGCTTCTTCACACAGTTACGTAACTAGCCTGGCCTCTGAAAGCATTTGAGTTTGCAGTCCCATGTTTAAAAAAACCAGACTCTCCCAAAGTGGAACATCTTTTCAGAAATAGTACTAAAATAAGCCTATTATCTCTCGCTCTTTTCTTTATTTAAATACTCCTTGCATTTATTAACTTTTTTGACAGGTTTGACCTGTCAAAAGGATTATTTATTCTTTAACTTTATTTCTTAAAAAACGAACACACGCACGCATGCATGCACACACACACACATCCTTGTTCCATCCAATGGACTTTGCAGCTAAAGTGACCAATCCATTGACTCTGGAGGAAGAAGAGCAGCTGGCAAAACTAATCAAGGTTGAACATTTGCATTTTTCCCCTCTTTTATGGTCTCCCCTGGTGCTGAGAAATTGGTTTTCTGTGTTGGAAGAAGAGCATAGAGAGCAGCTGCTGCCTCCTGGTCTAGCGAACAGTAAAGGAGAGAGCGTGGTGCAGAATTCATCTACCAAATATCCCAACAGGTTAACCAGTTCTGGAGCGAGGAAGTCACAGCTCCTGCTTTTGAAGGTTCTTTGTATGGAGTATAAAAGATTCTATATTTCTGGGAATAAGATGTCTCTCTTCAAATTCCCTCTCTATACTCTAGGTAGCAAGATGGTGCTTCTTAGGCTTGATGACGTCCTACTGATGAGATGCTGACCAAAATAATAATAGTAATAAATACAAGCATAAACTTGAAGAAAATAAGCATATGCATGCTCCTGAAATCAGCCAACAGGGTAATGCTCACTACAAACTATTGAGTGCTTCCTATCTGCCAAGTCTTGTGCTCAGTACTATACAAGCATCATCTCAATTTAATTTTCTCAACCCTGTTTTTACAGATGGAGAATCTGAAGATCAGAAAAGCATAGTGGTTTTCCTAAGGGCTCCAGGCTTGTAAACAACTGAGCTGATCCTCATCTAGGTCTTTCTGACTCCCTTGTTCTCTTAGCTAAATCCCTGGAAAGCTTCCTTCACAGGACAAGCATTCTACAAGGAGGTGGGTGCTGGATTTTTAATGAGGACCACTGAGCGTATTCCCGTTGGAATCTATAATGGCACTGCTGATAATCATTCAGGGAGGAGCCTTTTTGTCATGCTTATTATGTGTTTTTTCCTTCCACAACTTCTTCACAAGAAGCAAGTCATTGTTGGCCTCTTTCTCTTCATACGATTCATAATTGAAGTAGCTACCCCATGACCTCACTTACATTCTAAAAAAAGTATTCCTTTTAATTGTCCACTCTTCCTCCTGGTACTCCTAAGCTCTCTTTGATGTCCTAAAAAGTTAAGTCATTATCCACTAGCTCTCACTGCTGGCAGCATACCATTTACTGTAATACCTTGGTCAGAGAGCCATACCTAATACAGGTCACTTGTGCTAGAATACATGGAACTTCGGGCTTCATAGCCCATCTCTCTTCAAAAAAATCTTTAGTGATACTATTTTTTAACCAATTTCTTTTAATGTGCATCCAAAAAATACACTCTTTGTGGTGTACAATTTTGTGAGTTTTAACAAATGTTTATAGCTGTATAACCACAACCACAATCAAGATTAAAGCACTTCCATCCTCCCAAATTCCTTCATGCTACCCCTTTGTTGTCACTCACCCATAATGCCTAATTCCTGCCGACAACTGATTAGTCTCTGTCCCTATTAATTTGCCTTTATTCATAGTGTCATATAAAATGCAATCGTACAATGTGCACCCCTTTGAGCCTGGCTTCTTTCATTCAGCATAATGCATTTGAAATTCATCCATGTTTTTGTATGTATCAGTAGTCCATTCTTTATTTATTGATAAGTAATGTTCCATTGTATAAATAATTGTTCATCCATCTGCCAGTTGAGGGACACTTGAATTGTCTCCAGTTTTTGGTGACTATGAATAAAGCTGCTGTGAATCTTTGTGTACAGGAGTTTTGTGAACATAGACTTTTACTTCACTTATGTAAATACTTAGCAATAGAATTGGCAAGTCATACAGTAACTTTACATTTAACTTTATGAGAAACTGCTAAACTATTTTCCAGAGTCCTGTAGCTTTTTGCATTTCTGCCAGCAACATAGGAGCGTCCCAGTTGCTCCACATTTTTTGTCATCACTTGATGTTGTCTTTTTTTTTCTTTTTAGCTATTCTATTATGTATGCAGTAATATCTCATCATGGTTTTAATGCAATTCTTTAATGATTAATGTTGAGTATCTTTTCATATGATTATTTACTGTTTATATATCTTCTCTGGTGAAGTATTTAAAATCTTTTGCACATTTAAAATATTTGGTTGTGTGTTTTTGGTGATATTCTTATAATTTAGAACCTAATTCATATTAATTTGATCCACCTTTAGAAATTTAAATACCCAAGAAAGGCAACACATGAAGCTTCTATAGAGCATTGATATCTCAGTATAGATTAGTTTTAATCATTCACTCAAAAAACATGAGCACCTACCATCCATCCACAGCTCTTCATACTAGGAAGTTTGAATACAAAATCGGCAAAGATGGTCAGCTTTCAAAGAGACTCATTTAATCAGGTTGTTATCCTTCCTTGCAGCTACACAAAACTGCCATTCAGGGAAAAGGGAATTATATAAAATAGGGCCAGGTGAGCATGGTGATTTCAGAGCATGGACCTTTGCAGTATTTTTCGTGAACCAGGAGCATTAAAGTTACCTAGAAATTTGTTAGAAACTTACTGAATCAGAAAGCCTTCAGAGGAACTTAGTCATCTGTGTATCGACAAGCTCTTGAGGTTTCTGTGATGTGCACTCATGTTTGAGAAGCACCATCTTAGAGTGTGGGCAACTGCTGAAGACATGTAGAGGCAGTGGAGACAAACCTTTGCATGAGGCTCAAGTTTTATATCCATGTGCTACTGAGTAGTTTCTCTTTATACCACAGTATTTAAACTTAAAAATTTGGTGGGTAAAACATCCACTAGATGCTTCAGAATTAGCATCACACTTATCCGAGGGTTGCTTGGTCCTAAATGTTAATTCTGAACATAGTCAGCTTATCAGTCTCAGAGAGGAGAGCTCGCTCCTCACTGCCTTCTTCCCTTCCCAGCAGTGCTCAAGTGTAGCCAGAGAAAACAAACAAACAAACAAACAAACAAACAAACAAAAAACTCCACAGGTTGTCCTGAGAGAATGGACACATAGCAGCATAGCAGCAGGTTAACAAATTAGTAATCTTGCCAGAAAGTTTCTCTCCTGATTCCAAGAAATTTTTTCTTTATATTTTTGTTGTTGATATTGTTTCTCTGGAAAATTTTTGAGGGGTAGGAAGTTACTCGAGGAGTTAGCCATTCTTACCTAGCACACACTGATACAGGTTTCAAGGGAATGGCACATCTTCATAAGAAAGAAGTCAGAGAGAACTTATTTTTTTGAAACGGTTCATCTAAGTCTTTCTCTACTACATATTTTTGCTATTTTCCAGAATGACAAATATAAATATCCACTCGACCTGTGCTATAGGCAAAACTCTTGTGTGTACCATGATCAGAAGCAGAAGCTGTCTTGCCAGAATAACCACACAAATAGCTGCAGTATAAGGTGAGATTCAGTAAGTGTTTTATGAGATATAGAAACAAATTGTTAGAGAGACTCTAAGATGGGAGAGATGATACCTGCTTGGGCATATCTGCTTTGGCCTTGATTGATGGATGTTATTTTGAAGAACAGAGATACGGAGATAGCATTCCAATCCTAGATATACAGCCAACAAAGCTGAAAATACTTGTCAACCAAAAAAACATGTATACGAATGTTCACAGCGGCATTGCACAAATCACCAAAAAGTAGAATCACCAAATGAATGGATGGATAAACAAAAGGTAGTATATCCATAGAATGAAAATATTATTTGGCCTAGGAAATGACCACAGCCCAACAAACCCCACTAAGATTTTTCTTATGGAGTTCTTCTGCCACTGTTTATTCCACACTGTATCTCATAGGCAAGGGGGTAGATTTACCCTGCACAGGACAGGGACAGTGGGAGGAGGTGAGAAGGAATAATTCAATAGTAAAAGTGAGGAGCGATGAAGGGTAACAGACAGCAAAGACTTCCCCCCACCTCCCTCTCCATTCTCTCAGCACTGGAATCTGAGTCTGTCGGATCCAGGTCTGTGGTTTTAGACAATGCTCGGGCACAACTTAAAACATAGATTTAGTTCTCTTTCCCAGTCCCAAAGGCTTCCAACCAGCCCTCAGCCCTGTGTAGGAGCTTCTAAATCCCTACCCGCAGTTTAATTAATTTTCTGAAAAAAAAAAAAGTGATTGGTTGACAAGACTGCAATAAACATCAAATTCCATTAATTAATTAATACTGAGAGAGCAGTGTTTGTGTTGTTTCTAATTACATGTTCAGATGCAGCCACCCAGGCGCTGGCATCAGTTTGGTCACAAAGCCCAGAAAAAGGCCATTAGAATGGAAAGAGGGCCAAAGGTGGGTGGGAGGTGACATGTGCACTAACACTGAGATAATCAGCTTGGAGGAATTCACACTCCAAAGCACACTCCCTGGAGAAGGGCTTGAGAGACCTAAATGAAAGGATTGAAATGTGGTTGGGTGAGGCATTTTCATTTTGCCAATGGCCTGGAAGGGAAGTATCAGCCTGATGAACACAGCTTCCCTGGGCTCCATGACTGTCTTCACACTGGCTCCCCAGCTCCCCAGCCTTCTTCCCATGCTCTGCTCCTCCTCCTCCTCCTTCTCTTCCTCCTCCTCCTCCTCCTCCTCCTCCTCCTCCTCCTCTTCCTCCTCTTCCTCCTCTTTCTTCTTTTTCTTCTCTCTCTTTCTCTCTCTCTCTCTCTCTCTCGTAACTACAGTTGTCTTCGATTTCTTCTTAATTCAGAAGACAATAAAAGGAGAATAAAAAGCAATTTTCTACTCAAGCAAAAACCCTAAAGAGACCACGGCTCCCACCCAGGCACATGCTTTAGGGCCTGGAGACAAAGCAAAATGTTCTCATGAGCACCCAGAGGCTGGGTCCTGGAGATGAAGCAATGCAATTAAATCTTGACAGGTTTTTGTTTTAGGGGTGGGGTGGGGGGCCATTGGCAACCCCTGCTTCACCAGGATCCTGATGAGCTTATTTTTCCATCCCAGGACTGAGACGTCAAGGAAGAGCCCATCTGAGGCAGCCTCAGCCCCATCCTCACATAATTGCTCCAACCTGCTGCTTCACGGGACCCTGCCCTGAGAAATGGCTGCTCCATTATTCCAGCAATCTTACAAAAATTGTTTGTGACGTCAGTCTGAATATTATAAAAATAAAGCCCTAGTCCCACCCAGCCCCATAGGGCAAAAGGCAAAGTTGATTGTTATTTAATGTCTTTCATACCTTTATATGAAAGGATTATTCCTTGATTAGTAAATTAATCATCTTTTTAACTTTAAAGATGGGGAAACAGACACCCCAAAAAGTGAAGTAATTGGCCTAAGGTGAACCCAGAATGGATTAAGATCCTTAACAGAGCAGAATGTACAGAATCAGGAGGGAATGGAATTGTGTGGGCCAAAAAAAAAAAGTCTAAAAAAAGGTGACAGCTCAGGACTGAAAATGCACAGGACAGAGATGCACAGATAGAAATTAAATAACAGGTCCTGATGACATGATTTCAGATTCAGATGTACTCTGGTTACCAAAAATAAAGAGGGAAAAAAAAGTCTAATCTAATATAAAGGACTGGACATAATACTAAAAAAGAAATCACAATAATTCTATTCCTAGGTCCCATCACTACTTGCAGAGCAATGTGATTTTCTCACGGAACCTCTCTGGTCCACAAGCCATTTATTTGCTCTCAATTACACCTGCTCTAGCATCAGGGTTGGCACAAGATAAGAAGAAAATGGCATCTAGGCTACTTTGCAAACTGTCACTATTCAATCTTCAAACGTACAGTAAGTCCTCACTTAACATCATGGATGGGTTCTGTGACTTAAAGCAAAACAACCAGTTTTGCCACAGGCTAACTGACATAAACGTGAGTGAAGTTTCTATGGTGTCTCACCGACATTATAAAGAAATGAAGCTGAGCTACAAAGGCTGCTGTACTGGGATGGCTCTAATTTAGAAGATGAAGAATCTGAAGCTCAAAGATGTTCAGTCCTGACTGTTGGTAGAATGACTGGTAAGCAGCAGAGCCAGAATGCAAAGCCAGATTTGTCTAATTCTGGGGCTTGAGTACCACATACTACATAATTGATTCTACATGGCAAAAGCACTCCAGTGTCATCCAGATAAGCTGTACACACCACCACTGAACAGAATATGAAAAAGACCAAATTGGGAAACACTTGTGCAAATGGAATAGAATTTCTAACCCTAAAAAAAAACCCTGTCCGTATGTTCTCAGGGCTCCCTCTCAGGCTGGAGCCTGCGAAGTGAAGGGCCTTGCTGGATAAGGCAGGATTTAGAACACACATAATCCCGAAACGGCCCCACCACTCCACAAATCAGTAGTGGCTCCTTCTGCTCGAGCTCATTCCAAACAAATCCATTAAAAGCACCATCTTAATGAATATTTTATACAGTTATGACATAGTGAGTACCATTTAGGAGGGGCTCTCACTAAAGGCTGAGACAATGAACTACTAAAATAGCCAACGGATCATCAAGGCCAATAGAAATCTGGTCAGGGGCACGATAACTTTACACAGAGGGAAAAAAATGAAAGTCATATATTGCCTTCTTGCTGATTTAAGGATCCTTTTGTTTTGAAACTCTCCCTACCATGTCCAAATACTACCATCCATCAGCTAAAGGCACTGATTCGGATAATTAATTTGTTTTTCTTTGGCCTCTTCATAGTTCCTGAAGAAAGTCAACATATATATTTGTTTGTTTTTCTTAAATTAGATCTATTTCTGAACCCTTAACCAACATACATACACACACGCATTCATAAACACATCTTAACCTACTTCCCTCAGAAACGGAAAGTGAAGAGAAACCTAAGGGACAAATTCAATGGCATCTCATGCACTGCACCACTTCTCCGAGAGCCTTGCAACTCTCCTGGGAAAACATGGTGTGGCTCAAGGACTTCGGACAAAAAAAGAGGGCTCCGCCTATGACACAGAAAGCAAACTGGTGTGTCAATCGCAACTTGCAGACGTGTTCTGTTTGCTCTGACAGGGTTGGCTTGCGTACTGATTTTAAGAAATCTGAACTCATTGTAACATTTTAAAATCTGGAGATTCCACAAATATTTCTGGGCTTCTGACTTCTCTTGAACAATTAGAAGATCTGCCATGATGGGTCCAGTGACAGCCAGTTAGAGCTGAGTCATAGCTCACAGAAGGACCAGCCTCCCCAGTCCCCACGTTCCATCACATTTCCGTGACAGGAAGACAGGATCAATTGCCATTAGCCATTACCCATGAGTGGCTGCTTTCTTTAGACTGGAAAGGATAGCAAAGGCGCATAGACCAGTAGAATAGAATACAGAGGCCAGACATAAACCCACGCATATAGGGTCTACTAATTATTGAAGAGGGGCACACAACAGGGAAAGGACAATCTCTTCAAGATAGCCACAAGCAAAAGACTGTAACTAGACCACTGTCTTACACTACTCACGAAAATTAACTCAAAAGTGTTCAAAGACTAAATGTAACACCTGAAACCATAATGTTACTGTAATCATATTGTAATACATAAATGTATCAAACCAAGACTTTGGATACCTTATTACACAAGGTCACATGGAAATCATATCTCAATTAAAAAATAACTTAATCAAAGGAAAGTGAAATATTTTTCATATCTATATCCAAAGTGTTAAAAAGAATGGATGACTTAGATAGCCATTATTGGAAGAAAAATAGAAGAACATCTAAACTCAAACTGTGTTTAGGAGTGAAGGCTATGCATCTGTGCTTGATATGCAAACAAAAACCAGGCTGGTTTAAGATTCTCCCTTGGCCCTCATTGGCACTTAAGATTGACTAAAATCACTGGCAGTCTTTGGAAATCGGTCTTTACAGTTTTCATTTCCAGAGTTCCAGGCGCCTTCCTTAGTACTGGCACAGTGCCAGACATATAGTAGGTGCCGAAAAACAAAATGCATTATGAAGCAAAATTACATCGTGCCCTTTTCCCCTTCCCCATTTGATTTGATTACCAACTACTTCACATCACCATCCTCCCTTCTTGACTTTTTCACTCTCAAGCTTTATTGCAGGACCAAAAAAAAAAAAAAAAAAACTGGAAAGAATCTGGTAAAGGAAACCACACAGAGACTTGAGTGGCCAGTTTGACAGAGCATTTGCTTGGGGACCAGCCAGATGCAGGTTTAAATGCCAGTTCCACTATTCACTGTCTCAGCTTGGGCTATCCAGTGGCAGAGCCTGAGATGAAGATGTGTGTAGAGGGTAGTTTATTGGGGGATGAGATCTCCCAAATGATGAGCGGGACAGTAAACAGTAGGGGAGGAAAAACCGATACAAGAGTATTAACTGCTGCAGGCGACTGATGACTTCATGCAGGACCTTCGGAGAAGTCTTCTGGAACCTGTGTCAGGACTGTCAGCCAGGGACAAAAGACTTTACCCATGAGCTCCTGCCCTACTACGTGTCGACATCCCTGTGCAACCAAAGGATGCCAGAGAGAGGCATGTGAGGTGAAGTGGGAGCCTTGGTTGGCAAGGCCAAGAAGATGTGAAGTAGTGTGCAAAGGACATCCTGTATAATGACTGGGGCCAAATACTTCATTTCTGGAAATTTCAGTTTCCCCTTCTATAAAATGGGCTCACACTTGTGCTTCCCTTTTAGGAATATATGGAGCATGTAATGAAATAATCTATGTAAAGCCCACAGCAAAATGTCCAGCACACAGTACATGCTAAAGAATGGCCTCTTCTATTATCAGCCCTTAGCCCCAGGACTGGGTGCTATGGAGGACCTTATCTGACAACTCCACAGCAAAGACCAGTGAAACCAAACAGTAACTACAATCTCAGCATTCACTTAGCAAGAATTGCAAACTGGTTACCGCTAGGCCAGTTCTGTACCATAGATATGAATTCTTTTGCCCTCCCCGCTCCACACACTATAATATCTATCTGTCTGTCTATCTGTCTATCTATCTATCTATCTATCTATCTATCTATCTATCTATCTATCTATCTATCTATAATCTATCTCAGAAATTGATTGCCAACATTTAAAATTTTTTTTAAAAAAATCAACTTTCCAGCTCATCCTTGGAAAATGGGAAGATCTGACCCCATCAGGCTAGCGTCCTCACTGTCAGCTGGAGCTGCATAGTGGTGACCCCTTTAGATGGGGGATGTTTTCGCCAACTTGCCACCACCCCGTCTGAGTCCATTTTACTTATCCACAGCCTGCTATTCCCATGCACGTGTGTGTCTGAAACCCCCTAGCCTGATATTTAACCTAGAAAGACAGGTATCTGGAAACCCTGCCAGGACACGAGGAGGAAAAATGCGGGAAATGACAAGCCCTTTGTTGTTTCTCGGGGAGGCGGCGGGGGAGCCACCGCCAAGGCCCACGGAGCTCGGTGTCCCTGTGATGGAAGGCTAAGTGCGTCCTGCTGGGCTGAGAGTGTGTGGTTCCAGCAAGTCTGGCTATTACCAACCTGAGGCTGAGGTCACCCCAGATGCTCCCGGCGCCTGCGACTCTGTTTATTTCATTCTGGTTCATACCGGAGATTTATTTTTATGAACAGTGAGCATTTTTTTTTGCAACATTCCCTCATTTAACCTTCATTATCAAAGTCTCTGCCCAAAGCCCATATAAGTACCATTATTGCCCATATAACATTTTCCAACATAAACCATTTAAGGCATTTTTCCCCCATTTTTATTTATTTCTCTTCCGTTACATTTCATTTGAAATGTGCGTGGTGGAGAATGTATCTTGTTTTTATGTTGTCTCATACAGACCATAAGCTCTAACGGCGGGGCTGCCTGTTTTGGAGGTTAATAAACAATGGGGACATTCGTCATACAGAACAAACAACCAGGACATGCTGGCCTCTTAAAAAAAAAAAAATGAACTAGGAAGGAGTTTCGTGTGACTGGGGAAATCGAAAGGAAAGTAACCCAGCTTCTTTGTCTCTTTTGAACGCCAAGAAAAGAATATGGTGGCTCCAGAAAAAAGGAAGCCAAGAAGATTAAAAGCACAGTGTTATAATATTATTCCCCAATCACCCATCAACATGCAGATGCTCTGTAGGCAGTCATAGTGTGTGTATATCCCTGAGTATGGGGTCCCTGGCCAGGGTCTGTGGCAGGGTGGGTAATTTCAACCAAAGTTTGTACCTGACTCTAAGAAACTTAACTCAACTGACAAGCAAAAATGGTAACATATCGATTCACACAGATGAAAAGTTAAAGATCTGCAGGCACAATTGTATGCAGGGACTAAAATAAAAGAGTGGCTTTAGGAGGCTCGCATGCTCACTCGTGCCGTCTGTTTGTCTGTCTGTCTGTCTGTCCCGCCCCCTTCTCCCTCTCCCACTCCCCTCCCGAACACTAATTCTGGCTTTCCTTTTCCCTTCTACTGATTTTACTTTGGGCAATTTCTCTTTTTTTGGAAGTCAACGGTTCACCAAGAAACTCTAGGCTTATATTCCTATAAGGACAGTTATTACTCTAATAATAATGAACATAAAAAAGAAAGAAAAGAAAAAGAAAAGACAGAAAAGGAAGGAAGGAAGGAAGGAAGGAAGGAAGGAAGGAAGGAAGGAAGGAAGGAAGGAAGGAAGGAAGGAAGGAAAGAAGGGAGGGAGGGAGGGAGGGAGGAAGGGAGGGAGGGAGAGAGAGAAAGAGAAAGAGAAAGAAGCAGCTTCTCTATTCCAACAACAGGTCCATCAGTGTGGATCTCCGCACAGATCACCATGGTCAGAGGTACGGGCTACATGGATCAGAAGACTCATCCTGCCCACAGCACTGAGACCGGCCAAGGTGGAGTGCACGCTGTGGGGGCGGGGGGTGCATAAGCAGCAGAGTCCCCCGCAGAAGGATGAATGATGCTGCTGCATGAAGGAAACCACAGGAGTCAGAGGCCTGGGCACTTTCTTCCAGCTCCAGAGCAACTGGCAAAGAAGTCTTGCAAATGCAATTTAATTCATTGCCACAAACGTGTAGTGCATCTCACTACGCTAGGACTGTGCTAAGGCCTGAGAAAGTAAAGTTGCAAAACCATTGACAATATTGACAAATCTACCAAACGGCAGAGGCCACGGCTGCAAAAAACAAATTATTAGGAAACCCTGTGCTAGAAAAGAAAAAAAAAAAGAAAAGAAAGAAAAAGAAAACGAAAAAAAAAAACACAATAAAAAGTATTTGCAAGGTAAAGAGAGATCTTTTAATTCCCCTCAGAAGCAAAACCTAAGATTAGGATTGAGTGCGAATGATGGATATCTGGAAGGCATCTAGGAAACCTGGGTAGAGGAGAGGGAAATTGAGTCAGGGAAGGGAAGGATGTCAGCATAGGGGGGACAGTATTATATATATATATAATATATACACACACACACACATATGTATGTATGTATGTATGTATGTGTGTGTGTATATATATATATATATATACACATACACACACACACACACACACACACACACACACATAATTACACTTATATTATTATATCTCTAAGCTACCACTGTGAGCAAGTAGAATTTAATTTGCTGGGATCTCTGGGAGCCAGTGTAGAACATACCCCCAGCATTATTTAACAGGAACAGTGAGGGATGATGGTGAGGAAAGTGGGGTACTTACATGTGAATTCTTGTCTATCACAGGCAAAAGGTTGCTGGGGTGCAGGGTAGTAATTCCCCAGGCATTTCTGGCCTGTCACACCTGTGAACAGAGGGGCCTTCAAAGGCCAGGGAAAGTCCCCAGACCCCAGAGGCAGGGATGCCAGGCTGGTAGTCGGACCAACTGCACTTAATAGATAGGGCCTGGGGTTTAGGGGCCGGGCAGCAGCAGCAGCATCTAATTTTCTGGTACAAATGTTTTTCCTGATCTTTCCTAAAATAAGGAAAGTGTATCAGAAAATCCCTGAGGGCCCAACCAATTCTAAAATCCTAAAATGCAAGAGTAAGCCTAATCAGTGTCTCAGGCTAGTTTTAAAACAATCCAAAAATGCATGGGAAATGGGTGGGTGGTGGGAGGTGGAAGCAGCTGGGAGAGTGATAATGTTAATGATCCTGTGGTCAGAGAGTCCAGGGCTTCACACAAAAACGTATTTGTCCAAAGAGCCTCACTTGCTCAGAAAGGACCTGCTTACGTTTATTTTAACCCTTTGATCTCAGCCCTTCCTAGAGCGGATGACTGAGGCTTCAGTGCAAATGTGAGCTCCTGGTTCTTCAGACTCCCGAGCAAGTGCTCTCCCTTATTCATGGCCAGAAACAGGAACCAAGAGGGAGATGCAGCAAACCAGGCTTTACAGAGAAAAGTGATTTTTAAAAAAAAAAATCCCGGTGCTTAGTTCTACACCACCTTCACACTTCTGAAGCTTGCTCCCAACCCAGGGAGTTGGGTTATATCTGTCTACATAATTTTTTTTTATAGCATTTCTTACCCTTGGTACTGTTTCAGTGGCTTTCATGGAAACAGCCCCCTCACCCCATTTTTGCAACACGCCCATGGCTCTGTGGCTCCCATTCCAACAAAACTCTTTCTTCCCAGAAATTGGTCCCGAAAACCCAAAGCTCCTACAACCCACGGTGGGCCCTGTGTGGGAGCCTGTGAGCTCCCAGGGACAGGTTTATCTTCTTCCCATTTTTTAAGATGTGTTCTGGTAAATTAGATCTCTTCTCTACTTTTTTTCCCCACCTTTTCTTCTTCCATTTCATAGAACATCACTATTGTTGCTTCTAAATGTAGCTGAAGAATTACATTTGATTGCAAAGGATGGAGCATTTTAAGTGCAAGTCTGGTGATGGAATAAATGAGTATCATATAATCCAATACTGAACCACAACAATGGAGGGGAAACGCTTCCTGAAGTACCGCTGACGATGAATGTCTCCAAATTCCTGTGTGCCCAAGTCATTAGAACGAACGCATCTCTTGGTCAAGCACAAGATCAGACTCTGTCATTCAAGCCCTCACTACATGTATATTACAGCGTGGCTTGCAATTAATTATTTTCCTCCCTTTGCTCAGGTAATTCTCCTAGAGAAGAACTTACTTTAGCAAATTTGGGCAGTGACTTGAGCATTGCTGAGCACTGTAGGTTTCATTGGGAATAGAGAAAGGACACCCCTTTCACAGACAAATTTGACCCTAAAACGAACACCCAACTTCTTCTGTGGGCTTTGCTCAAGTGTTCGCACCTACCTCTAGGAAATGGCCTCTAGGAGAAGCAGAGCTATTTGTGTGGCTTAGTGGCTAAAAGAAATTGAAGTGCCGATGGCGTTTCTTGAGTCAGTGTTTAATATTGGTTGATAATAATAAAAACTAATTTTTATCAAGACATTGTTATATAGTAGCATGAGTCCAAGGGCTTTGCATAAAATAACTTATTTAAACCTAAAAAAGAGAAATCTCGCAGGGAAAATCCTATTTGTGCTTCTATTCTACAGATCAGAAAACTGATCATATTTTTTATATCCCAAAAAACAAATGCTAAAAACAACTCTTACTACTATTCCACTACTATGGTCACTATTATGAATATTAATAATGTATCAATTGACTTAATTTAACTAGGTACCAAGCATTCTGAAACACCGGAAGTTTAAAATAATGTTAAACATTATTGTAAAAATAAGAGAAACAAAGGCATAAAACAGTACCCTGGAACAACTGTATGCTATGAGCTTCCTTAAGCAAGATATGATTGTTGCTCAACGCTGTATCTAAAAAGAAACACAGAAAAAATAAAAAATAGTGAGATTCTTAACTAAATTCTTACCTAATTTGACATGCATTTAAAACTAAAGTACACAAATAGAACTCTTAGAGGGCATCAGAATAAAAGTAGTACACATGTATAAAGCATCATAAAAAATGTTTTTTTTAAAAAAAAGCAATAGTAAAAATTGAACTTCTGTTTTTGTTTTTTTAATTCAGACTATGTATTAGTTTGGTGATATTTTATGCCCATAGAGCTGGTAGAGAATATAAAATAAACATGCACACACACAATCATTTTTCAGAACTTAAAGACACATTGATGCTCTCCTGATTCATGTTTTAGACACTGTCATGTCATGATATAAAATATAAAAAGTCTTCATGTAAAAGGGGTCATTTCCTTGACATGTAAAATGTTTTTACAAACCAATAACAATAAGGTTAATAAACAACACAACAAGAATAAAGACAAAAACCTACAAATAAGATTAACACAACCAATAGAAAATGGGCGGAAAACATGAACAAAAAATTCACAATAGAAGAAATAGTTTGGCTTTTACTATAGACAAAATGCTCAAATTTAGTTAAATACAATTGTTCTTCCCATTTGTTCTTTTTTTTCATTCCCGGACTGTGATTTTTTTTTCTCTCTTTGGCCTCTTCATATTTCCTCCCTGGCAACAATGTTGGCTATGTCTGTGCAGAATTCCTAATCCAAATAGGTAAAGCAAAATATTTTGGAAATTGTGTATGTAACATCAGAGAAGAGTCCTGTGTATCTGAATCTCTATGTAGAGAAAGGAACAACCAGTAGTTCTGTAATGCTGTCTTTTGCAAAGCTATCTTTTGCTTCTAAACGCCAATCAACAGGTGAACAAAAAGAAAAGGGGGAGGGCATTGAAATGAGTTTGATTCCCACTTTGGATAACTTTCTAATGTTCAATTTTGAAAAGTACATGAGTTATGCTAACTATAAAATTTTACCAATGTTGTTTTTTAAAATTTAAATGTAAAATGTTAAATATATAAGTAATAATGCCCTTTGAGGATCCTTTACATGATTGTTCACACTTAATTCTCATAATCCCCCTATGACATACTGCTATTATTATTTCCAATGTGCTGATGAAGCAGCTAATTTTTAGTGAGATTAAGGAATTTGTTCCAAATCATATGACAGGTATGTAGTAGAGCCTTGAGCTTTGATTCAATCCCAGACAGTCTCTAAAATCTGGAATCTCGAACACTCTATTATTCCATCTATAAAGTCTTGCTGTGTCCAGAAAATAATTTTGTTTGCCCTTGTGCTGCGGATCAGGATGCATTTCCTTAGAGATGAAGTTCCTTTCTTAGACTCAACTGCTCCTTTGGGTGAGACTGGTATTCACTGATTTTTAGAGAGGGCAAAGGGCATCTTCTCTGTGCTTTCCTCACCTTTAAGTTCTCCCAGTGGACAAGCTCCAAATGCTTCCCTTGGTTGGATGTGCTCCAAAATGCTCTCTTTTATCTGCTTCTAAAATGCTAATCAGCCTCAATAATCAGACAAAAAAAGGGAAAGAAAGACAAGACCAAGGCCAGTGGTATCACTGGAGGTTTAGCTAAGACCACAGGAAAAGAGCCGAAGGTTTGCCATGTGCCATGATCTTTTCACACGTACTTTCTACTTGGCTAAGAACCTATAATAAAACCAATGGGGGGAAACTTCAGAGAGATTTCATCTCTATTTGGACCAAACTTATTAGTAATTGGGGTTCCCTCAGGAAGAAGTGAAACCCCTGTCACTGGAAGTATGCAACTAGAGGATGAATAACTACTGGGCAGAAATGGAAAGGGGTCTCAAAACTCAGGGGAAGAGTTAGACTAGTTCAGAAGTTTGCAACTTTGCTTGCTGATACATTGCCTTGGCCACAATCACTTATGTGGTACATCACAGCTAACTTGTAACTACTAATATAGAACAATATTTGTGGTTAACTTTTTAAATTTTTTTACTTTGGTTAAATTTACTGTAGTAACACTGGTTAATAACATTATATAGATTTCAGGTGTAGGATATAAAACAAAAAACAGCAAACATACAAACTAAATAAATTCATAGATACAGACAACAGAAAAGTGGTTAATTTTTTAAATATAAGGTAAAATGACTCTAGATTGGTTTCTTGATTCTAGGCAATAGAAACTATTGGACAGATATGGAATAGGTAAGAGAAATGAAAGAAAAGAATTGCACATACCCACGAACCAGATTATCTTTGTGGTGAATAAACCTGACTGACCTATATCAATGGGAGACTCATATCCTTGTGTGCATCATTCTTCCTTTCGTTGTGACAGAATGAAAATGGAGAATCATTGTGGGCTTGGTGTTTAACAATTCCTCTGGCCTGGAAACACTGTGATTCTAAAGGACAGGCAAACAACAGCACAGAGCAGCACTGTTTTGGTCTCAGATCCAAACTGGCTTGTGTGAGGGCACAATTAACTGGCCACGTTGCTGAGGCCAGTCTCTGCTATTTACAAACACGGGGAACAGAGCAGCAGCAGCACAGCCTTGGTGACGGTGGGTCATATCTGTAACTCAGGACCCACGGGACAGGATATAGAACCACCAGGTGCATAGCACCAATGATGGAGGGTCAAAGCTATGAATTAAGATCCAGGGAGCAGGGCACAGCACAGTGACAGTTCCAATCCAGTGGATGGCAAGGCACTGTGGTATCCTGACCACAGAGAGCAGGGCACAGCAGCAACTCAGGCCCCTGGAGGCAGATTTTAGCACAGCGACAGCTTCAGTTCTGGGAAGGACACGCAGTGGCAGGGACTCTGAGCAGTTTCCTCATCTGAGTTCAGCATCAGTGAGATTGCAGGAGTCCTCACTGGCAAGACTGCAGATGTCCATGAAGGTGACAAGAATTTCTGGAGGCCTCCTGTTCTCCTTGTCCCATGGAATGAAAACCCTCTTAGCACCGAGCTACTCCAGACTGGGGGTTCAGGTGATGCTTCCTATACTTCTAAAATGCGTCCTATACTTCTCTATGCCGTGATCCTCAGTTCTCACATTCCACAGGGTTTTTCCTATTTCTTCATTGCAATCTAGAGCTCTCCCAGAGACATTTTTGGCAGTTTGTAGTTGTCTGTTGTTTCAGTTGTTTTCAAGGGGAAGAGGTGTTTGAACTTCCTATTCCGCCATCTTGCTGATGTCTCACGTTTTAAAATTTCAAATACATGTATACAATTTTCAGCTGTCAATTATACCTCAATAAAGCTGGAGGAAAAAATATATTCTTAGGCAGAAAAGGTATAGAAGATTGAAACAAACCTACAGAAAGAAATGATGAAAAGAAATGATGCTGGAATGAAATAAATGAAGGTAAAATTGAATTTATGGGTATTTTTTTTTTTACTTTCAATTGCTCAAAGACACAACTAACCAAAGCAAAAATAGTAGTAATACATTGTACATTTACAGCAAATGTAAAAGTTATAGCACAAATAATGGGAAAAAGAAATATTGAGAATATATTGTATAAGTTCCTTACACTACACAGAAAGTGCTGTATTATTTGAAGTAAATATGTATATTTTAAACCCTAGGGCATTCAATAAAATTATTTTAAGGGTAGGTATTACAGATAAGTCAATAGAGGAGATAAAAGGAAATCATTAAAATATGCTTAAACAGGAAAGGCATTAAAAGGGTAGGGAGGAAAAAGAATGGAAAGAAAGAATAGAAAAGATGACAAGATGATAGATTTTAAACCAGTCATATAAATAATAACATTAAATGTACATAGTCTAAATACAATAATTAAAAGACATAGATTGCCAGATTAAATAAAAAAGCAACACCTAACTCATTTTTTTCTTCAAGAAACCCTCTTTAAACATAATGGCAGAGATGGGTTAAAGATAAAGGGTGGAGAAAAATATACCTTACAAACACTACAGAAAAGAAGGTGGTATACCTATAGGAATATCAGACAAAGTAGAATTTAGAATGAGAAAGATTATCAAGAATAAAAATGGGAAAATACATAATGACAAAAAAATCAATTTTCTTAGAAGACCTGATGAGACTAACTTCAAATCAAATTGAAGAGCTTCAAAGTATATGAGGCCAAAACTGATAGAACTGAAGAAAAAAAAAAAAGACAAATTCAAAACTACAGTTGGAGACTTCATCATTTCTCTATCAGTAACTGAAAAACCAGTAGACAAAAATCAGTATGGATATATAAGACCTGAAAAACACTATCAACCAACTAGACTTAATTGACATTTACACAGAATACTCCACCCAAAGAAGAATAATATACTTTCTTTTCAAGTGTACCTGAAATATTCAATAACATAGACCATATTCAGAACCATAAAGGAAACCTCAACAAATTAAAAAAACACAAATCATACAATGTATGTTCTCATTATAACAGAATTAAGCTAAAAATCATTAAAAGATGTCTCAAAAATACCCACATTTTTGGTAATTAAACAATACACTTCTATACAACCCACAGAACAGAGTGGAAGTCTCAAAGAAACTTATAAAGTGGTTTGAACTGTGTCAAATTCAAAAACAACATATCAAAATTTGCGAGCTGCAGCCAAAGCATTACTTAACAGCAACTAATAGCATTTAACACTTATATAAGAAAAGAAGAACTCAAATCATTCATTTTAGGCTCCACCTTGAGAAACCAAAACAAGAAGAGCAAACTAAACTTGAAATGAAAAAATAAAATTGGAAATTGAAAAACAATAGAGAAATATCAATGAAACTAAAAGTTGGTTCTTTAAAGTTTGTCAAAAGTTCATAAATCTTCAGCCATAATAACCAAAAGATAACACAAGTTATTAATATCAGAAATAACAACAGAAATATATCACAGTATAACCTACAGACATTAAACAGGAGAACACTACAAACAACTCCATATCTATGTTTCAATTTCTTAAAAGACAGAAGTTATTAAAACTCAAGAAAAAAGAGATTACCAGTAAAGTCCTCTCTTTGTTAAATAAAGTGAAAGCATGGTTTAAGACCTTCCAAAGAGAGAAAAGAAAATTCTTGGCTTAGACCATCACACTAGCAATTTTTACCAAACACTTAAAAAAGAAATATTATAAAATGTTAACTGATTGGAAAAAAAGAATATTGTTTCGCTATCAATTCACCCCAATTTGATCTATTTGATTCATTGCAACCCCTATCAAAATACAAGCAGACTTAAAAAAAAAAATACAACAGAAAACTATCAGCTGATTATAAAATTTTTAAATGTTTGTAAGAAACAAATTATCTGGAATAGGCAAAATAATTTTGAAAAAGAATAAAGCTGAAGGACTTACACTACCCATTTTGAGACATAAAGCTACTATAAATCAAGACCATGTACTGGTGACACAGTAGACATAGAGATCAATGAACAGAATAAAGAACCTGGAAATAAACCTACACGTGTAGTCAAGTGATTCTTGACAAAGATACAAAGGCAATTAAATGGAGTCTTTTCAACAAATGATGCTTAAATAATTAGATAGTCATATGAAAAAAGTGAACTTTAACTTCTACATCACACTTTATACAAAAATTATCTCAAAATGGATCATGCACCGAAATCTAAAATGTAAAAGTATAAAACTTCTATAAATAACACAGAAGAATATATGTGTGACCTTGGGTTAGGCAAAAGTCTTTGGATACAGCAACAAAAGCATAATTCAAAAAAGAAAAAATAATTTAGGCTTTATTAAAATTAAAAGCTTTTGCTCGGTGAAGGAAACTGTTAAGAGAATAAAAAGACAAGCCACAGATTAGGCTTGTCTGCAAATCACATTTCTGAAAAAAAATCTGTACCCAGAATATATCACAGTAAAGAACTCTCAAAACTCAATAATAAAAAACAAACAATCTCATTTAAAATATGGGCAATAGAGAAAAACAGATACTTTAACAAAGGAGATATATAAACGGCAGATAAGCATATTAAAAGATGCCCAACACCATTAATCATTAAAGAAGTGCAAATTAAAACCACAAAAATATATTGCTACATAAATATTAAAATAACTGAGAAAACAGAAGCAACAAATGCAATATCAAGTTTAGACAAAGATGTGAAGCAATTAAGCCTCACATGTATTGCTGGTAGAAATGTAAAATAGGAAGTCATTTTGGCAACAGTTTGAAGTTTTTCTATAAACTTAAACACAAAACTTCCATATTTTATGTAAATGCAGAAAAAATAAAGCAGTATGTAGTAGGGAAGAAGAAACGCAGCTTGTGGCAAATATATTTAACTGAATTACAAATGAGTCACACAGCCACACTGAAGGGATTAGAGAATACAGCTGGCCTACGTAACTTTGAAAAACACTGTTTTGAGAGTATACTATTAGGCTAAAGACAGAAAGAACTATACACAAATACTATACTCTCGCTGGTAAATGTGTTTAGCACAGGAGCATGGATTAGAAATTCTGAAACGATTATTTTTGTGTGTAAGTTTGAACAAATAACTATATACATTGTGTACATAATGAGAGTCAAGTTTCTTACTATCAGAGAAAGTAGTTTAAAATGAGAAAAGGGGAGACTGGAATGAACTATGGTACTGGATTGAAGTTGGAGGTATCAAGATGAAACAGAAACATATTAGGTAGGTAGATAGATAAATATAAAAATAAATGTGCATGTGTGCTTGAGTTAATACACTTACATGCATTTCCTAGTTCTGTCCACTAAGAAGACCTAGAAACACTGAGACTTCAGTAGCAACATACAGACCTAACACTCAGACGTTGGTTTCTTAATTATATTCTCCATTAAAAGGAACCAGGCTTCTTGGAGAACAGGGTGACTTCTGGACTCAGCAGGGATATATACACTATGAGCCTGGAGTATCTTGTGGTGCCAGAAAGGAAGTAAGTGTTCAAAAAAAAAAAAAAGTGAGAGCATATGGAATGACACAGGAGCCAATCTGGAGATACTGCCAATGCCTAAAATTCAAACAACTGAGCAATACAATAAATAACCATAACACTGAATTATAATCCAAAGAACAAAAAAGTCCACAAATCCATGTTGAATAAATAATAAATAAATGGAGAAGTGACAACAATTCCTTAGAGAAGAATTCCAACTAATGTAAATGGAATGAGAGAAATAGAAAATCACTGTTAGAACTTAGCAGCAGTATTGGCTACAGACAAGATCCACCAATGGATGTTTAAATTCATGAGTGAAAGTTTAGGTACATACCGAATATCTGTATAATCCCAAAGTATCTTCTCAAAATTACTTAGTAATTTCAAAAGTTTATAGTGGAAAGTCCAGGCAGTCAGCCAGGTGATGGATGTTAGCCAAGTGTCAAGGTCAACATCATCGGCAATGTATATCGACACTATGTACTCCTTAAATTGTACCCAGAGAAGGGCACATCAGCTTTATTGTATTCTTCTCAATATATATAATCTCAATATAATCAAGAGAGAACATCAGACAGATTCGAATGGAACACTCTACAAAAAAATTGGCAAGTACTCTTCAAATGTGCCAAGGTCAAAAAAGTCTAGGGAAGACAAAGGAACTGTCATTGATTAGAAGTGACTAAGGAAACATAAAACTAAATGCAATGTAGAATTCTAGGGCAGAAAAAAGACATTAGTGGAAAAACTGGTGACATTCAAGTAAGTCCTATACTTTGGTTAATAGTATTGTACCAAAATTGGTTCCTTGGTTTCATAAGCTGTTAGAATAAAAGTACACTGTACAAAGCCTACAGGTACTATTTTTGCAGCTCTTATGTAAGTCTAAAATAATTTAAAAATAAAAATATTTTTTCAATAGTCAGCAATGGCTTAACTAGTTACCCTAGTTATCTGTTACATCTGGAAGGAAATTCCATGTTCTCTGCTTCCAAGTAACTAGTTGTAGCATCCTTCATAACAAAATCTTGTAATTTAAAGGGGAAAAATGTTGCCTCCTGTAACAATTATTCTCTATTCATTCTCCCTGGTTGTCAGGATTTGTTCATGAATCCACTGGCTTTTCATAAAGATAAGACAGCAAGGGAGAAAGAAATAATTAAGATGGTGAAGGAAAATGAAGAGTATTCTGTTGGCTGGGAAAATTCCAAGCTGGGCAGAGCCCCATTTTTAACGTCTGTTTGTTTGCTTGCTTTGTTTGTTTGTTTTGCTCACTTATTATGTGTGTATGCATAAACATTTATATGGTCACCTGGGCTGGTTGAGACCCACCAACCTCTGATTAAAATTGCTTCCTCTCTGCGCTTTTGGACCCTCCCTGATAATCTCTGTTCGATGCTCTGCTGCACGTGGAGCTTTTTCAAATTCCCATTTTTAACAGCTTCCTGTGCCAAGGGAAGAAGATTTTAGAGAATAATAGAGCTAACCTCACACAGTTTCCTCAATGGGTTTCACGAACAGTCCCAGCCTGAGCTTCCAGATGGAGAAGGCAGGCCAAAGCATGGTGAGCTCCATGGAATCGAGTGGTTTTGGAGCTGTAGGGGCCCATCGTGGGTCACCTTCCTTCCAAAAGGGCTTGTCTTTTTCTGTAAATTGTTCTCCTTGAACAATATCTCAGCATCAACATCCTATCAATTAAATGTGAAGGAAGAGTTGTATTAGGAGGTAAGGGAAGAGACGCTTTTTATCATCAGGCTGCCTTATAAAATGGAACTTGGCAGTGACCTGGGAGGACACGACTCTGACACTGTTTCCTTGGCTACAGAGGGGAGCCATGCCTGCCCTCCTCTACGTCTTAGACTTATTGTGAGGATGAAATGGAATAACTAAAATAAAAATGGCATGAAAAAACTGGAGACAGTGTTTTCACTGAAATGCTAGGAATTTCTTTTTTCTATTCTCATTGCCCTCAGAGTAAAATGAATACTCTTTGAAAGAGTTTAACAAAGCCCTTCATGTCTAATTACAATCATCCCCTAGCCCTGCACATTCCTCTCTTCACATCCCACCTGCAGGCACACTGGACAGGCAGTGCCCGTTCTCTTTCCCACATGACTGACTTTGTGTATACTCTTCTCCTTTCCTCAAAGACTTGTCCCTGCTCTTATCCATTCCTCACTTTCCCTCAATCGAGTAATTCCTACTTGTCCCCCAGGTCTCAACTTAGACACTTCTTCCAGAAAGCCATTGCCCAAACTTCTCTCCTCTCAAATATGCAGAACGCAGTTCAATTAGTCTGCTTACTATGTATGTCCCCTACCAGGTCATAAATGCTTAGAAAGAAAGAATTTGCCTTTTTCAACATTATGTGTATTTCTGGTTCCAAATAGAGTCTGGAACACTGTAGCTTCTGAATAAATGTGTGTTGAATGGAGGGATGGATAAATGGATGAATAAATAATAGATAGATGAATAAATACATGTTTTTCATGTAAACTCTTTGACATAGGAAAAATGAGATGTAGAAAGAAGTATTTCAAAGAGTAGACTGAAGGAAGAATTAGTGAATATGAAGAGAAAATTGTGCATTGAACTTAAATCCTCAGATGATGATAATGGTGATTATGATGATGATGATGATGATGATGATGATGATGATGATATGGTGATGACAATCATGACTTTTTAGCAATATCATAGCAGCTTACATTTATGCATCCTAACTATATGCTCAGCAATTTGCTAAATGTGTGTGTTACATACCACTTACTGAGCTCTATGCCCTGGAGACCCTGTGAACGAGGGATGTCCACAGTGTCCTGTCTTCAACGGCCCTGCACAGCTCCTGCAGACTCATGCCTGTGTTTTCTCTTATGGAATCAGTCCTTCTCATGTTTGGTTTTCCTCTTTTCTCACTGCCTTCTATTTTCCCTGCATTCTTTTCTTTTCAAAAGAACCTTGCCTTCTCATGATGGGTCTGAAGGAGGACAGCTTCAGTTTTATCATTTTTGCCTCCAGCAATGTTTCAGGCTTAATTTGCTCAAGGACACACTCGTTAGTCTTTCTGGTGGTCCAGGGTATCCGAAGAGCTCTCTTCCAATGCCATATTTTTATTTTAATTTGCTAAATGCCTTGTACATTTTAGCATTTTTAAATTTCTCAAAATATCTTATGAAATAAATGCTGGTTATATTCCCATTTACAGACAAAAAACAATAAGATAAAATAAAAAACAAAAAAAAAACAAAATCAGAGTGATTGGGTTAGTTGTGCAAACTTACACATCTATTAAAGAGGAGAGTCTGAACTGTTAGGAGCTACATTCTCCTATCTCACCAAGGCCTGTTCCTACCCCCTCTGCCAGATCACCAACCTCCAAGGTCTTCTGGGCCCCCAGAGTGAAGCCAAACCAATTTAAACCCAGTCCTGGATGAATTTTTTAGTTGGGGCTCTGCAATTTTCTCCATCATCTTCTCACTCACTAGTAAGGCTGCCCTACCCAGTAGCTCTGATCACAGCTTCTCTCCACCCAAAGCCAGGGCAACCAGCCCTCTCACGGATCCCTATCTGAGCCGCTGAGTTTACACGTTAATACGATTATGTGGCTCCCACTCCCCCACAGATCCTCTTTTTTCTTCATTTGCTTCCAATAAAGAGACATTATTTGTTTGGGAGCTTTGCAGGGTAACATGAATCCGTCTTTTGAAAACTAGTCCATGCATCTGGAAAATTGAATGATGCTTTGGTGTCGCTTTAGCAAGAGAGTCAGTCTGTGGAAACAGCATTGTTATTTTATTATCTTTAATGCTTTTAAGCCATATTAAGCAGATTTAATTTCCAAAGATGTCTTTTCTTGCCGCTGCTCCCTTTTTTAAATGGACAAGTCAGTTTCTACTTTCAAACTGGTTGCTTTCAAATATGCCACTGAGCATCGATTTGGCCACTTAGCCGAATTAGCCACATGGTCCATCTGTACTTCCTGCCCTTCCCCAGTAAAACAGGTGTTGCTTTTAATAAAATAAGAGGGTTTTCTTCTCATCAGACCACTTCTTATCATAAAATTAAATACACATACACATCTCAGAACCCCAAATCCATCATATGAATAAAAAGGCACACTCCCTCGGTCCACATCGAGCCGCTCCCTTAAGAAAGAGATGTCTGACACCCTGATTCCTTGAACCAGAGAGATTTTTGACCACTCTAGCTTTCCCAGTATGGCTTCTCATTCTTTGCATCAATAAATGCTCTAACTGAGAATGCTCACAGCACCAGCATGCGAGGGCTTCAGTAATCATCTCTTCTACAGAGCAAGAGACCGCACTGCTGCTTCACACCCTTGGTAGTAAGATTTTGAACCTTGGGAAGGCTAAAAACATCTGATGTCCGGTTGTGTTAAATAAAGTGAATAAAAATATACTGCAACAATAAGACTTTTTTATTTTAAAAAAGAGAATAAAAAATAGAATTTATATCTATACCGCAAAGTTCATATAGTAAAATTCCAAATCAGGCACTGAAACACGTGACCATGATGAGAGAGCTAAACAGCAGTAAGTGAGCAGCAGAGCAAAGAGAATCCCATGAATTTACTCACCTTGACTAAATTTTTTTTATCAAAAACTAAACTTGTTTGCAAGATGTATCCTTTAGCATAAATACATAGTTAATTATAAAAATACAATAAATAATACTGAGTTAATGAAATTGAGAGTAAACTTTTTGCCCAATCTAATAGATTCTAGGTCATAAAAGAAGATTCCAAAATATTTTTTAAAAAGAAAAAAAAAACTTAAGCTCTGAAGCTCAGAAACAATCCAGTGTTATTTCACATCTTTTGTCATTAGATGGAAGACAAGACTTCTGTCTTTTTCATTAAATTATTTATACAAGTGCCTGGCATGGGATCTTGGCATAGAAGAACTCCTCACTCACATGACTATGAGGACGATTTGCATGGTAAAATGAAAAGAGCTTTAGTTATATTTTTTCTCTTTTCTTCTATTACAATCCATGCTATCCAAGAATTCAATTATACAATTATTGCACACCTCCTAAAAGCAAAAAGATCCAGGCAACCTAAAGTAATAAAACTTTCCCCTTATTCTTTATGTTAACTAAAGACATATTTATTAACAATAGCCAAAGCAGCACAAGTTATTAAGTCTATAATATATAAATATATTCAGAGGAAACTTACCATTTCCTTTTTTGCTTCATGCCTAATCCTCTATAATACTACTGTTTCAGGGTTTGTACCTGTTTGTGGATCCTTAGGGACCCATACTTGGAGGACTGTCCAGCACCCATACACTGACCCTCCTGCAAATGTCTAGCTACAGAAAATCCAAAATGATTTAATGATGAATAAAAATGAATAAGCACAGCACTGATAATAATAATAAATATAATGATAATAATAATAACAATACTAATAGAATAAGCACAGCAAAAGTACTGTGGGAAAAAAAGGTGGAGAAGAGCAGTAAAATTCACCAATAGATAAAGAAAGAACATTCATTAGAAAAAATGTTACCATGAAAGAGATTTTTAAAAGGTGATCAGACATCATATCATGAATTTAAAAATAACAGTGAAGCAATCATTCCTACAAAGAATACTACAAAGAATACTACAAAGCAGAAATGCAGAATCTTGGGTAATGGATGGTAAGACAGGAGAAGATAGAAAGTGAGCTGGCAGACCTCAGTAAGAAATACAAAGAAAATTTTAAAAAGTCAAAATATTGAATTTAAAAAGTCATCCAATATCGAATGAACTAATGAGAGAATAAACACTGCAGAATGTTCATTAAGAGAATAATAGACAGCAAATACAAAACATCAAAAAAAAATAGAACTAAGAGTTTAAAAGAATTAATGACTAAAGATAGATATCAAAGAAAGAATAAGAGGATACAGCAAAGATGTAATTAAAATCCATGCTAAATAAAACAAAAAACAATGGACCAGAGTATATAATGGAAAATATGGGTTAAGAAAACTTTAGTTTTAAAAAGATAACTTGAATTTACCCATTGAAAGATGGTACCATGTGCCCGGAAAGATTGATATGGGAAGACAAACGATGATAATATCTGGAAAATTCCTGAATTTTAATGACAAAGAAGAAATCCTCTGGAATCAGTAAAATGATTAAATCACTTACAAGGTAGAGAAAAATGCTGTCAGATTTTTCTACTTTGATATTCAATGGCAAAAGGCAGTGAGCAATATCTGTAAGATATCACTGTAGGCAAACTACCTCAAAAAAAAAAAGAACTGTGAACAAATATTGAACTATGATTAATAATATGCATGCCGAAGTATTTGGCAGAGGTTGTACTGATATTTACTACTTATTTCTAAATGTATCAAAAATAAGAGATAGAAGAATGAATAGAGTGATGGATAATAGATAGGTAAGTGATAAAGCAAGTACAGTAAATATTAATTATGAAACCCAGATGGTGAAAATATAAATAGTTATTATAAAAGTCCTTTAGATTTTTCAATACTTGAGAGTTATGTTAATAATATATTTAAAAATTAATAATGATAGAAATCTAAATAACTATTAAGATAGATATGATTTATATATATCAAACCCTGCTCTTAACCTAGACAAACCACTTTATTCTCAAGTGCCTATATTCATAAAAAAGTAACCATTTATTAGGCCCCACAAACCCTCAATAAATATAGAGATAAAAATCTTTGATCATGATGTAATAAAACCTAGCTAATGCAATAAGACAAGAAAAAGAAATAGGGTATACAGATTGGGAAGAAAGAAATAAAACTGTCTTTGTTCATAGATGACATGATTGTTTATGTATAAAGTCACCAAAAATCAACAGAAACAACCCTGGAATTAATAAGAGATTATAACAAGGTTTTAAAATATAAAGGTAATATACAGAAGTCATTCACTTCCCCACATGCAGGCAATGAGCAATGGAAATTTAAAATTTTTAAATATAGCACCATTTACATAAGCATTCCATTAAAATAAAATACTTAGGCACAAGTATAACAAAATATGTATAAGATCCATATAAGAAAAATTCTAAAACTGTGATGAAAGAAATCCAATATCTAAATAAATGGAGAAATGTTACATGTTCATATAGAATATATAGAGTATAGAAAAACTTAAGATTATTAAGACATCATTTTTTCCACAAATTGATCTAGAGATGCAATGCAATCTTAATAAAATCCTAGCAAGTCACTTTGTAGATAGCAACAAAGTGATTCTAAAGTTTATGTAAAAATGAACAAGACCCAAAATAGCCAAATCAACATTGAAGAACAAAGTTAGAGGACTGACACTAACCAAGTTTAAGACTTAGCTATAAAGCTACAGTAAGTAAGACAGTGTGGTATCGGCAAAAGAATAGAAAAATAAATTATGAAACAGAACAGAGAGCCTAGAAATGGACTTACACAAATATAGTCAACTGATCTTTGACAAAGGAGCCAAGGCAGTTGAATAATTAAAAATTTTTCTTTTCACCAAATAATGTTGAAACAACTGAATATCCCATACATAGAAATAAACCTTATACCTTTTACAAAAACTAATTCCAAATGAATCATAGACCTAAATGTAAAATGCAATATTATAAAACTTCTAGGTAAAAACACAGGAGACAATCTAGGTAACTTTGGATTTGGTGATGAGTTTTTAGTTATAAAACCAAAAGTGCAATCCATGAAAGAAAAAAAATAAATTGAACTTTATTAAGATAAAAAAACTTCTTCAAAAGACATTGAAGAAAATTAAAAGGTCAATTACAGACTGAGAGAAAATATTTGCAAAACCTATCTGATAAAAGGTTGCATCCAAAATATACAAAGAACTCTTAAAATTCAACAATAAAACAACAACCAAATTTAAAAATAAGCAAAAGATCTAAAATGATAAAAGGTTGCATCCGAAATATACAAAGAACTCTTAAAATTCAACAATAAAACAACAACCAAATTTAAAAATAAGCAAAAGATCTAAAATGACACCTAATCAAAGAAGTTATACAGATGGCAAATAAGCATATTAAAAGGTGCTCCACATCATATGTCACTTGGTAACTGCAAAATTAAAACAACAACGAGATACCACTACACATCTGTAAGAATGGCTAAAATCCAAAACTTGGACAACACCAAATGCTAGCAAGGACATGGAACAACAGAAACTCTCATTCATTGCTGATGGAAATGCAAAAGAGCACAGCCACTTTAAAAGACAGTTTGGCAATTTCTTACAAATCCAAACAAATCCTACCATATGATCCAGCAATTGCAATCCCTGGTATGAAACTTATGTCCACACAAAAACTTGCACATGAGTGTTTATAATAGTTTTATTCAGAGTTGCCAAACCTTGGAAGCAACAAAGATGTCCTTCAATAGCGGTATGAATAGGCCAACTGTGGTGCATCCATACGAGTCATTCAGCCATACAAACCAAACAAACAAAAAAACTATCAAAAGCCATGAAAAAACATGGAGGAATTTTCTATGTATGTTGTTAAGAAAAGAAGCCATTCTGAAAAGGCCATTCTGAATATCTAAAGTGATTTAATTCCAACTATAAGACATTACAGGGAAGGCAAAACTACAAACAGAAGACAGATGAGTAGTTGCCAGGGAGGGAATTTTTAGGTCAATTAAACTATTCTGTATGATACTATAAGGGTAGATACATGACATTACTGCAATTTTTCAAAACTCATACAAGTGTACAACACAGAGAGTGAATCTTAATGCAAACTATGGACTGTTGTTCATAATAATTGGTCATCAGTTGTATCACTTACACTAACGTAAAATGCTAAGAATAGGGAAAATGGTAGGGACCAAGGTGGAATATGGAAACTCAGTGCTCTGTATCTTGGTAGTTTCTACTCAAATTTTCTATAAACCCAAAACTGTTCTAAAAATGTCTATTAATTAAAATTCTTTAAAGTAATGAAAAAGCTCTTCATGTATTTATATGGAAAGACCTATTTGATGTATGGGTCAGAGAAAATGGCAAGATCAGATTAGTGCATAAAATATGTTGCCTTTTATGTAAAACTAGGGAAAGAAATACGAAAGTACATTCACATTTGCTTGTTTGTGCATAAAAAGCTTTAAAATAGCTAAGAAACTAACAGTAGAGTTTACCTGCAGTGTTGGCAGTTGAATTGGCTGGATAAGAAATAGTAATAAGAGTAAATATGTGGATTTGTTATGCAATTGTAGCATTATTTTATTTTTTAATTATATTTTTTAAAAAACAAACCTTCCAGAAGATTTGTTTGAACTCTAGGGAAAACCTAAACTTAAACATTCTAGAACTAATTATTTTCATTTAATACTCTAAATAACCCTCCAGAACTTACCCTATAGAAATGCTTGCATGTGTTTACAGTACATTTGAAGAAACTACAAAGATATTCATTACAGCATTACTTATAATAGCTAATTTTAGGAACTTCTAAATATGTATCTATAAAAGGAATGGTTAAGAGAATTGAAATAGAGACATTGAAATAGAGGCATACAAATTGTAATGCATCCGATAAAAAGAATAAAGTAGACTTGTATGCACTGATGTGGAAAATGTTCATGATGTATTGTGAAGGCAAAAAATAAAGTCATAGAAAATGTGGATAGAAATTTTTAAAGAATAATATAATTTTGTTCATAAATGCAATAAAGAAAGATCCGGAGGAATATATGCCAAACTGAAAACAGTGCTTACCTTGGGGGAAGCACGTGGGATTTTAAGGGGAGGAGGAGAGAGATTTACTTTCATTCTTTCTACTTCCTAGTGTTTCACTTTTTTCCCCTGCAACTATGATGTACTGCTTTTTATACATGAATAAAAATGTAAAATATTTTTTTAAAAACCCGGTGGAGTGTCCACAGCCAGAAGCAGCAGCCATGTCAGGGGCTGTTTGCCATTACGTCTGTTCATTTCTTTTGCACAGGAAGGGCCAAAGGAACTTCAGTGTTCTCACAGCATTGTTAACCGGGGCACTGAATCTAGCTTGCCATACCCTGTAATTGGATCCTTCCAGTAAAGCTGCCTCAATAAAATGTCCCAAGTGCCGTAGCCAAGTGTTTAGGAGGCACACAGGACCCTGGTGGCAGCTTTGGGGGTTGGGATGGGGGCCTGGGCCTGGGGCCTGGGTCCAAAATGCTGTAGGAGGCATGCATTAATGTCCCAGCAAGCTTAACTAGCAACAAAGGAGTCCGTATGCATTTTCCATGCAGACTTAGAGAGACTTGTTTGCGAGGCTCAGGATCCCCAGTGAGCCGTTTTCTGCGGCTTCAGTTACAGCACAATTGCAAAAGTATTAATGCAATGAGACTTTTGTATAACTACATTAGGAAAAGGGAAAATTAACTCTGTGGTTTCTCCAGCACGCGTTCACAACTGCTAATAATGAATATATCTCAAGATGGAAGTGATTGTTGATAATTATCTAAATCCTACCATGTGTGATACCCAAAATGATAGGCAGAGAAAGGGCTATCAGACTTTGCTTGCTGGGCTTGGAAGTGCAATGTAGGCTCCATTCAGATGGTCTTTCCTTTCATTGTTCCATTTCCCAGAGGCCCCAAGTTCCCTTAGGATCTAGAGAATAAGCTCTCTACCTTGGTCATTTTTGTTTGAAGGTTTCAAAGCTCAACAGTTGAATCCAGATGTGGTCTTTTAAGTCAGGCCAGCTTGAAGTCACAGATTGTGCTTAACTCCTGTCTGTCTCACTTCCCCTTGTTCACTCAAAGGGAATGGAAGTCTTTAAGGAGGAAATTATACAGAGGTGTCAGGCGGAGCTGGAATCGAACTCAGGCCTTGGGAGTTCTATTCCAGATTTCTGGAGTGATGTGTTCATTGGTTCATAGCTTCATTCATTTCTTCATTTAACACAGTTATTGAACACCTATTATATAGAGAAGGAAGACAGCATTATAGTTAACAGTGCCAACTCTGCATAGATTTTCATCTCGGCTCCAATACTTTTTAACTGTGTCTGTTATCTAGTCATAAAGAATCTCTGTATCTCTGTTTCCCTATATTTAAATGGGAATAATGGTGGAAATTCCTTCATTGGGTTGATGAGAAGACTAAAGAATTTAATACATGTGAGGAGTTTAAAACAGTTCGTAATGTGAAAAAGGTAGCTACTATTGCTATTGTTATTATTATTATCATTTTTATCATTATGTACTAAGCATTGTACTGTGAACTTGTAACACAGTGATGAGAAAAACAGTCAGGGGCCTGCTTTCACAGCGTTTACTGACCAGTAAGGGCCAAAACAAATATGACTGGTGCTTTAAGTGAGATGTGTGTGATGCCTTGTAGGGGAGGAGATGGGGGTGGAGGGAAGAGAGGAGAAAGCTAAAATTTAATCTTGTAAGAGTGGTCAGACAAGGCTTAACTGGGGAAACGATGCAGTTCTGAAGTGTAAAATGGAAAAGAACGGGTCTTTTGAGTGAGGAAAAGTAATGTGCAAAGGCCCTGTGGCAGCTAGAGCGTAGTACCTATATAGAACTTCAAAAACATATGTGTGGTTAGAGTATAGATAACAAAGATACAGCAAGATGAGGTTAAATCCTAGTAAGAGTCACATCTCCTGGGACCCTGTATGCACTTTATTGGGTTCATTATTACACTAATTGTCAACAGGTAGCCACTGAAGAGTTTTGAGCATTGAAGTACTATGATCAGATTTCCATTATGAAAAAAAAATTACTCTGGCTGCTAAAAGAAGACTATTTTAAATAAACGATCCTCTTTGAATATACAATGTCTCTCCTTGTTGACCCTCATTTCACTGTAAATAAATGGAGGGCATGCATCCCAGAGAAGAAGTCAGTGATCTTCACAAGAGCTGAAATCAGAAAGAGTATAGAGAGGTTGGACGTGGGGAGCAGGGTGGAAGAATGCAGATTTAGCCTGCTTGCCAACTTAGAGAGAATTGCACACCCAGTCCTCCTTCTCTAAATGGTCACCATATCAACAGCAGTGGGCGTAATTTGTTGAAAGCAATAGAAACTGATTCTGGACACGTACAGCAAAAAGAGGATTTGTTAGAAGACATAAATTATCTCAGGATCAAAAGGAAGGTTGCAAATCCAAACTTAAAATGAACAGGGCCCAGGCAATTCAAAGCGTCTTGGTAGAGGACCAACAGAGAAGAAATGTCCACCTCTCACTCTCCAAAAAGAAATTGAAGTGGATGCTAAACAGCCAAAAAAACAACAGACACCCACCAGAGTATTGGTTCATGGACACATCTTCATCTCTCCACACCTAACCATCTCTACCACCCTCCCTTCAAACCCTCCCTCCAAACTCTCCCACATGTAGCCCCTCAAACCTATTTTCATTACCCCTTCATATTCTATGCCATCTGATCCGTCTTTCTAAATAACACCATGCAGAAATGCCTCCTCACTCCACCCTCCAGCCATGAGACCACACTTTGTCTCCAAATGTCCATTATGCTTGTTGCTTACTGGTTGGTAATCACCCTTCCCTGTCTTGGATTTTTAGAGACAATAACCGACATGCTGGTTACTTTTAGGAATATGTGGTGAGGTAAGAGGAAGCACACTGGGGGTTTGCACATAGAAAACGGAATTCTGTGTGATCTTAACCCAGCCGTGTCCCCTCTGTGAGCCTCCGTGCCCTCACCCATGAAACGGGGCAGCAATAACAGTGATGGCACAGACCGCGGGACAATCAAAAGAAACAGTGAATGTGAAAACACTCTCAAACCAGTCATTCTCAATCCCTGGCTAGGTTTCAGAATCCCATTCTTTGTTTCTTAAAAAAACAGATGCCTTTCCCTGACCTGCTGAGTCAGAATGTTCAAGGATAGATCCCAGGTAACCGTATTTCTAAGAAGTTTCAGATGTGACATGTGCATGTGCAGCTAGGCTTGTAAACCACTTTAGGACACACACACCCTGTCCAGCAACACCACCACTCCCACCTTCTGGCTACCGTGCTCTACGCCTTCTCCCTGCTTTTATCTCCAGGACTCTCCAAGCCACCCTCTACTGATACTGCCCAAGGACCCTTCAATCACTGTCAATCAGACTTATCAACCCTCTCACCTGAATGTTCTCAAGTGACTCTCACTGCTCATAAGTGAAGGAAGAGACTCTTGAGCATGATCTGCTCTGTTGACCTCTGACCCCAACCCTTCTCTCTCTTCCTTCTCCCACTAGGCTCTGGCGCATAGTTACTTCTGGTTCTCCAACACACCAAATTCCGTTTCCATGGAGTCCTTTGCACTTGCTGACCCTCTCCCTAGAACGTTTGCTCTAGATCTTTGAATGGCTGGCTTTATCTTAACATTTAGGCTACAGGGAGACCTTCCAGACCATCCAATCTCAACTACTCTCTCCCTACCTGACACCCTCCATCACAGCACTTGATTTATTTTCTTCGAGTCACTTATTACTCTCTGAAATTATTCATTTATTCATTTCTTAATTTTATCTATCTTCCCTAGCCAGACTATAAGCTTTATAAAAGAGGGATATTGCAAATCTAGGTGACTGCTTTAACCTTCATGTTAAAAGACTGCCCAGTATATAGGAGGTACATAGTAAATTGAGTGAATGAATAGATAAACATAAACTTCATTATTAATGCAAAGGGACTCCTATTTTGCTATCTCCCATACTTTAGTCAAGCTGTGAAATGACCAGAATTTTTGCTTGGATTCACCTCCCAATTGCTGAATTGCAACTCCCAAAATTCACAGCCAAGTAGTATCAGGTGACTATAGACCCAAAAAAGGTATTATAAATTGCTTAATATGTTTTCTTCTGGGGTTTAGGCAATGAACCTGATATTTACTGTTTGGCAAAGCCTTTCTGTTTTTCTTTGGTGGTAGGTGTAAGTTGATTTTTGCAGCCAAAAACACCTCTTTCTGGCTGGCTTCCCCATTTTACCCCCTTTTACTAGCATACCCTGGAGTAGTATAACCAACCTGAGGTGAGTTATGTGCAGGGAAATGGACCTTAATGAATAGAAAATCCATGGAATTCATTTGATGTTAGCACATTAACACTCTCTTTGCCAAGACTTCCAAATTTCAGCTTTCTTCAACAAAAAATAAAAATAGTGGGGGAGGGGGTAACTCTTTCCAGATCATGATCTTGGAATTCCATAAGCAATTCCGTACTTTTCTTTTTAATGAAATGTGCTCAAAAGCAGTCAACCATCATCAACAAACCCCAGACCCAAATGTCAACAAGCCCCATTGGTGTGACATATTGGTCAGGAGTTGGGCCATGACATCAGTCATACTTGGTGCTGTGTGCACTGGCTGTAAACCCGGGTCAAGGAACTTCACCTCTCTCAGTCTCAGATTCCTCATCTGTAAAATGGGGGCAATAAAAGCACCTACATCATATTGTCAAGTATTGTTGGGATGAAATGAGATAGATACATGTCAGGCACTAGTACATTTTAGGCATGTTTGCTAAAAGCTAACTAACAAAATAATAAAGCTAATAACATTCCACCCTCCCGGCTTTATGGTCTCTATTTCTCAGAATGCCTCTCCCTGCCTATGCCCCCTGCTTTAACAGCACTGAATAATGGGATCGGTTTGGACAGAAAGGTAGGTGTGGTGGCTGCTGCGCTCTGGCTTCCCTGCCTGTTTTCCTGGAAAACAACCAGCCTTTTTTGTCTTAGAAATGCCCGAATGTACAGCAGGTCACCGTCTCTTTCCCACCACACAGAGATAATACTCTAGGCTGAAAATGGAGTCTGAATATTCTTGAGTCTGGTCCTTTGCCACGTCCTGGACATATTACACTTGTTACATTAAATAAGACACGGACCTCGCCTCCACAGGTCTCATGGGCTCACTTCAAGTCTCGACCCTGATACTCACTAGTGAAAACATGGGCAACTTATTGTCCTTGCTGAGCCTCCACTTTGTCCTAAGTTGGTAAAATGTAGAAAGTGGTATGTGGCATCGCACACTCTCAGTGCCGAAGATGGACTTCAATAAGATAAAGCATCTCTAACGGTAGGAAACAAATTCTTGTTAACTTAAGCAGACAGGTGCTCTTAAAATATTTCTGGCAATAAAGTATTAGCCCCAAAATCCATAAGCCAGGAAAACAAGCCATATCCAGGGAATCCAACTGCAAAAGGAGCACCCCAGGGAGACCACGGCCACTGCTAGATACCAGTGCCATCGCCATGGAAAGTTGCAGCCACTGCCACAAGGTGCTACCAGCATGGATGATTCCCTCCGAATGTACATCTTCTTTTCAGTTCACCACAAAAGGCCCAGGATGGGGCTTCTAGCTGGCCAAGCCTAGACCATCAGCCTACTCTCTACCTGCCAGGGGCTGGTGGAAGGGGAATCCTAAAGGCTACGAAAGGCCTTGGCACACAGTTGACAGTTATATCTTTCTGAATCACGATGAGTGGATAGAGTGCAACTGTCCACGAGCAGGGTCGATTTGGACTAAAGACCTAAGAAGCACAAACATTGTATTTTAAAAGAAAGAAGGATGAATTAATTATCTGTTCGTGAAAGAGATTTACTATAAAAGCTCATGGGCATTTCCTAGAAAAATTCTAATAGTTTCATGCTGCTAGGATGAGGCATTTGTGTAACTTCTATAGGAAATGGCTCATTGCTTTATTCACTAATATCAGCCTGTTGTCTCATTACTGTGATCAGCACCGGATAGCCGGCAGCATGTTGGCCAGGAGCTGGTTCCTCCGAGAGCAGCCCTGACCTGCAAACCCTCTGACCCAGCACCGGCACCATCTGAAGGCTCTAGAAAACTCTCCAGCCAAGGCTTTCCTCCTCTATTTCCTCTTCTGTCTCAAGAAAAAAAAAATGAACTACCTGTACAAATTAAGGGAGAGTGGTTATATCTTAAACATTGCTGAGAATGGTTTTAAAAGTTACCTTCATTCGGTAAATATATTTGTCATGCAGTGCTAGAAAATTCTAGAAGGGAGAATAGGAGAGGGGACAAACAATAGCTGGCTTTAGAGCCTGAAGTCTTGCTTGGAGTCTCTTACCACACTGGCATCCTGCCAAAAGCACGCCTTCTCCCCACCATCTCAATCCTCCCACCTACCCCTGGATCCCTTTATAATAAGCAGCCGAGAGTGCTGTCATTTAATACACATACACTGAGCTCCCCAGAGCTTGGAAACTCTCCTGCAACTGTCTCCTTGATAGGCATCTAAGAAACAAATGAGGAGAAAGGATGTCTAAAGGCTCCATTAACATTGTTAGGTTAGAAACGCTGACAATAAGTCGATTCTTTTTGACATGAGTGTCCTGGTAATGAAGGGACATTTCTACATGACTCTTCCTAATGCAAGGTAAGATATGGATGGCTTCTGATTTTTTTGACACATGTCCAGTGTATCAGAGGGGTGGGAACTGGTATAAGAAAATAGGTTGTTGCAGTGACACATTAATAGGAGCCCTGGTTGGGAGATTAATGATAATGCTACCTTATGCCTGAGAGTTCTGGCAGCTCACCTGGGAATGAAAACTGGAATTCCGACAAGAAAGACTAGAAAACCGGGGCCTCCACCTCACATCCAGACGGAGTTCCCTCGCATTTGCCCAAAATCCCAGAAAACCACAGGGAGGAGAGGAATTGCTCGTGCTCGGGAATGTCACTTTTCATCTGCCTCTGGCTGGGTTATGGGTGAGAGGAATTGGATGGGCCTGGTTCTGACCTGTCAAAAAAAAAAAAAATAGATCTGCTGAGATGGGTAGCAGGCAGGAATTAAGCTGTGTACGTGAGCTAGGCTGCTAGGACCCACTGGAAAGCAACAGAACACAGGACAGGAAACAGTGTCTGAAAGATCAGCCCTTTTCAGCATCTAGTTATCTTTCTCCAGATACTAAGGCCTGCCCTTCAGCATAAAGAATTCCCGTGGGGTGGGGAGTCGCATGTGGTGATTAAAACAAACAAAACTTGGCCTACGTGTTCCCGACTCTCCTTACCCTGCCTTGCTTTTTTTTTTTTTCATAGTCCTTACCACCTTCTAACATACAATATAATTTACCATTATGTTATCCTAGGTTTAACTAAGACTCATGGCATAGATCTTTGTTTTGTATGCCCCAAGTGCCTAGAACAGTGCTAGCACATAGTAGCCACTCAATAATTACTTGTTGAATAAATAAGTGATTCAAAAAAAATGCTAAAAGTCAAATATTTCTGATTTAAAAAAACTCCATATCCCTATAAGCTCAGTCAGCAGAGCTTGAGACTCTGAAGAAGAAGAAGAAGAAGAAGAAGAAGAAGAAGAAGAAGAAAGAGAGAGAGAGAGAGAGAGAGAGAGAGAGAGAGAGAGAGAGAGAGAGAAAGAAAGAAAGAAAGAAAGAAAGAAAGAAAGAAAGAAAGAAAGAAAGAAAGAAAGAAAGAAAGAAAGAAAGAAAAACTCTATAAAATATAATTAATTAATTTAACCCTGGTAATTAACCATGCTATATGTTTGAGAAATGTATTATGATGATGTTGATGATCAAATAATCATCAAAAACAGTCAAAGAAAAAAGCAAGTACTTTGGAAAAGATAGGCATTCTAAAGAACATAGCTAACAGCAAAAGATTGATAGGTTTGCCATTGAAGAGTTGTTTATGCAATCTCATACATTTATTCTGCTCTTGACAACAATATAGACAGTTGTAGTACTAATGAAAATAATAATGACCAAATGGTTATCAAGTCCTGACAATGTCCCAGGCCTGGGGCGATACTATTTATTAAACGCATTATTTCATTTAATTCCCACAGCAGCATTTTGGAGCACCTGCCATGATTATCATTCCTGTTTTACAGATAAGGAAACCGAATCACAAAGAAAGTAACTCCCACAAGATCACACAGTTAGTATATGGCAACATTAAACCCCAATCTTTTCTGATTCTAGGTGGTAATATAGGCCCTTATATCACATTGTCTTTTTTTAATTCTTTTTTTTTTTTTTTTTGCCTCTTATTCACATCCTTCTCCCCTACCCCATACTGGTAAAAGGAAAAATTAAGGAAGAGGAAGAAGTAAATTTTTTTCTAGGAATGGGGAAAGCAGAACAAGTGGATACTTTAAAGAAGACCCAAATGTATCCTTTCAGCCAAGATTCTCTTTATTCCTAGAACACACAATACTAGAGACAAAATTAGAAGATTTCTATGAACTCAAATATGCTTCCTTTCCTCAATCGGTTTAATCTCAAAGGGTTGAGAAGATGCTTCTTATCAAATGGCACATCCCACCTGCGACCTGCGTGTGGGAGGCACCTCCCTTCTCAGGCTGGCTCCTGATTCAGTCAGGTACAGCCCCACCTCAGCCTCCGAGGACACATGGTGCCCAATGGTTAATTTACAACAAGGTGCCATCCAAGTGCGGGGCTGTTGCCAAACTATCCTCCTCTGGGCTGCAAGAGTTACTCAAAGACGCCTCAGGTGTCCCCACGGGACAGGTGCGAGGGGATGGGCTATGCTTCAGATTTGATTCATCAGAAATGGCATAGAAAAATATGAAATTGCAAGCTGGAGAAGCACCGTTTGTTAGAAAGAGCCTTTGGCTGACAGGCAGGGAAAGCTGGACCTGGTTCCTGGCTCTCTCCTTGCCATGGCTGGGGCAAACCATGTAACCCTCTGGAGCTCAGTTTCCTCATCTTCAAAATGAGGGGACTTTGTATTAACATTGGTCGATTAGTCGTGACAAATGCACTATCATAACGTTAACATGGGGGAAACTTAGAGCAGACTAAACAGGAACTCTGCAATTCTTGCAACTTCTCTACATACCTAAAATGAATAAATATTCTAAAAGTTTATTATAATAGAAAAAAAATTGAATTTCTAAGGTCTGTTCCAGCTTTCAAAAAAATGTGTCCGACTCTATCCTTTAAAGAAATTTACCTTGGTCATTACCATTTGTTGACTTTTGACTATACCTAGAAACTCAAAGGAAAACTGTAACTTCTGAAACTGTTTCTGATACTTATAAAATTAAGTTCACTGGGATTCTCCAAGAATCACCTACTTTGGGTATCTTTTGTTGTGGAGCCTTGAGTTTCTGCAGCCACCCTTACTTTCCTAGTCTTCCTTCACCCTGGTCTTCCACCTGTCTTTCCAGTTTCTATTCCTTCACTACTATGTGGGGAAATATATGTATAGAAATGAATATGTATCTTGAGTTTTACCTCCCTAATACTATAACCCTTTAAAGTCCTGCTGTTGCCAAAATGAAGCAGACAGTTGAAGACCTGATCAAGTTAAAAAAAAAAAAGTTCCAGTTATCAAAAATAAACTTTTCCATATCAAATTTCAACTTTTGGGTTTCATCATCTCTTCTTTATTTTCAATTTTTTCACCAGTTTACGACTGACTATACTTTGCCTGTTACTAACTCTCCATTTAAGAAGTTCTTATAAAAAAATTATTGATGTTCACAAACAGTTTTAAAATATTTGGGTTTTGAGAGCATGGTGTGGAAGGGAGTGTGTTGGTCCCCATGCCTCACTGTGCTAAATGAAACGGGCAAGTGTTTGCTTTTCAGCAGAGCTTCCTGCTTCTCTTCCTAACTCCAAATACCTAAAAGATAGTTTAAAACTATCTTTAATGCACAGGCTTCCCAAATTCCCCAACATTATCAGTGCTGTGGGGCTTAGGCCAATCTATTAATTGGGTGTTTAGAACCAAATCGCACAGCTATCACTGAGGAGCGTGGCCCTAATGAAATCATACCCACTTGACCTGCTAACTATAGAGGGCTTTGGGAAAAAGAAAATCCATTAATCAATTTGTTTCTTGAGGCAACTTAGCAACAGGGATCCAAGGGAGGTTGGGTGCTTTTGCTAATAAGGAAGTTGGATTGAATAGTTCTATCAGCTTGATTTAATTCTTAAGGCTGTTGATTTTGATTAGAAAGATTCAATGCAACCTTCCCACCTGTATCTGAAAAAGATACAGCTATCTTTTTCCCTTTCAAGACATTATCTCTAAAGCCCATTACGACATGGGAAAAATCTGTGAAATTCCGTCTGGACCCCAGAACCCTCCATCATTAGTAAAGCAAGACAGAATGATTTCCAAGGCTTATGCTTCAAAAATCAATCCCCAACTTTGTTTTTTAATTCGTATCTACTACAAAGTTTTCTCCTTGTATCTTCTGCATCTCCCCACTATCCAAGTATATTTTGGTTTAGCTTTTAGTTGTTCATTCATTCACTTGCTCATTTGTTTAATAAATATTTATTGAACATCTATTATATCCAAGTTCTATACTAGCTGCTGGGGATACCATGATAAAGAAAAGAGCCTTATGTAGCTTCCACTCTCGTGAAACATGTAGAAAATTAACAAGTAAATAAATACAAAATTGTTTTATGTAAGTGTGGTAAATGCTATAATGGCATCCAAAAGAGAACAGAACAGAATAGCAGGAGCAAACCAACTTAGATATGATGGTCAAGGAATGATAAAAATAATAGTTATTGAACACTGCTCTAAATAGGTTACATATATTTTCTTATTTAACACTCCTCCCCCCAACAACTCCAGAGAATAGCTATCATAACAACCCACATTTTTTAAGTGAGGAAACTGATGAACAGAAAAATTAAGAAAGTTGTCCAAGCTCACACAGCTAGCAATTAGAAAATTCAGTTCTTGATCCTGGCAGGCCTGCTCTAGAGTCTACACTCAACCGCTACACTCTCCTGACTCCCTGGAGAAATGTGACTTATGCTGACACCTGAAAGCCTGCAGTCAGGATCCCATACAAGCAGAAGGGGCAGAGTGTTCAGTGAAATCAGAACGGCATGCATGAAGATCTAGAGACAACAAAGCAACTGACATTCAAGAAGGTGGGCAAAGCTGCAGCACAATCAGAAAGAGATGAACTTTATTTTTTGCATGTGGGCTATAAAAACATTTTAATGTTAAAAAAAAAAAAAACCCAAACTATATGTCAGTCCCAAACCAGAGATTCTAAAACACCCCAGTTGAAAGTTTGCCATAAATGGGTTTATTAAATCGCTGACAGGATAATACCGGACTCCAAATCTTATCACTATACACAGAGCTTCTCTCTCAATCTGCAGAGCGAGCCCTTTAACCATTACATTTGGTTTGTAAGCCTGTTTAATAGCTATCCATGACACTAAACTTGAACTTCTTGAGGGTTTGTCACCAGTTTATGGCATGAAGGAGGTGCTCGATAAAAGAGGAATAGATGACTGGTGAATGATGAATGGTAGAGCTTGGTATATAGTATGCAGTTTAATAAATGTTTGAGAAAATTAGAATGGAAGATTAGGGAAGGGCTTATTTGTACCTGAATGATCGGGAGTGGGGCCAGGTGAGTCAGGGCACAGAATCGCCAGCAGGAGGCAGGTGAGGGGGCGGGGGGTGGTGAAATCATTCGAAGTTCAAGGGAAACATCCCCACACCTAACTGCAATCTGGAATCATAGGGGTAACCTCCTTGGTTCTTGGTTTCTCTCTGCCCGGAGAGAATTGTGTTTATGAACCTCTTCAGCTGCTGGGAGTTCCAGTGGGAGATGACTGCAGAAGTGTGATATTTAAGAGCAGGGGGAAGAAATGTCTCCGTAAGGATGCCGGGCTTCTATTTATTCCGCTCCGTATGCCAGGCTCCGAGCCCCCTCGGCTGATTCCCATTTGTCTTCCTCCTGTGGAATATTTCAGATTTACAGTGCCATCTGTTGAGGAGCACAGGCCCAGGACGTCACGGTTCATCCTGCAGCCCTTCTGCCGCCCAAGGCGGGGAGGCAGCCCCGGAGTACAGCGGCTGGTGCCAGGCTTGTGACTTCCCTGCCTGTGCCAGGGAAGTGATGGATTAGGGCCTCAACCAGGCCCCCTCCTCTTATTTCTGCATCTGGATTGGTGGCGTAGGCGCGATTTCTAGTCCTCCTTGTTTGTCTGAGCTGAGCTCTTTCGGTCTCATGTTGCTGGAGACGGTCTCCTGGCTTGGAATGCCGGCTCCCTGGGCGATTGCTCTTCCACACCGTACGTTCATGCCTCTCCATTCTGGCATTTTCAGGAACTGCCTCTGCCAGGGCTCTAGGGGGTGGCTGCTGAACTCTGCGACTCTGAGTAAGGAATAAACTGTCACAAAATTACTAGGTATCATTAAGACATCAAAGGGCACAATGCTTTGAACATTTGGATGCTCTTTTAGAGGATTTGGGGTCCATCCGTTCGTCCTATTTCATCCGGGAAAGTCTCTTTATTTCCAAAGCAAGACTATTTGTCTGTCTGGAATTGACACATAAAAATATTCTCCGGCAGGTGCCAGTGCAGTCAACAGGCCGCATGTGTGCCCTGAAATGTGCAATCAGGCCATCCTCCAGCACCTCAAATTGCAGTAGTAACTGGCGGAAGTGCCAGAGTGATGGGCAGGAATCTGTGCTGTCATTCAACGTGCATCACCTCCTGCCTGAACGGCACATTCATCTTTTCAGAGTGCTTTTCTGTGCCCATCAGATCCCATAATAACCCTGGGAAACATTTAGTGTGGATCTCATCACTCCCACTCCCATTTGGCAGATAAGATTCCAGGAGGACATGTGATTTACCCAAAGTCAAACTTGTTTTTAGTGGCATATCTTCCAACTCATAATCCATGTTCTTCCCTTGGTATTAAATTTTCACTCCACATTTTCATGTTTTTTTTAACCATAAAATAATTGTGCTTACATAGGTACTACCCAATACATAAAGGTCAAATGCTCGACCTTACAGTTTGCCTTTGGGTGGGTGGAATCAGAGTCTTAATTCAGGAGCATTTTAGTAATTTCAGTAATTCACACTTAACCAGGTTGGAATCATGCGAGCATGGGCTAGCCCAGTTTCCCATAAACTATCTATGTAAAAAGTATATGCTAAGTAATGTGCTAAGGAATAACGGTAATAATAGCAGCAGCAGCTAACATTTAACAAGTGCTATCGCTGTGCCAACAACTCTTCTGCTTTCCATGTACTGAAATCTCACCATGGCTATATGTGATGCGTAATACTGTCTTTACCATTTTATAAAAAGAGAACTGAGGCAAAGAGAGGTCACGTAGCTTGCATAAGATCAGTTAGTTTGTAACTGAGGCAGAATTTGAACTCTTAACTGCAGAGACCATGCTCCTAATCACTTTCACTGCAAATTAAACAACATTGTCAATGGAACAAAGAGAATCTGAAGGGATGGATATTTAAACAACAAAAGAAAAAGCAAAACGTCAAGAACTCTTAAATAACAGCCCTTGGGACATAGTGAACTAAAATGTAAAAGATTCTTCTCTAATCTTTAAAATATACCTTGAGAAATTACATGTAACATCTCTTAAATAAGAGTATTATTAAAGAAATGCCATGCCAAAATCAATGAAAGAGATTAGATTTTTTTTTTCTATCAGGCTAGTGTTACCGAATTACTCTCTACTTGGACTCCCACCACACTGCCATCCTGACTATCATCCAGTGTGTGTTACATATCTTATTGAAGTCACATAATGATAGATAAACCCATCACATTTTGTTTACATGACACCCCCTCTCTATTTGCATGTTCAAGATTATACTTTATCAGTGCAAACAAAATGTCATGTGCTACAAAAGCCATGAGATGTAATCAAAAGCCAATGGGCCAGAAAGGGCACATGGTAATACAAGTTGCTCACTTCCATGACAACATCTAAAATTTTAAAATATAACAAATTCAACAATCTCTTTTAGTGGCAGCAAAGATTATCTGTCTTCTTCCTTGGCACAACAAACCCAAATACATGGAAACTCAATTCTGAGACATCAGCTGTGTATGAGAACACCGGAGCCATGGTGGAGATTATATTTTTATTTTTTATTTTTTTTTAGACAAGGCAACCCTTGGTTGACCTCACAGATTGCAAGGACCTTGTCATCTTACACTCTCTTATTATTTTATTTTATTTTTTTTACGCCTACAGCACCTGGTCTTCCTAGGTGGTCTCTCATCCAAGTACTAACCAAACCTGACCCTGCTTGGCTTCCAAGATCAGACAGGATCAGGCTTGTTCAGGGTAGCATGGCTGTAGGCCACAGTGGAGATTAAAGGAAGAGATTAAAAGGGCGACCAACTTCAGCTCGACAGAGAACCTTCCAAATTTCTACTAATTCACCTGAAAATGCAAATAAACTCATCATTAGCCTAGTCCTAAATTTAGCTGGTTCTCTCCAAACATATACTTTATACATTTTTGTCAAGACGTGCATTAATAGCTTCCTTTTTTGTCCTTTATTGAGTAATGAAGTCATAATTCAAGCCAACTGCTATGAGAATGTTCAGGAAACCACTGAAAAAAAGAGTGCAGGAACATGTTCAGATCTTTACAAAAATCACAGTTTTATTTTCAGATTTGTTTCTGTTTAAAGTGAAATACATTAAGGCAGAGAAAAGCAGATACAGCCTTTGTGAGATTTTTTTAAACCTATTTAACTTATGATATTAAATCTCTTTAGGGGAAAGAAATAATTCCAACTATAGATGAACTATTTGGGGTCTTTAGAGTGGTTCCAAAGTAAGAAACAGAGGTCTACTTCTAAAGTGAATAAAGAAAATGGTACCACACAATTCCAAGGAGCCTGAATTCTGAACACAGGAATTTGTGGCCCCACTCCCAATAAGTGGGAAGAAGAGGCCCAACTTCTCATTTATAAAGAAAAGTGGGGCAGGAAAGATTTATTGAGCAAGGTGACTCAAAATTCAATGTTGATGACTAAAGCATAAATTCATCAACAAACTGTGAATTAAATTTTCTTTAACATACATGTAGGTTTAGGAAAACTAGAAAAAGAAAATTAAGAAAAAAAATGTGTTATCAGGAAAAAAAAGAAAGAAAAGAAAATAATCACATTTACCATTACTTCAAAAAGAAAAAATACCTAGAAATAAATTTAACCAAGGAGGTTAAATTAAGCAAGGAGGTAAAAGATGGATAAAGTGGAAACTATAGAATATTGATTAAAAAATCTAAAGAAGACACAAATAAATGAAAAGATATTTTATGGTCATAGATTGGAAGAATTAATATTATTATAAAGTCCATACTATTCAAAGCAATCTACAGATTTAATACAATCTCTATCAAAGTTCCAGTGACTTTTTCACAGAACTAGAACAAACAATTCTGGAATATATATGGAATCACAAAAGATTCTGAATAGTCAAAGTAATTTTGAGAAAAAGAACAAAGCTAGAAGCATTGTGTTCCCTGATTTAAAGCTATATTACAAACCTATAGTAATCAAAACAGTATGGTACTTACCTAAAAATAGACATACAGATTGATGAATAAGAATAGAGAGCTCAGGAATAAAACCATGTATATACGATCAATTAATTTAATATGAAGGAGCTGAGCATTTCCAAGGGGGAAAGAACAGTCTCTTTAACAAATGGTGTTGGGAAAACTGGACAGCAACATGCAAAAGAATGAAAGCGAACTACTCTCTTATACCATAGGCAAAAATTAACTCAAAATGTATTGAAGACTTGAATGTAAAACCTGAAACCATAAAATTCCTAGAATGAAACATAGGTAGTAGTTTCTTGACATCAGTTTTGGCAATAATTTTTTGGACTTGACACCAAAAGCAAGACAACAAAAGCAAAAATTATGCATGGGACTAAATCAAATTAAAAAGCTTCTGCACAGCAAAGAAAACCATCAACAAAATGAAAGTGCAACCTACTGAATGGGAGGAAATGTTAAAAAATCATATATAAAGGATTCATGCAACTTAATAGCAAAATAAAACACAAATAATACAATTATAAAATGGGCAGAGAATCTGATTAGACATTTCTCCGAAGAAAACATTCAGATGGCCAACAGGTAAATGAAAAAAATGCTCAACATCACTAATCATCAGGGAGATAAAAATCAAAACTACAATGAGATTTCACCTCATATCTATTAGAATAGTTATCATCAAAAAGACAAGAAATAGCAAGTATTAGCAATGATGTAGAGAAAAGGGAACCCTTGTGCACTGATGGTAGGAATGTAAATTGGTACAGCCACTATGGAAAACAATATGAAGGTTCCTCAAAAAATTAAAAATTGAATCTTCATATGATCTAGCAATTCCATTTCTGGATATTTATCTGAATAAAATAAAAATATTAACTCAAAAACATATATGTACCCCCATCCATGTTCATGGCAGTATTATTTACAACAGCCAAGATATGGAAACAACATAAGTGTTCATCAACAGATAAATGGATAAAGAAAATGTTGTATATACATATGTGCATATGTGTGTGTGTGTGTGCGCGTGTGTGTGTATACATATACACACATACATATATATGTGTATGTGTGCATACACACACTGGAATATTATTCAGCCATAAAGAAGAATGAAATCCTGTCATTTCCAAGAACATGGATGGACTTATAGGGCATTATGCTAAGTGAAATAAGTCAGACAAAGAAAGACAAATACTATATAATTTTACTTTTCTGTGAAATCTAAACAAAAAAAAATAGAAATAGAAGACAAAGAAGAAAAAAAGAAACCAAGTTTCTAGATACAGAGAACAGATTGGTAGTTGCCAGAGTTAGGGAATAAGGGAGAGCAAAATAAGTAAAGGAAGTCAAAAGGTACAAACTTCCAGTTATAAAATAAATAAGTCATAGGGATATAATACGCAGCATGGGGACTATAGTTAACAATACTGTATTACTTATTCGAAAGTTGCTGAGGGAATAAATCTTAAAAGTTCTCATCACAAGAAAAAATAAATCCTGTAACTATGTATAATGATGATGTTAACTAGACTTATTATGTTGATCAATTTATAGTATATACAAATATGGAACCATTATGTCAGATACCTAAAACTAATATAATATATATATAAGTTATACTTCAATTTTTAAAAAAAGAAATAAATGTTTCATCTTTCCTTTTTCCAATACTTGAATAAAAAGTGTCTGAAGAAATTTAACAAGTGAAACACAACCACAAATGTACTGATCCCCAAGAGATTTCATTTTTTTAAATATCTGAAAGCTAAAGAGAGAAGCTTGAGGTGGAAAAGGAAAAGGAAAAAGAAAGAGAGGAGGAGGGAGGAAGGAATGAAGGGAGGGAAGAGATAGATGGATGCAGGGGAGAGAGGTAGGGAAGCAAGGAGGGAGATAGAGGAGAGAGAGAAAGGGAGGAATGGAGGGGGAGAGTGAGGGAGAGAAAGAGGGAGGAGGAAAGAAAGAAATAACTTAGCGCTCTGTGGAAACCTATCTTGGATTGTGAGAGCAAAAGAATCTTGACACAGTATATTGTTTTTCTCTGTCATCACCACAAATCTGTATTTCAAGCTAGAAACCAGCATATTGTTTCCATTGAGTAGGATTAGCAAAATTTGTTTCCAGGAAAACTTTAAAACTAGCCCCAAGTTTTAAGTCTCCATCGGTTAGGTCATAAAGAGCAGCAATCAATTCCAAACTTTGATGGCTGTTCATGGTGTCATTTGCTGTTTCACATCTGTTTAACTCGGAAGTGACATTCCCAATTGAGTGTGTTTTCGGCAAGTTCCCCATGAAATTACTTGAGTTTTATGTATAGATCATTGTGTACATTTCATGAATTCATATAGAGCTAAAATAAATAGACACTTTCAAGCTTCACAGTTTCCAATCTGATATTTTTCCAAATATAGAAGAAAAAGAAATAAGAAGATGGGGGAGTGGGGTGTAGAAGAGAGAAATGATTGAACATCATCTTTGAAGAAAATATGGCCCAAAGTAGAAAGAATTATTTTTAAGCCATAAAAGTTCTGGACAGATTCCCTTTACAGATCATTACAGCATAAAGTATTATTGTTCTTTTACAGAGACTGGCTCATTTCACTCTCTCTTCTAGATGGTTGGACTCTTATGTTCCAGAAGTCCCCAGCTTCACAGCTTCCTCGCCCAGCCAGGGCGGATGCTATAATTCTTTGTTGCTTTCCTATACACGAAAATAGGACTCTCAGCCTTTCACCAGCACATGGGAGGCTTGTCTTCACTCACAAGTATTATTATTTCTGCCCAACAGTGAATTGATTCTTATTCCACTGGAGTCGAGCCTGGTGTGATGGGAAGTTTAGGTCAGAGGTAAAAGTAAATGTTTCTGGAGATGCAAGAGAAGAGAAGGGGAGTTTAATCTCAGCCCTCCTGATTTAGAGTCCTGGGGTAAATGCCGCTATAACAAGGCTCCAAGCCAACAACAGGATGACATAAGCTCTTCCATTTCTAACCCAGTTACCCACCAGAACCTAAAGCATCCTGAAGCTCATGATGTATAAATTTAATTTCTCTTTTATGGCCGGAGCAGTATTTTCCATGATTTATAAATCATTTGGTCGGTGATTTCTTTGAAATCTTTGCCTCATTTATGCTCTTGACCTCTTGACCTCCTGATACATTTATTTATGCCAGAGATCTCTCTGCAGTGGTGCAGTTTAATGTCATTTGCCAGAGACTGTGTGGCTGAGAGGCAAAGAAACAAAGACAAACATTTCAGGAGGTTTGTGATGCAAAAATGCATGTTTAAAAAAAAAAAGGATAAACAAAGGAAAATGTGAACACTTAAACCATTATTTGTGCACTATTGATTTATTGCAGGAACACTCTATTTATTGAATACTTTTATGGGTATCTGATTATATGGCAGTTGATGGGGCAATGAGAGAATACTGATCCTCACAGCAAAAATATTTGCTGTAAATGTCATGACATGCCTTGTCTATAATGTGATTCCTTCCAGATGGTTATTTTTCAAGTTTCAGAAATGGAAAAATATGCTGAAAGACAAGTATACATAAAAATGATGCCTTTCTCCTTTGTCTCATTTTGATTTTCATTTATTAATACTCTGCTGTTTACCATGAAGCAATGTGCTAGAGAAATCTGGTCAGAATGACATCTGATTAATTGGGCAGGGCACTTCCTACATAGCTCTTTGCTGATAACCCAGCTGTCCAAGAACCATTTCATTATAAGAGATGTAGAGGCAGGCGACAGGCACAAAACCACTGGGAAGCCGGTCTGCTCTAACAGATTGGCACAATTTGTATCACTGGTGCTCAGGACCCACAGGGCTTTCGTAGCCCAGAGCCAAGGACAGGCTCTGCCTCTCGGGACAGCCTGTATTTTTCTATGCAATTTACTCGTTATTGAAATGTTGTGAAGAATATGGCTCCTTTTCAACACCCCCAATCTACTTACCTGATGCAGAGTTAGTTACTCCAGTTTTATTTGTATAGTGTGACACACATGCACACACACAAATACACACATAACCAGATATTGTCTTACAGACAAATTCTAGAGATAACATATAATATTCTTAGAATATGTTGTTAGCTGTGACAGCTAAAGTTAACAATGCACTAATGTTGAGCAACTGATTTTCAACGTTTCGGAAGACTTAAGTGTTTTAGCTCCGCTGGTTGCACTGTTTTACTGAGAAAGTATGTCATTTGCACATACAAATAACTTAAATTCAACTATTATATATGAGCTTGGAGGAAAAAAATAACGTGGGGGTGGGTAGAAATTTAAACAGAGTGTGTGATTTTGCCCTCCACTCGCTCAGAAGACACGTGTCACAGGGAGTGTGAATCAGAACCCGAGTTGGCAGCGGCCCCACCTCTGGTTTGGTTCCCTTGTGCCTCTCCCATTGTGAGCCTCTTGCTGCACTGAGCCTGATTCAAGGATAAAGCTGACTACATCATTTTTCACCATATATGCTGATGCTACACATGAGTGCTTTAAAATGGGGTTAATTGCAGCCCATGTCACAGCTAGGAATCTTATATGAACAGGCAGAGTGAAAGGTACTAAGAAACATCAAGTAACAAATCAGAGAGGAAAAAAGTCCAAAGGCAAAACAGAGGCACCAAACAGGAATCAAGTTCAAACAATCAGGAACACAAAGGTGAAAGTCAGTAGAAGGGGACAAAATGTAAGAGCCGGTTATTTCAGAGTAGTGACTATTTTCTTCTTTATTTCTTCATTTTATAACTTGTCTGCAATAACTGTGGGTTAGTTTATGATGAGAAGAAAACAAACTATTAAGATAATAACCATGAAAATAAATTGAGAAGAAGAGAGGGAGGGAAGTGTGGGGGAGAGAAAGAGAGAGAGACAGACAGACAGACAGACAGAATAACACAGCCTGGATCTGGAGAGTATAAGAGTTTGGAAGTCACCAGACTAGGCACTGGAAGTTCAAGTTCATTTTTCTCCCACTTCTCAGTGTGGTTTTGGCTCAGAGCATGAGGTCTTGGAATCAGAGAGGCCTGACTTAGCTACCTCTAGTTTGTGATCTTGAACAAGTCACTGAACCTCTCTGAGAAACGGTGTGCTGCCGAACATTTAATAACCAGCTCCGAGTAGATAGATAGATGTGATTTGTAGCCTTTGCCAGTTTCCACAGGTGCAAATGCTCCCACTGTGGCCTTTGTCAAGCTACCAACCTGTGGTCAAGCCGATCACAAAATTCCTAACCACTTAACAACTGGCTCTCCCAAGCTGGTATGCAACAGGCCAGCACAGCACTGCTCTGAGCCTTAGCTCCGCCTCTACAGAGCAGGGATGTTGACTGTACCCGAGTCCCTAACCAGAGCTACATTGTGAGGGTTGAATGACCAAAAGCATGGAAATGGCTCAGCAGAGTGCCAGGTCCAAGAAGAGCGTTTAAATGTGCTGAACATCATAGATACAGGGATTTGCTCTTATACGCGTAAGCTACTTCTGGGAAAAAAAAAAAAAAAATATATATATATATATATATATATATATATATATATATATATATATATGAAATGAAAAGTGAGAAAAGACAGAAAAGAGTTTTCACTGTTTACATTTGGTATCTTTTAAGTGAGAACCATAAACATGATTTGAGTATTCTAAATATATATATATATATTTTTTTTTTTTTTAATTATTTTACAAGCCACAGTAAGAAGTAGGGATTTTAGCTCCTAAGGCTGGCTGCACTCAGCAACCAACATGCTCCCCTGCTGAGGCCTGCGAAACTACACAAAGGGACTCAGTATAAATTAAAAGACAAGAAACTCCCACTTGGGACATGAAAAAAATTCAATTAGCAGGTTTATGTGGAAGAGATCACTACAGATGACACCCTCCAGTTTTACTCTGGACATTTGCTGACCGAATTAATGTCAGATGTTAACCCCTCGTTGTACAGAGGTAAAGTCACAACGATAGCGCCGCTAAGCATTCTTGATTATTGCAAAACCATTATGACTGTCGGAATTTAATAATAAAAATAATTCTCTAGACTTCCTCTTTCTTTTTTCCTTTTTCTTTTCTTTTTTTCATTCACCATCCTCTTCTATTCTGTTGTTTACAAATGTATTTGCCTGCTCAGGTCTCCAAGACTTACCAGGGGTGCCCCTTCCAAGGTTTCCTCCCATTCCGCATCTAGAAGAATGGGGGCGGGCAGGGACTTGGGAAGGGGAAGTGCCAGGTACGTGACTTTCACCGCAGCCTGCCTCTCCTGCAGTTCGAGGGACCCAAGTCTGGGCTCCAGAACGCTGGCTCCAGAGGGAGAGCAGATGCGAGCTCACTCTTTAGTCTCGAACCCCCGAGTGGAAAAGCCTTTCCCTTGATTCTGCACAGCAGCATTGAGACCAGGCTCCGACTTCTAATAAGAGTGTATCTATAGGTTGAAAGGAGCAGAAGGGAGCTGCAACAGAGAAAAACTTGCTTCTAGACCTACAGCAAAGCCCAGATGCTTTTTCTGGGGGCCCCTCATGAAGAAATCCCCACCTGGCCTCAACCAAAAGTGTAGCCAAGCCTGCCTCCCTTCCCTGGGGTCCAGGTCCTGCAGCCCAGTCTCCCAAAGAGAAAAAAAGTGTCTCCTCATTCTGGACCAGACTCTTCCCAGTAGATCTACTCTTAGCCAGGGTGGCCGACAGAGGTGATATCATTCTCTCCTGGAGCAAGCCCAACCCTCCTCCACAAGGATGTGGCCCCAGCATGAAGTTAGTATAAGAGAATAATAGCTCAGAACCAGAGCACTTACCAAAGTCTGAACTACCAGGTCTCAAATAGATAACCAAAGATCCGGTCCATCCCCCACCCCCAAGTCCAGTCTGCTCCTCCCAGCATGAAACAAAGACCCTGTCTGCTTATCCCCCTGGAAACCACTTCCCCTGAGAGGCATCGACTCAAGTAATACTCCCCACGGCACCCCAGCCACAGGCATCCAGAGTTAGGACACAGCGCAGTCTCAGCCCACACGGATAACGGGCACATGGGAGCTCTGGCTCACACACAGGCAAGAAATGTTCATGGCCACGACACAGAGCACTTGGATTCTCAGTCAGAGGTGTGTCTGTGATTTCACAAGCCTCCCAAATAACAGCTGGCAACACGCTTTTCACTTGGGTAACACAGAGACTGATTCAGTGATTTTCCTAGACAAAGAAGTGGCCTGACCCAGAAAGGTTCAGAAAGCCGACTTTCTTACGAGACAGAAAATCTTTGCAGCTCTTAAACGGCGGTATATTTTTTTTTTCAGCTTCTACTCATAAATGTTTCAAAATCATCAGACATATTTTCAGTTAGGTCATCTTGTTACACTCATATAATTTTTACATGGCTATGATTGTACTGTAGATAAAACACTGTATGTGACCTTTCTTTACTTAATTTGATGCATGCGTATTTTCATGTCTCATCTATGTTGTTTAGAATTGGAATGGTGAAGTGAGTGCTGTAATACTAGCGATATCGAACCAGAAGAAAGCAGCCTCTGCACGTGGAAACAGTGGGATTCGGTGCAACCCTAAGCAAGCTCTGTGAGCGTATCATCTATTTTCAGTCTTCTCCCTGCTGAAACCTCCCTGTGAACGAGAACCTTTATCCCCAGCATCGGACACAATGCCTACAGCAAAGTCAGTACTCAATAAGTCTTTGTTGGATAAAGAAGCAATTGATAAAGAGGTGAAGGAATGTGGTTCCCCTCTGCAAGGACCACGCTGACTTGTCTTCACTGCAGCATCTTGTGCCCGGGACCCATCTAAGCCCTGTCATTGATATAGCCCCATTCTGTGTCCTCTGAAATTTCAAGTTATTTCCTAATAAAATCAAAATGTACAATCTCCTCATCTTAGGAAATAACATTGGACCCCTAAGAAGGCCCTTAACTACATGAGCAAAGGCCTTTTGAAGAACCAGCAGCTTACGTGGCCTGGGGAATTGTGGCTGGCAGCATATTACGGGCAAAGTTGTTCAGGGACTATGTTTTGCATTTTTCGTTCTCCATACTTGTATTGAGAAATCTCCTGGTTTCTCAGGAGAGATGCAAAAAAGGGCATGAAAAGCCTCACTGGAAACCCCAAAAGACTGGGTTATAGAAACACAGACTTTGGAGCCCTAAGGACCCTGGTTCAATTTCTAGAGATAAGCCTCACTGTTCCCATCTGTATAATAGGACTAAATAAGACATGTGCAAAACACAAGTACTGCCTGGCATGTTCTAAGAACCCAACACACATCTGCTTCTATTTAATTTTATTCTGTAATAATAATGTAGGCCAAGTACACATATAAAGTGATTGTTTCAGATATTGGAGTAAAACAGTGAAGAAGCTACTTGGGGGTGTGGGCAGTGGTGTGGTCAGACACAGCCTTTGCTACAGTTCAAACCATACAATGTACATCGGGGAAATCGAATATCCTGCCTCTTATGCCTATGATAGACATCACTAATCAAACCCAGATTTGGTCTCAGTCATCTTCCCAAAACTGACTCTGCCGATCAGTACTGTTACAAGAAAGAAAATCTATTTTTTATTCCATATGTAGGTGGTTCCTTCCCCTTACCTGTGCTAATAGTAGCCCAAGGAAGAACATTCTTTAGAGACAAAATGTTTAAGAGAAGGCATTAAACTAAACTACTCAGTTGTAAGCCGCCATTCACCTCAGGTTATAAAGTCCCTGAGAACTGATGAATTCATGCTTTCATCCCTGACACGGAGGAGGTCCTCAGTAAAGGGCTGATGAGTTTCATGCCGTGCCAAACCCTGATGCTGGAGTATAAATTCAACCCTGTTCAAACTTAATTCCCTTTGTTTTCCTTTCTCTTCAGAGATCTTCTAGACAGTCTCTTTGATGGGCATTAGCTAACTTCCCAAACGAAGACCAGGTTTCAGGAACTGTATATGTCTTCAGCATCAGACAATGCCCCTTTGGAAAGCAATCTGAGATTTTATTAGACTAATCATTGTTCCAATATGGAGAGCAAGTGAAATGCTATGCCGATTTGTTCTTTAACAATAACAACAGCAAAATGCTCAATTTACAGAGGAGTAAGTGTTTTAAGGGACTCTTTTTTAATTTATTGATATAACTCTTTTAAGGTCATAACTCAAGGTCTTTTCCTCAGGTTGTAAAGGGGCTATTTAGCTGAGCCTTGTTTTCCTTTTCAATTTTAGGTCACATAAATACATTGTCCTAAGGCAAGGTGGCAAGGGACAAGATGATAAACGCAGTTTCCAGAATTCTCTTTGAGAACAGCCATCTTACCTCTGGATGCAGCATGCCAAGCTGTGTTGGTACATCACAGCTGTGTTTATACAAGAAAAGTGAACTGCAGAGTTATGCATCCAGCCAGTGAAACCAATCCAATCTGGATAATTGGGGCCCCTAACTTATCTTTCCTCACCAATATTTATTTTGGGGGAGCTTGAAAACTCCTGAAAAATGCTATAATTATATTATCCCTATAAACACAGCTTAGGAGACCTGCTCCACTCATGCCTTAAGACTAATCAGTTTTATTTCATACCAGCAGCAGGGATTATGAGAGTCCTGATTAATTAAATCTGGAGTGGGAATTCTTAATTTCATGTGAACAAGTAAATCAAATTCAAACCAATGGTTCACAGAAGAAGTTTCATAGTGAATGAGACCAGAGTTCAAATCCCGCAGGACTGTGGACAATTTATACTGCTACTCTAATCCTCAGTTCCTCAGACATAGGATGTGGATGTTAGAGCCCTATCTGTAGGGTGGTCATGGAAATTAAATGAGGTGAAGCATTAATTATTTAGTGCCTAACTCAATAAATAATAGGTACTCAATAAATAATAGGAAAAATTGTTGTTGTTGTTGCTATTTACTTTCTTCTCGCCTCAGTTTCTTGCACTGGGTAGGAAGACACACAGGCAAAGTTCAAACTAGTTTCAGATCCCCACAGCAATAGGGAAGTTCCATCCTTCTTCCTCAAATATCTGCACATTTCTAAGCAGCAGGTAACAGACACCTGGGCAGAGTTCAAGTTTGGGGACAGTATGGTTCCTTATTTGCAGTTTTGAGTATTCTCTTCTTGCAGCAAAAGGAAAAAAAAAGATTAAAATGCTTAAATATTTCCAGGCAACGCTTCAGTATATCTGCTGCATCACTCATAAGCAAACCGTGGAACACGCATTCTGAATTTAAAACTGGGGGGAACTATGCTGGCTTTGATGAATGCGATACCTGCGCTTTAGCAACTACGTGTAACAGCCCAACAAATTATGCTCCCTTTTCCCCTTCTGTGCCGTGCACAGCCCCAGGAGGATTGCATTGTCATCAGCTGCAAATCCCCAGAGTGGCTGGCTGGAAAGCAAAGGGAATGGCATAGCAAGGAATAGCAAGACTATTGATTGGAGGACCACCTTTCTAATTAAGGAAACACTAGGTTTGTGATTCTGAGGAGCTTACTGGACTGATTTCCCAAATCAACCCGACGGACTTGCTTTTCCATCTGATATCCCCTAAGGTTCTACTAGAGGTCTTGTATTCAGTGTAAGGGAAACATGTCTGCAGCTGCACAGGTCAGTTTTCCATTTTGATTTGAGGGCAGATGATACATACTGAGACCCAGTGTTTCAGATTGCTATTCCCAGGCCCTAGACAGGACGAGCTTGGGCAGTACCACGTTCTACCTGGGCGGGGGGCGGGAGGAGTGTTTCCTTTGTCCCACTACATGTGTCCTACTACACGTCGGAAGACCACCACCTTCTAACCTGAAAGAAAAACAGGGTGATTACAGTCTAAAACACTGCACCAGCAATGTGGCAGAGACAGCTTAGTCTCTGGAATCCACCAGTGGCACATTACAATGCCAGCTGTTCTACTTAATAGCGAGTTTCTTACACTCTCTGCTTTCCACTGTTCTCATGTGCTAAGGATTATAACAGTACCTATTCAGAATTGGGTTCCTGAGAATTGAATGATATAATTCATTTAAAATGCATATACTGTCACCAATAAATACTAAGTACTCAAAATATGTTAGCTGATAACTAATTCATCATTGACTACATTGGGCAAGAGGATAAAAATTCTCTACTGAGATCAATCATGACTCAGTCTAGTAAACTGGAGAATTAAATTGTTGGAGAGTGTTAGAAATGAGGTTTATTTGGCCTGCAATTATATAATATTATGGCCCAGGAGTCTTAAAATACCCAAATCCTACCCCAAACTGCAGGCATCCTCCCAAGTGAGAGCTCGGGGGACATATATGATCAAGAAATAATGGCAGATGGAAATAAAAGTAATACTATTAGCAGAGACTTTGGCTCCAACCCTCAGTGCAGGGAACTCTAGTGGGCTGGACTGGGCCATATGGAACACTGCTTTTGCCTAGTTAGACAATCAATCTATCACACCTGCCTGCACCAAAATGAATAAACCCAGACATCCACAGACTACAAAAGAGAGCATGTTTGCTTGCAACGCCTGGCACCAAGCTGGCCTGAGCTGCGGTCAGTGCGGTAGCCACAAACATAACTGTCACATGAAAGAAGAAAGGGCAGAGAGATCCCTGAGTTTGCTCCTGAAGCTGAATGGGAGGAAGGACCAGAAAAGAAGAAAGGAAGGAGGGAGAGACAAAGAGACAGAGAAACAGAGACAGAGAAACAGATACAGACTCTAAGCATCTGAGGGCAGCCTTATGACTCCGGTGAAGAGAATTACCCAGAAAGCCAGAGAGAGAAAACCTCTACTGGTATGCAACCTATGTACATCACTATGTATGTACATAGTGACTCCACTCTACATAAACACTCTTAGCCTAATCGTTGTGCTTGGTTTTCACCAAGCCTCACTGGAGAAAAAGAGGAAAGCAATAGGCCTGAATCTATTCAACAAAGTCAGGAAGATTTAGTGAAGAGTCTACTGGAGTAGAAGCCAAAAAGTCAGTGTGCTTCCACTTCTTTCAATAATCATTTGCTTATTACTATATCTCAATATCTTCAAGTCAAGGTCATTTCTGCCACTCCTACAGAGAAGAATGATGATTTTAGAATATCTATGCTATTCTATCAAACCACATACACTAGATCGGGCCAATGTTGGCACTACTGATATTTTGTGCTAGATAATTCCTGGTTGTGTAGCGCAGTCCTGTCCATGGGAGAATGTTTAGAACATCCCTGGTCTCTACACTACATGTCAGTATCCCTCCCCACTAAGTTATGACAATCAAAAATGTCTCCAGACATTATCAAATGTTTCCTCAGGGGCAAAATCGCTATCTGGTTGAGAAACACTGCACTAGATTATGCTGTTATAACAAGCAGTCACCAAATCATAACCAGTGACCTTCATTGCTTGCTCATACGACATGTCCATTTTAGGTAGGCTGGGGGCTCTGCTCCAGCATCAGGCTAATGAAGAAGCCACCATCTGGAGCACTGCTGTCTAGCACAGAAGAGGGAAAGTCAGAGTTTTATAAATGGTGCAGTAGTAACCAAAACTTCCACCAGAAATGATGCATGTCTCTTCCATTCATCTTTTATCAGCCAGAGCAAATGGCATGGCCACACATAGCTCCAAGGGCCAGAAAAATGCTATCACATTTGCCCAGAAGCAGAGATACTTGGTGAACAGTCTTAGTGACAATCACAGCTAGCATTTTAAAAAGTTTAAAGCTTCCTCCTACATTCATTTCTTTATTATCTTTACCAGATCCTTGCTTTTATTCTCTTTATGCTTATTCCATTACTGTTTTTCTAACTTAAATATGATGTTTGCTTACTAATTTTTTGCCTTTCTTCTTTGCTATTTTAAGCAAATATAGCTTTGAATTGGCCTCTAACACCATCTTTCTTATTTCCTACAAATTTTAATATATAATATCTTCATTATCATTCAGGTCCAAGAATTTTCTAATTCCCATTATTACTTACCTTTTGACACAGGAGTTATTTAGAATTGTGTTCTTTTAGCTTTCTATATATAAGATATTTGGGGGAATGGATTCATTTTGTTATCTCTTACCATGGTAAGAAACTGGGGTCTATGTAAATCAATATCCACATGATGCTAATTTCTTTTAAATTTGTTGGGACCTAGATAAGAGTCAATTTTCATAAATGTTGTATGTATCCTTGAAAATGAATATCTTCTCATTGTTATGCAATAGTACATTTGTGATACTTAGATCTACGTTTTAAATTGCGTTATTCAAATATCCTCTATTCTTACTGATATTTTACCAGCTTGATCTGTCAGTTTTTGAGAGAAGTTGTGGTAAAGTTCCCTTTATAATATTTATTTGTCAGTTTCTCTTTGCAATTCTTTCCATTTTTACTTTATATAATTTGAAGCTATGTTATTAGTCGTACACAAATTTAAGAATATTATCTTTCTTGATGAGTTGAAACATTTTCATCTAAATGGTAACTCTATCTTTAGTAACGTTTTTGCCTTAAACTCTATTTTGTCAGATATTAACATAGATACACAATCTTTTGATTGCATGGTACATCTTTTTTATTATTATTATTTTATTTTAAACCTTTCTATGTCCTCATAATTTTAAGTAGATAGCTTTTAAACAACATATAGCTGGCTTTTACTTGGTTTTTAGTGTTGTTTTCTTTAATCAAGCCCTAAAACATTTGTCTTTTAACTAGACTATTTATCTTGTTTTATATTCAAACTATCACAATTATATTTGGATTTATCTCTATCATTGTAACTTGTGCTTTCTACTTGTCTTATTTGTGCTTTCTACTTGTCTTATGTGTGGGTTTCCTTTTCTCTTCTTTCTTGCTTTCTTTTGAACTGCTTGTATTATCTCATTCTACTTTTTTTCCCTGAGATTATTTTCCTTCCTTCTGAAGTACATCCTTTCTGGAGTGATTTTGTTAGGAATTGTTGATAACTTGAATGCTTTCAGTTTTTGCTTGGCTGCAAGTTTTTTTTTCCCCCAACTATTTTTGAAATATAGTTTAAATATATATTAAATATATAAATATATTAAATATATAATTCTAGGTTGACAGATTTCTCCTTTTAATCTTTGAAGGTATCATTCTGGACTCCATTATTGCTATTGAAAGTCAGTCCTCATTTAATTATCTCTCATTTGTAGAAATTTTAATTAAATACATAATCTTTTTTCTGTTTCCTTTTAAGTTTAAGACTTTTTTCTTTTGATAGTATGAGGTTTCGCTATTATGTGTTTGGTTACAGATTTAGTTTTATTTATCCTGTTCATGCTTTCTTAATCTGAGAATTCATGTCTTTCATTAACTCTAGAAAACTCTGTCAGTCATTTTCTCCACAAATGCCACCTCTTTTCTTATTCACTTCTTCTGGAACTCTGTTTAGACGCAGTTTGGACTCTTACTCTTCCATTTCTCTTAACATTTTCCATTTCTTTGTTTTTCTGTATTGCATTCTGTGTAATTTCTTCAGGTTTATTTTCCAACCCACAGTTTTCCTCTTTAAGAGCATCTAATCAGCAATTTGATTCATCTGTTAAGTTTTTGATTCCAATAATACTTTTACTTTGTTTTATTTCCTTTATTTTTCAAATCTGCCTGAGAGTTTTATAGCCTCTCATTTATTTTCTCTATGCATAATTCTCTCTATGCAAGATTGGCATAAAAAGCAGCTATATGTACAACATCTCATAAAAACATCAATAATCATGTCATGTTACTCTTGATATATACAACTGCAAAGCAAAGTCTTCTCTGAGTTCAAATTTAGGAAATAAAAGAGATGGCCTCTTATAATGCTTCATTTCATTGAATAATAAAAGTTTTGCAGACACATTCTCCTTTTGTCCTAACTGCTTAAAAGTTTAAAGCCTTTATTCAGGTCCAAGTGCAATAGCTTTCCTTAGCTTACAAAAAGGCTGATTCACTGATTTTTTTTTTATTCAATCATTCCTCTTTCCATCTTTCCTTAAAAAACTAAACTAAACTAAACTAAACAACTAACTAAATTTGCATCCATGCATTCACTTCTATTTCATCTGTATTTTCAGATCCTTGGGGAATATCTGAAGCATAAATAATCATAATGACAAATGTCCCTAAGCTTCAGTTGTACAGCTGTCAAAGAAAAGTTTGCACTAGATGATTATTTATGTCTTTAAAATTGGTAATAGTTAAAACTTCTAGTAAAACACAGTTGAAAACCCATACTAAGCCCTAAAAATGAAGGTTTTCAACCCAGAGAGTAAACCAAACTGTTAAAGCACCTCAAGAAACCAGTATCTTAAGTTTATTTTGGACAAGTTATTAAAATAACCCAGATTTAAGCACTCTTCAGCTCCCATCAAGAGATGGAGGCTTTCTATCCATTCCTTGAATCTGAACTGGCTTTGTTCTTTGCATTCAGCAGTAGAATGTAGCAGAAGTGACATATCAACTCTAAGTGTAGGCCTTAAGAAGATTTGCCTCTTCTATTCTCATTCTGATAATGATAATAATCCCATCATCATGCTAGCCTTATTGGGGATGAGAGACCACATAGAGGCACATACCATAGCCAATACCAAATCCCAGATATGTCAATGAGGCCACTGCAAATCATCTAGCCCCTTCATAAACCACCAGCTGATGTATCACCACAAGAATGAGTCCAGTTAAGACCAGCAAAAGAACCCAGTCCAAACTGCTGAACTATGGAACCATGAGCTAAGAAGTAATTACTGTTTTAAACCACTGAGTTTTGGGGTGGTTTGTTACATAGCAATGGCTAACTGATACAGTTATTCTAATCACTATTATTTCATCTGATGCATGACTCTGTAAGATAAGCAGGATGGATGGTATCTTCCTTTTATTAAAAAAAAATAATAAGCCATAATATTTCTCTGTCATAGTGGACCCTCAAATAGGATGTGTAGAAAATGACTCAAATGATATGGAAATATTGCAACTTGTATTTACCTTTATTTTTGTTTTTTATAAAGAGGAAACAAGTGGATATTTACTAATATTAATATACAGCAAGAGAGTAACATGTATAATATATAATAATTGTGCACACAGTGGAGATGCATGCTCAAAATGTTTTGGTAGTGATATGACATTGAAAAGTTTATAAACAATTACTTTAGGCAAAATGATAGAAGAGAATAGTTTAGAATATAGCTCTGTGGAAATTACTATCCCTACCTGGATGATAGGGCCTCCAAACCCAATGAATAGAAAGAACTCAGCAGAATTTTTAAATGAATAGATTTACTACAGCAAATGAAAGAAATTTCAAAGACTAATGGCCTTCCTTTGAGGAATTAGGAGTGATAGTTAAAAATTCAAATTATATAGTTTGCTAAAGTATAAATAAAATATCTCAGTGTGGGATGAATGCATTTTTTAAAAAGTAGAATAGATTAATTTAAATTATACCCTGGTGGACATTTCATAATTAGCTTTATATATGAGTGCATCTGGAAAACATCATTCTTCTCAATAGGAAAATTATGCAATATGTATTGTATTGTGGGAGAATCACATGAAATTATTTTGCTTCCCCCATCAGCATGAAGGTCCCAAACAACTTGCTTTAAGAATAATTGGGAAACTATCCTACCATATACATTATACGGAATTTTAAAAAATCATGAGTTCCAAAATTCCATATACAGCCAATAGGAATAAAAATTACTTTTTTTGGAATTCATTGATAAAAAAGAACTTCGACCAGGTATGTCCAACAATGCTGACAATGGAAAGACATTGTAATTTAGTTTCATGATCTGCTAGCCATTCATTTTTACTTGGCTGTGTTTGTTATCAGGATAAATTATAAGGTTTGAGTGAGTGAATATTTATGCAATTTTTAGAACAGTGCCTGGCACATAGAAAGTACCCAATAAAGGTTACAAATTATAAGGACAATAATGGAAATAAAAATGTCATCCCTGGGAAACTTGGGTTGGCCCACCCATTTTGTCTTCACACGCACCCCCGTAGTTCCCAGTGAGAACAGTTATCAGCCTGGGTGCCTCAGAACTGACCATCGTCCAAGCCTGTCTTCCCAGAATCCCTGATTTTACAGATGAGGAAACAAGCTCAGAGGAGTTGAATGACTTGTCCATAAACATTCATATTAGAGTGTAAAGGTCTCCTGAGCCCTTTCTCCTTCCATATATTAGGCTGTCTTGAACCATCATTCTAGGGCGACTGCAACTCACTGTCAGAGCTGACGTGATTCCCAGGAGAGACCTCCCAGACGCTTTGGGGTCCTCTCCCTTCTCCCAGGTTCCAAGCTGAACTGCCCAGTTTATAACCAATGGGACACAAGCCCGCAACCCACACATGACACGACTCCTGGCGGAGTCCCCCTCCCCCTTGCTCACACACACATAAATACTCTGAAACAACTTTGCAAAACACTCCATTAAAGCTTCACATTTGCAACACCTTCACCTTCAGTAAGTGTGATATACACACCATCATTCATACACACTGTGAAGGGCAGGTGAGATAAACTGCCTTTCAGAACTCCACTCAGCTGGGGCTTTCCTTAAGTACAGTGCCTTCAACTATGGGTGGCTTCCCTCAACAGGACATCTGGCAGTCTTGAAAGCATTTTTAATTGTCACAAATGAGGAGGAAGAGGTCTGCTATTGACTTCTGGTGGATAGAGACTGGGTACCCTACAGTGTGCAGCCCCCCGCCCCCACCACAGATAATTACCCAACCCCAAATCTCAGTATTGTCATGGTTAGGAAACCCTGCTTTAGTTCTTGAGGACGAACTAAAATCAAGCTGCCTCCTGTAATACCACAGACACTTCCTGCTGACCTTTAGCAAATTGCCTTAACACTCACAGCCTCTTTTTGATTTGTCAGTAAGGTGGGAGAATAACAGTACTTACCATACAGAACAGTTATGAAGATTGAACAAGAAGGTCTACATTAAACCCCCACTATGGTGCCTTGTCTTACAATGAACAGTTGACTCATTCATTCAGTAAATACTGAGCACGAGATACTGTGGACACAGGGGTATGTGAAAACATGTACTGTCCCTGTTCTCATGGAACTACAGTCTAGAAAGGCAGACAGACATCAAAGAGGCACACATAATATAAAAATTAGCTGTAATTATTGTTATTATTAATAGAGAATGTCTTCCTTTTCTGGACTTCCCCATGCTTCTACTCCTAAGCGTTTTCTGTGATTTTTTCTGATACAATCTAAGAAGGGCTAATACCAAAGGTGAGTGGGTTAAAAGTCTTCCATGCCTACACTGGATGGAAGAGCAGGAAAGCTCTTTGCTCATCTGTCAGCTCTTCAACCTCCAAGAGAAGCTGCCCCCAACTTCTAATTGCCTGCTCCAAACTCCACAGTGTCTGAGAGTGGGCACGTGATCCACAGGCAGCCCTGCCACCTTGCTGTGTTGCTATAGTAAGGATGCCCTTTATTGATCAGACTTGCCTGGAGTCATGTAACTCCCCAGCCCGCTGCTGGGCTCCCCAAGGGGCATTTGGCAGGTAGTAGTGTCTCTCCGGACCAAGGCTGATCCCCGACTCTGCCCTTTCCCTCCCTGGAGACATGAAGGCTGCCCACGAAAGCACCTAATGCTTCTTTGTAGTGTCTTGTCATTCACACACTAATTTGAAGTCACAGATCAAAACAGGATGAAGACACCAGGGAAAAGAGATCTGAAGATCCCCCACCTTCCCTAAAGCTACACTGCAATCTGCCTCAGCAACCAGCAAACCCATTGTTTTCCCCAGAGAATCTCTCCTACCCTTTAATTTCACCACTTTCTAGAGTCTTTCTGTCTTGCCAACGTTCTTATTGCAGGAAGTCTGACACTGCATCATAGAAGTGCGATATGCCTGCTACCAATTAGAAAGCCGATGCCCTGAGAGATTAATGAACTTGCTCAAAGGTCACATGGCTGGTTAGTAACTGCACAATCCGAGAGAGACCCAGTTTTTCTAATGCCCTCAGAGAACAAGGCAGCCGGAAGGCATTTCCACATGGACTTTTTTTTTTTCCTTTTAGCTTTTTAAAAGCCAAGTTTAATAGTTTCTTTATATAAATATTTGCTTAGAAATATAGGGAAGGGTCATTATTTCTAAAAATAATGCATTAAAATGTTCTTGCTTCCTCAAGAACTCCAAATGTCGTTGAATAGTCACATTTATCTACTGGACACCCACCTCCACTCCCACCATTGCCATTCACATGTGTTGGTGACCTACGAGGTCATTGTGGGGACCTGTTGAAGAAGTTCAGGTAGAGAGGTCACATAACTGCATGGAAATCATACAGCAACTCAGCAGCACAGCCAGAATTTAGGTTCTTAGTTAATGCAAAATCCTTTAAGCTTAAAAGGGAAAATACACAAGAAAGATTTCGGAGTGCTCTATCCCATATCAATGGCGGATATCACTAATCCATTATAACATTCTTTTCTTTCAAGCATAGATTCATTTTCAGAATCCTTAACACCATGGCCCAAACAACTGTCACCCATCCACAAGTTCATCATAATATGTAGTGATTAGGGAAGACCTCTTCGAGTGAGGTCCATTTTGGATGAAACTTAAAGATAAAATGAAAGTAGATAAGGGAAGAGTCGAAGGAAAAACATTCTAGATAAGAGAACAGGACATGAAAAAGTGACAGATTTGAAATGATATTGACATATTCAAGGAATTGGAAAAAGATAATTGTGGTTGCAATGAGGGAGGAGATGAAAGGGGGCTAAGTAAGAATTCAGGAGATTGTCCCTAATCATTCCATGACTTCCTAACGAACACCTGACTGTGAATTAATTTATTGCATGGATAGATAGAGGATAATATAAAGCAGACAAAAGGACTTATCATGGTGATCACTTCTTTAGGTACATTAATGCTGAATGACTACAATGTATACCCTAAACTAATACAATATTATCTGTTAGCTATATTGTAATAAAAATATATTTTTTAAACAGAACAAGAAATTTCCCCTGGAGTACAGTTAGAGTACAGGATCTGGAAATCAAAAAGGCAGAAGCACTGGGCATGTGACCAGAAAGAAGGGTTCACTGTCAGCCAGGTCAGAGCGCTGACGATCAACCGAATCAGTGAGGATTCAGTCAGAGAAACTGGACCCTAGGAGGGATGTGTATGTGTATACTTATGTGCATGTGCATATGATAGGATTTGTTACAGGGATTTGACTGCACATAATTGTGGGAGCTGGTTAAGCAGTCTCCATAAGGCTGTAATCTTCACATCTCATGCTGGATCTTGGAGCCTGCAGGGCAGATTATGGGAAAGGGAAGATTGATGTCAAGTGAGGGAGAGCAAGGACAAGCTGGGAGCCACCACATGAGAGGTAGCCCATGAGGATGTCACTTTTTATTGCTTCTGACCTTGATGATGTGGATTTCTTACAGAAGCCAGGGCCTTTCATCATAAAGATAAACACACACAATCACCCAAAAGTCAGAAAAGTGGAAGGAGGGCCCTCAGAAAGAGGAACAGCTGCAGACCTGCCTGGCAGCTGCTGCACACCAAGAAGGCAAGCCTCCGGACAGGGCGCAGGGGTGTGAGCCACAAGATGGCTGCTGTTTCTTCTCCACCCTCCAAATCGCACACAAGGAATCTCTCTGTGGCCCAGTCTAACTGGAGACATCCCAGGAAGAAGTCCTGGGATACGAATTTCAACCTAGCCAAGTTTTCTACATTGCAAAACCATGCGTCAGCTGAAGAATGGTTTAGTAACGCCAGTTCCTGCCTGCTCACCAGCACCCCCTTATACTCTGCCCTCCTTGACAACCCCACATGGGTGTGATCATCTCTGGATACAGATAATGGGCCTAGGAATGACACCTGACCTGAGGAAAACCAATGCACAGCCTCATCGACCCATCAGTTACATGTGTGTGTGCTCTCTCTCGCTCTCTGTCTCTCTCTGTCTCTCTCTGTCTCTCTCTGTCTCTCTGTCTCTCTGTCTCTCTCTCTCTCTCTCTCTCTCTCTCTCTCTCTCTCTCTCTCTCTCTCTGAACCAAGGAACACAGAGACTCAGTGAGTTAGATGTCTGAGCGGCCTCGTACAGGTTGGGTGGGGTGGAGGCTGAGTAGAGGCTGAGGGAGGCGGTGTACAGCACAGAAACCTGGAGCAACAATGAGAGAGTCTGTGACTCTGAGAAGCAGGAAGGCCCCTCAGTTTCTGGCCTTCAGAGGGGCCGGGCTGTACTGTGTTCCTTGCATAAACACGTGGTGGCCAATCACAATAAAAACTCCACTTGCCCCTTTACTTTTGCCAGCTGGGCTACATTTCTGATTTGTGCAGCCAATCTGTCCCTAAGTCAGACAGCAGAAGCTGAAGATGATCTGTACTGGCTTCCCAATTCTCCCTAGTTACTTCAGTGAGCCAGATGGAGCAAGTTAGAGGTGCTTCGATCTGCACTCACGAGGACACGCCGTGAAGTCACAGTGACTTGGAGGAAATGGCAAAAGGGGTGAGCAAGAGCGGAAAGGGCCTCGGAAACGCCTCCCCCAGGTGCTGAGTGCTGGGCACAGAACGTCATGTCAGCACAGGCCTCCTAAGGCAGTGGGGCAGGGCGGGGGGTGGGGAGGGCGGGCAAGGGGAGTGGGGGGAGCGATTTCAACTCGCTGCTGCTCCTGAAAGGCGCACTTGAGAGATGGCGCTCTTCCCAGAGCTGTCAATCTCCCGGCATTCACGATCCTGAAAACCGATTTAATAGAACATTTTAAAGTAACTTTTTTCAAACTTTATGCCAAAAAAAAAAAAAAAAAAAACAAAGAAGAAAGAGCAAAGTGCTAATTGCACTTGAGAGCCTCAGGTGCTTTTCAGTCCAGGATCTCAAAGTGTTTGATGAACTCTCATTTCGCACAACCTAGCTTCACCCCTTGATGGGAACAAGTCGGTATTGTTGAGTTCATTTTACAATGTGGAGAAACTGAGGCCCTTTCAAGAAAGATGAGAATGTCGCCGCTTCCAATTCTGCACTTCAAGAGGAATTAAGGAAGAGTGTGGCTCATTCAGATCACAGGCCTTACACACGCCTCAGACTGAGATGACATGTCCAGCAGATTTTAGTTATGAATTCCCTATTCGAGGTGTTAGTTTCAATGGCCAGTATGCCTTCTCCTCAGGATCAGAAACACACGGGCAGCTGAAAGCTCACATCCTTAGAATTCTACAAACAGAAAGGGAAAGAAAGTACATTTATCTAATCTCCATTTTTCTAAAAACCACCGAATAATTTTGACTGTGTACTTTGAATTTGTGTCCTCACACCTGAACCTATTGCTGGGGTTGTAGACATGGATATAGTGATTGGCCAGGCCTGGGTCACATGGGTCACCCCAGTGGCCAATGGGAGCAGAGAATACTACCCCCAAAAGAGGATGAGCCAAGATGCAACCAGCAGGGAAATTGTGTTTCTTCAATAAATCTTCTATCTCAGCAAAAAGAAATAGCCAAACACACACATCTCATCCTCTATCTTAAGTATTGCAACATAAAGATGACTTGCAGCTAGATCTCTGTACACATACACACCTGATACCTTAGGGTAAATTCTCAGAAGTGGCACACCTATTTTTGTGGTAAAAATGTGGTACTCACATTCTTTGAAGGCTTTGGTCCTCTTTGCTGACCTGCTTTTCAAAATGAGGATCCAAATTTACATTCCCATCATTATGTGAATACATTATCATTATTCTTTTTATCTGCTTCCTAAGGAAAGGGCGAACGTGCAATAAAAGGCCCATAGGAACAGGTGCAACAGGAAAGAGAAGAAGGAAAAAAAAAAAAACAAATAAATCACCGCTTAGACAATCAGGATCTGAACAATTGAGAAATGTTTGTACTAATGAGGTGTGCGTGAAATCAGGCAAAATGACAGATTATGCTGGATCCTATCTATGAGCACGGGCTGTGACCTTCCTGAATCAGGCAGCAGTGTGAGCAAGAAGGTGTCCTCACGCCAAGCAGCTGAGCACTGAGAGGTAGCTGGCCATGCATAACTTACTTCCCCAGCCTCTGCCAATGACGAATGGACTCCTGGCAGCATGCTGATGGGATTACATTTCTCAAGGATCTCGGCCCCTGGAAGCCAGGGCAAGCATACCTGTCAGAGGCAGCCTCTGCCCCATAATTGACTTGATGCACTGTGGACTAATTGCCATTGCTGGAAATAATCTCCAAAGATTACAGCAGGCGTCATAAATAACTAGGGGCTCCGAGACGGCACATTATGACAAGGTCTCAATCGCTCTTATCTTTTACTAGAGTGGAGCTTGTGCATTTGTGTTACTAATGAATCTTTTTCATTTGTGCATGTGATGTTTCCATTTGACAATGACATGAACATAAAGTGGAGGTTAATTTACTCCATTGCGAGAGGTTCATTATTTAACCTGACGTTGAGGACAAAACAATGTAGCTTAATAGATGACAAATAGAAATTAGTTGTGATGAATTTTGCCACTTAATTCTAGCAGGCTCTGTGAATGCTTGCCATAAACATGTTAAGAGATCCAGGGTACCCTCTCTGTGGGCGGGATTTGCTCACTCTGCTATTTCCAGGGTATCCACCAAGGACTGGGAAACTTCCATTGGGAAGTTCCATTCGAAATAAGCAATTTTCAGTTACATAAAAGATTTTGGAGACTCATGGAGATGCATTGCCATTGGACCAAATTTTATTGGATTACTTTTCTTTAATACCAGATTGGCTTACAAAGCTAGACACGAGAAGCCGTCTCGAACTTTGATAGCTGTTAGTATTGGCATCTAGAACCCTATACTTGTGCTTTTTTGTTCTTCCACATGTAGGTAATTGAGCGATAACAGAAATGAGCTATAATTTTAGAATCAAAAAGAGCGTCTGTTTGAATTCCAGGCCAGCCAGTTCCTAAGCAGGTACTTTTGGATCAGTCATTTAAATTCTCCTAGCCTCAGTTTCCTAACCCATAGATATGATGATAGTATTCACCTCATACGACAGATCAGATGGGATTTCAAGAAAGGAGAGACACATATAATTGGAATTTTAATGGAGTCAGTGTCCCTAAACAATGGTTAGGAATTATTACTGATTCTAATTTTTCCCCTCCATCAAGACACATTGTCTGTAAGAAAACCAAGATGTGTCATTTATACCTTCATACATCAGTGTGCTCCCTGCTCCAAAGGTAACTGCATTTGCACATGCCTTTTCACTGTAGAGAGAGACACTGTTTCCAGATACAGGAATTTTAGATCCAACTGATTATGTAATAATAGAAAGAAAGAAGCCTGTAAAGATTCTGTGTTAGTGTGGAGTGTGGGAAATACAAGAAAGCGAGGATGTTTAGAGTAGAAATCTAGAAGGTCACAGTGAGGAGTTTTGTCTTCATCCAAAGAGCAATGACTGGAAGGCCAAGTGCCCTAACCAGGGTCATAATATGTTTAGGTTTCCTTTCCTCTGGAAGTAGTGTGGAAAACAGATTTGGAGGCAGGCAAGAGTAGAGACGGCCAGACCAGGCTGGAAGCTGCGGCAGTGGCCCAGATCAAGAAGGCAGTAGCTTTAGATGACCTGGTGGTAAATAAAGAAAAGTAGAAAGGTTTGATAAATATATAGGAGGTAAAATTACCTGGACTTGGCAATGGGTTAGATACAGGAATAAGGAAGAAGGGGGTATCAATGATGGCTTGCACAAGTCGTTGGATTCAGCATCCTTGTCTAGAAATGAAAGAATAAGACTCAAGGAGAGTAAATCAATTTTTTCTGAAATTGACATAAGTGTATAACATGTAACTTATGTTTATGTGTATGTGGCTATATATACATGTGACATGTATGCATGAGAAAGAAAGAGAGAAAAGGTATTTGTGTGCATACTATGTATTCATACACACATACCCAGGATATATTATTTAGGTAAACTAAAAATTTGAGCATTGTTTACCTCTAAATAAAAGTTAGAAATCCTGTGCCCATTTCCTGCCTCTATTAACTGCGTACCTGTGACACATTACTCATGCTCTGTGTTTATTTTTCTAAACTATGGAATGTATATGCAACCCTCTATCTATCTTCTTCTATCTAATCAGTGTGTGGCCACCTCATTTTTATTGTTATTCTGGCTTCTATTCAACTTATTAGTTTGTGGCCTATGTAAGCATATTTTAAGGAATCTTTTCATCATTGAAGCTTGTCTAAAGAAGGCCTAAAATAATCAGTATTTCAGATTTTATTCCTTTCCACCTCCCTTCCCCACTATATACACTCTCCCTCTCTCTCTCTCTCTCTCTCTCTCTCTCTCTCCCCCTCCCATCCTCTCTCTCTCTCTCTCATATATGTTTTGCTATTTTAAAGAAAGAGATTTAACAGCCATAAGGCACTTTTAAAAATAACATTCACATCTGGGCTGACCACCTGTATGCCAAAATTTAGCTTGATGTTAATTAAAACAGGCATGTTATAAACCTCAGGAAATGGCAGCTGACCCCTAACTATGAATGTAATGCTATAATAATATGTAGTAAAAATAAGACATTTTGAGGCTGTTGCCCAAACCACTCATGCATTAAAATTCTCACCACTGTATACCCTTGCGCGAGGACGGGTAAATCAACTGCAGAAGTGGTCCAACAAAAAAATAATAATGATAACAATTCACAGGGTAAGAGCCATTCGTTCATTCAACAGAAGGCTTTAAATGCCTGTTCTGGACCAATATCGGCCTTCGGCCTCATGAGAAAGATTCTGCGTGGAGATTGAAAGATTGATTAGCTCTATCCTGCCAAATATGATAATATCAATGCAGGTGACTTTTTTTTTTTTAACATTTTACTATGTGTCTGACACAGTGTTAAGCACTTCACATAGATAATTTCATTTAATCTTCTTAATAACCCTACAAGGTAGATGCTATGATTATCCCCATGTTACAGATGAGAGAAAAAAGGCTGAAAAGATCTAGGTACCCTCTCTGGGAGGTACAGTGGCAGACCTGGGAGTGGAATGCGGGCCATCTGACCCCTTGGCCCAGGTGTCTCATGGCTCCCAGACATGAGATCCTGCCCTCACTCCCACTTGGAACCTGTTCCATCTGCACACTCACCCCATCCTTTGCAGATTCCAACCACAAGCGACCTCCTTCATTTCTTACTACCTCCTTTCCTGTGCTTTGCCTCGTCACATTACTCCCATCTGACCCCAGAGCCTCTCACGTTTCCTTTTCACTTTGCCATCAGCCCCACTCATTTGAAACCACTTCTTTTAATTGTCTCTGATGCCCTGACAATGCAGCTTTTGCTCTGCTTTTCATTTGATCGAGCTGTTTGCCAGTGGCTCTGAATTCTGAAATTGTCCTCTTTCTCCTTGCACCTTAAATTGTTGCTTTATAAAGCGGGGTATTGAAAGTCTGCATTTTAGGACATGTACATACAGAGTGTAACTAGGTAGAGGAACATATATTTATATTGCAACTTGATATTAAAATATCTAGACGTCGGCATTTAGAAAATTTAAAAGTCTCTGTACAAACAGCCTGGCCAAGAGTGCCCACGAGCACAGAAGTGAACAGGACTTGAAGCTGTAAGTCTCAGGGCATACCTAAAATTTCCATGTTAATTTCCAAATGTGTACTTTTAAAAAGACTAACAATTCCTCTGAAATTCAACTGTATTACAACTCCTGAAGTTACAATACTCGTTGTGCAGGATGTATGAGAGTCACTGAATCCACGGTATGTGCAATGTGCAATGACACTGGACTGAACCCTAACCCACAGGACCTCAAAAGCTTTATGTGCACGGTCAAGACACCAGCTTTAAATCAGAAAGATCAAGGTTTCATGCTCATATCTACATTTATTCATTAAATGTCCCTGGACCAGTCATATAGCTTCACAGCATCTTGGAAAATTATCTTCAAAACGTGAGCGACTGGCTACAGGGCCCTCCCCATAGAATTCTGATGAGAATCAAATATTTAAAGGGCCTAATCTAGTATGTACTCAATAAATAATGCCTGTTGTTGTTAACAGCAAGTCTTTTGCAGTAGTTGTTTTTAAACTAGAAGTAGTGAGTAGTGGTTCAGTGGTTGCAACAGCACAACCAGGTTCTGTGCTGGGGAAATTCTGACCACTCCTTTTCTCTCCAGCCAGACCAAACTGCATGCAGCAACCCTCAAATCTCATGCTGTTCATCTCTCCTCTGTCTTTTTATATATTCTTCTCTTTTCCTGGAAATGGTGGTCCCCTACGAATGGGCCTGATGCAATCCAAATTACTACCCAAATCCCAGATGAAAGATTAGCACTTTTGTGAAGTTCACCCCAACTCCCCAAGGCAAGCCTAAAGCATTCCTCATTTCATTTTTCTTAGACTTAGTTTCTACACTGAGCTGGCAGAGAATGGGGACTATGTTTTATTTTTGGTGTTATCATTCTCCCAACACTTAGCACAGTGGCTGGGATACGATAGAGATCTATGTAGGAAGCTTTGGCACCAAGGAACAGAAAACAACACCTCAGATAGGCGTAGCATTAGAAGTGTGTCATCTCATACAATGTGAAGTACAAAAACAGGATGGGACCAAGAGCACATTCAATGATTCAACACCCACATCAGGAACCTGGCTCTTCCCATCTACCTTTTGCCTTGCCTTCAGGTAGGTGTCTCAGTGGGCATAAGATGGCTGCCACTGCTCCAGGCCCTTCGTTCAGGTGCAACAATGATACAGTAAGACAGAAATTATCTTTTCCTGCGTTTCCTTTAGAGGAGCTAGAAACTTTTCCCAGAAAGCCCTCAGCAGACTTCCAATAAACCCAGGATGAGGTTTTATGTTCATTCTCAAAGCATTCATTCCCTGGGGAAATGAGATTACCACAATCACTGTAGGCCAGAGATCAGTAAACTGCTTCTGAAAAGAGCCAGAATATAAACATTTTAGGCTTCGTGAACCACACGGTCTTCCTCGCAACTACTCACTGTGCCTTTATAGCGCATGTGCCCTCACAGATGATGTGTAAGTGAATGAGTGCAGTTACGTTCCAATAAGACTATTTATTGATAGACATCGAAATTTGAATTGCATATAATATTCACATGATGCAATATTTTTCTTTAAATGTTTTTCTACCTCCTAAAAACTGTAGAAACTACTCTAAGCTCAAAAGCCACACAAAAACAGGCAGTCCTTGGTTAGGTCTGACCTAAGGACTACAGTTTGCTGACCCCTGGAGCTTACCGTATTTGGAGTCCAATGTGTGTCGAAGTGCATAAGTAATATTTACATTTACCCACCAGTTTCTAAAGAGCACAATAAATATCTTAAGAATTAAAGAAAGAAGTGATTAGAGCAAACACAGTTCTTGCCCCTGAGAAGTTTATAGGATATAAATGTCTATGATTTCCTGAAAGATATTTTTTAAATAACTGCTTTTCCTAATGATAGTAGAGTTAGCAGAACAAACAAACTCCTCCTCTCCCCACCCTCCCCCCAAAAAAAATTGTGGTCTGTGACAGTTTAGATATTAAATTGTGAAAATGGAAGGTAAATAATATTTTGTGTTAGGATGTGTGGGAAATACAGATTTGAAAAACACCTCAGGAATCTAAAGTCATAAAGCGGTTGCTTTGATGGTAAGTAGGTGAAAGAGATTACTTAATGGGTGTTTTCTATGCTCACATCTACTGACTTAACAATTTTCCAAACATAATGTTGCAGGTATCCAAGGCCGGCAAAGAGATAATTACAGACTAACTGCTTGCACTCTGCATAAATTAATCAAATGTAAATTAAATAAACTGTAAATAGAAGATGCTCCTTAGCTGATACGGTAAGTGAATCACCTCCATTATAGACTCATTTTTTCCAAAATTACATCTAATCATAGTATTTTAAGATAGTGTTTGGCAAAACATCTCTAAATCTGTCAACAAAAGCAGCGATTACTTTTTTGTAGCTGAATACCTTTGCCAACAAACACCCATCTGTCTGGAAAGATTTATGTGTGGTTCTGCCTAAAGGCATGGCTAAAATCTCAATGACCTCTGGAGGTTTCTTTCACCTTTATGCTCTGAGCATCAATAAAAATTCATTTTAGAGTAATCTTACTGCGATCCTTAAAAAAACTATAAACCTGAGATGTATTCAAGTCTATTCCAAGAATACCCAGAATAAATATTCTTCTGAGAAATTATATAGCTTTTTTTGCTTGATCAACATTTTATTCTTGCTTGTCAGTTGCTGCTTTAATAGAGCCCAAATTCTTTACTATAGCTCATAAGGCCCAGTGTAGCCTCAGTTGTACTCAGCAGCACTATTCTTTTTGGTTCACTGGCCTGATTTTCTCCATGCTTTAAGCACATGGGGCTTGCTTCCAGACCTTGACCTTGGCCCAAACACTTCCTACTGCCTAGGCCATGTGTTCCCTCTCCTTATCTCCCTTGGTTAACATGTCCTCTTCCCCAAGGCCTTGGCTTAGGCTGGGAGATCTGGAGGCCTCCTCTGTCTCCCCATCCATCAGGCATAGCACCCTGTGCCTGCTTACTCTTTTTCTTTTATTTTTAATATTTATAATCCAAGTGTTCTCTGTGTATTTGTTAGTCTCTTAAAGGTTGAGGACAGGAACTATGTCTTGTTGATTATAGTAAAAAGTAGAGGAAGCTAGTTCAAAAAGAGATTTCTATGTCTTGCTAGAAAGTTTAGACTGTATCCTGAAGGGTTTGAAAAGAGGCCATTGGAGACATTAGTCATGCTCATATATGCTTTTTGGAAAGATTACTCTGAAAGTAAAATCAGAGAATGGATTTCAGATCCAAGGGGACAGATGATGAGGGGTCCGCACTAGAGGCAGCGAGATTACTTAGGAAACAGTTGCCGTAGTCCAGGTGAGAGAGGACAGAGGACCCAGGTGCAGCTGCGAACACTGCATATCAAGAATAATGATCAGTTTAGAAAGACATTTAGGGGACAAAATACTACATAATCTGTGACTAACTGTGCATGAAACGGAAGGGCTTGGACAGCTAAGCAAGTGATGGTGCTAGTCACTTGAGAAGAGATACAGGAGAAAGAGCAAGTAGAAACTGAGGGAAAGGATGTTCAATTCCATTACAGAGATGTTGATTTCAAGGAGCCCTCAAAGCATCAAAGAGAAGATGACCCATGGGTGCAAGTGTGTTTGTGTGTGTGTGTGTATGTGCGTGTGTGTGTGTGTGTGTGTGTCTGAACGTGAAGACGAAAAGTCTAGACCAAAGACAAAATTTGAGTCATCAGATTATAGACTATTGTAGATCACTCAAAGAGAATATATGTCAAAAAATAGAGGAAAGGTTGGCCAGAAGCTTGAACAATACCAACAGTTAAAGGGCAAGTAAAAGAGGGGAGGCTTGTGGGAAAAAAAAGTGAGAAGGAGTGGCCAAAGAGGAGGTGTAAAATCAAAAGGAAGTATAGACAAAAGAAGAGAAATTTCCAGATGGAAGATATTGTTAATCAGGTGTGATTACATGACAATCACAACATCTCACTAGCATACCACAATAAGCATTTATCAACCTGCTTACAGGTCTACAGTTCAGCTGCAACGCTCTGCTCAGGCTGTAGAAGCCCGAGGGGAGCATGTGGAAACTTACAATGCCTTTTAAGTTCCAGTCTCAGACTGGTGCTCTACCACTTCTGTTCGTATTCCATTGGCCAAGGTGAGTCACCAAGCTAAGCCCCAGGTCAATGGGTGGAAAAGTGGTCAACAGGGATATGAATTGTGACTGTGCCTGGAGCAATTTTATAACAGGCTTAATATTATCCTCAATTAAAAAGTGGCATTGCCTACTCAAACAAAAATGTTGTTTTGTATGTTTTAAACCATATTTAGAGCCAGGGACCATTTCTTCAGAGGACTCTAGCATACCAAGGTCAGCCACCGGAATTTGCACCCTTATAAGAAGCCAAAGGGCTTCCCAGGAGAAAATAATCATATGCTGTGTGAGTGTTGGGTGAGTGCTGGGGTCAGGCTTTTTGGTATCAAGGGTAAGACTCACTCAAACAAGTTCATAAAAAGAGGAATTTATTGTAAGCACAAGAGTTGAGTAGAAATAGAATCAAACCTAGGGGCTGAATACTTTCCCTAGCTTTCACATAGTTCTCTTGGTCTCTTTCTCATGTAATTTTAGCTTCTCTCTGCACTACTGTACCATTCTCCCCATCCATCCACTAGATGCTTCTCTTTACTCATAGTTTCTGCTCCATCCTAAATTCTGCTTGCATGCAACTGTGGCTGGCCATGATTCTAACTTGGGGTATTTTTCAGCTCCTGCTTCTACCTGTCTTAGTCTCTTTAAGTTTCCCAGTTCAAGGTCCTAAGTGTGAGACTCAGATCCAGCCAGCTCATTTCTCACACTAAGCTATGTAATTGGCAAAGTTATCAACTGGTCACCCTTGAGTCAGATGGCCATCCTTAATCTGATTGTGGCCCAGGGCAGGGAGATTTAAAGAGTAAGGAAGTTTCCCTTATGAAGGTGAGCTTTCTAATACAGGGAGGTTCCCAGAATATTGGGATCAAGATTCAAGTAAGAACAGCAGACTACCTACCCTTTATTTGAAGAGCACCCAGACAGAAATTTCATTCTGCAAGAAGAAGGACTGGAGAGGTAGTGACTAAACCTCAGGTCATTGATCTGTTGTAGATGTAAAGAGCGCTTTTAGCATGCGTCATAATGGAATGTCTCTCATAGACGTCTCAATCCAACCTCATTTACAGGAACTTGTCTCAAGACTCTGGAGATAAGAGCTAAAGAAATAAATGGAATACAGAATTGTGATTTTGGGAGAGATGTATGAAAACTACAGCCATGCTGTTTGGAATCCTCATTCAAGGAATAAGATGCTTAGAGGAAGAGGGTCCTCTTCCTGCCTCACTGAGGGGAACAGCACAATAGGCCATGGCCATGTATGATGGCTGGTGAGACACCAAGACAGCCAAGATGGCCATGGTTATCTTTCCTACATTATCAAAGAGAAGAAGCAAGCACCCGAAATAATAGCCAAGAGTTCGTGGGGCATCCTTTGATGCCCTCTGAATTCCATTTTACAAGATCTGACTTCCAACCAGATACACAATGAACAGACACCTGTAGTGTCTGGTGACTTGGCTATCGCTGCTCTTTCTCTGGGATTTGTATAGCATGTACCCTCAGTGAATCACAGGGAAGATTTGCTTCTCTCTCCTCTGAGAAGTTTCCCAATGAGCACTGAGAGTTTATGCTCAAACATGGGCTATATCCCCCACGCCCAACCAAGGATGTCTCCAAGTACTCAACTGATTCTTTTTTTTACCGTGCACCTACTCTATGCTTAGAACTGGGTCAGATCCGGAGAGGATGGTATCGCTGGACATACACAGCACACAGGAAGCAATTAGGGAACAACAGAGAATGGCACATGGTCAAGTATCATACAAGAGAGTACAAACGACGGTTCAAAGAAGGTAAGGTTAAACTAGCTAAAATCACGGTAATGGGGTCACGGATAAAGAGAGGATTAAATCTGAGCTGGCCCCGAGGAACCGGGGCCATTAAAATTCTCCAAAGGACTTCCCTCTTCCCTCACCCTCAAAAATAAAGCGAAATAAAAAAAAATGTATAAATAATGATTTACTTTAATTTTTTAAATAAACATATGACACACCTGTTACTTTTAAAAGCGGGGAAAAAGGTGTTAGCAAATCAAACCATAAGGTGTCACAAATCCAAGAAGGTTGAAAATCAACACATTCAAGTCCCCCCTGGGTTTGGAGAGATTTATACTTCTTAAGGGGGTCCAGACATTGGCAGCTCGGCCTCCACACTGTATCCTGCCTTCGTTTAAAGGACCCACAGGTCAGACCAAAATACAACAGGGCTTTATATGCCAATTTTTCTTGACTCTCTGTAGGTCAGGAGAAGTTAAGCTCGTGTAATTAGGGGATAAAGATGGAGACTGGGAGTGGGGGATGGAAGCATGATGAAAGTTCCAGAGTTTAAAGGCTCAGTAGGAAGCCAGAGGAAAAGTCGATAAAGTCATGTCTTTATGAAGCATGTGTTTTCCATGGTAAACGTATTTGCCGTCACACCCAGGGAACCTCTCCGTCAGCAGGCACTCTCACCAACCTGTGGGGCAAGGACAATCCAAATGCACTGCTGAGTGTGAGCCCGTTGTTACCCTGAGCTGATTTCTCAAGCATCAAATACTAATTCAGTTACTGTTCAGTTTAATATCTATGCTAAATGCGTTTCCATGCATTAACTCTATTTCATAGTTGATAAATCCGGGTGACGTTTTATGATAATTCTCTCTTAAGTAAAATATTTGATTGGTTGAACTATCTATAAATTATGCCAAAGAACAAAAAGGTTTCTATGAATGATATGGCCGGGCTCAAAAGTACAGTCTCAACACGTAATCAGCAAAAGAGGTTGGGAAGCAAGGACCAGCAGCAGTAAAAACAAAGCAGTGAAAATTAAGAACAGCCTTAACTGAGAAAATAATGGAGCAAGGCCCTATAATCCTCAGAACTTACACAAAAGATTCTCAGATTGTCCCAGTGGCAAACATCAATATTCACATTAATGACTAGATCCCAGAATCGGTGTCCGAGATTCCAGCTGTGCCATTAACAAACTAATGCAGTCCATGACTCCTTCAGACTAGAAACCGGTGTTACTGGCCCAGTGAGCTTCTTCCGAGAATGGGGCATCACACTGAAAACCATTCACTGTACATACTTTCGTGGTTCACTGGAAACTGTTACCAGTAGTATTCTCATGGAAATATAAAATTCCATGTGATGGTCAAACAGGGTTCATGCAGTAGATATTTTTGTCACCTGTCATTATAAAACAAAGTATATTTTTTATGATTGTTAAGTTTTTTCAGTCTTTATTCATTATCCATCATCCATCCTTTCTCCTTCCCCCCTTCCCTGTCTCCCTCTCTCTTTGCTTCTTTCTTCCCTCCTGCCTTTCCTTTCTTCCTTCCTTTATTCCTTCTAAGAAATGTGTACTGAGCATCTGCTAAATGCCAGGCACTGTTCTGGGTTTTGGGAAGACAGTGGTGACACAGGATGGACAAGATCTTCCTCCAGTGTAGTTTACATTTTAGAGATGGAAGACAAACAAGAAACAAGTAAATATAGGTAAAAAACAAGAACATTTCAGGTAATGCTTGGAATGATAGAGGAAAGACACAAAGTAATGGGTGAGAGTGAGGCTGCTTTAGAGAAGGAGGTGGGGAAGGCCCCGTCTGAGGGAAAAGTGGCATGTGAGCTGACGTGGGAATGTGCAGAAAGATGAGCTGTTAACTCTGGATTCCTCAGTTTCTCGATCTCACCATTGTTGACATTTTGGGCTGGATAATTCCTCGTTCTGGGGGATTATCCTGTGCATTGGCAGGACATTCAGCAGCATTCCTGGCCTCTGCCCACTGGATGCCAGTAGCAAGCCCATCTCCAAGTCCCAACACTCAAAACTGTCTTCAGACACTGCCATGTACCTATGGGGGATGGATTTACCCCTGTTAAAGAACCACTGGGTTATGTGAAGATCTGGGGGTAGGGGGTGGGGTGTGGAGAATCATTCCAGAGAGAAGAAGCAGTATAGACAAATCCTACACAGGAATGAGCTTGATGTGTTGGAGGAAGAAGAAAGAAGGCCAGTGTGGATGGAGCATAGTGAGCAAAGCCTAGAGTAAAGCCAGCTGAGGCTGAGAGGGAGCCAAATCAGGAAGGGCCTCACAGGCCACAGCAGGGTTTACACTTAAGTCATGAAAACACATTTTTGATATAGAAACTGTTAGTCCAACAAAGTAAAAAATAAATATATAAAACTCAGTTTATAGAATTGTCTATGCTTCAGCAATTAACCAAGTAGTACTGAGCTAATCCATGGTTTGAGAATTCATCCTGCATCCAAACGCCCATTTCTACAGCAACTTTAGAGAAGAATCACCTAGGTATCTAGATTATCTCCATCCCCATAATTGTCTCCTCAGTAGGTTATTGTATTTCATTAATTCCCCTTCGTAAAAAATGCTCCAACTCATTTTTAAAAAGGTTTGCATTGAACATCATCAGTACTAAGTGAAAAAGCACTTAATTTATCATCCTTCGTGGCTTTGGACAGGACTAGGATTGTCAACAGTAAATAAATCATATGTCACATTTGATTTGTGTGTCAGTTTCCATGTTATTCCATTAAAGGTAAAAAAAAAAAAAAAAAAGCCTCAAATTGCCAGCATAAGAATCTCTTTTGGAAAGTTTACGGTGAAAGGGAGCAAAGAAATTCTTTTTTTTTGCAAAAGAGAGATAAAATTAATGATGATAGCCTTCTTGAACACTGAAACAGGCATACCCTTAACGTGGAAAGTAAAACGGAATTTCTCAGCTGGGTTCCATCTGAGGAAAATAGTACTGAAAGCTGAAAGTCTGACTCTTCACCGCTTTCCAAATTCCAACTATACAAGAATTGCCTTCAAAACTACTCAAGCGTGACTAATTAAACCACAAGGTGAGAAACTGTATGCCAGAAATAAAAATAAAAATAAAGTTTGGAGCAATTTGTAAATGGTATAGATAAGGACTTCAGGTCATAGAATAAAAAAGAGACAGGGAGATTTTTCAAATAAGTGATATTGACAAAGTGAATAGGAGCCACCCGTATCCTCCAACAGCTCAATTATCACAGAAGCTACATGATCTAGGGAAGAGTTTGGAGCCAGGAAATGAAGTTTCTAACTTTTATGTCACTAAATAACTGTCAATCTTTAAAGAATCTCCAGGTTCTGCCTTAATTTTCTTACCTGCCAAATGGGTGTAATAGGAACAAGTATACTTAACTCACAGAGTGGGTCAAATAATCTAACATTGCAAATTTGCAGAAAATTATATAAACAGCGTAAAATCTTATAAATGTAGGAAGAATTATGGTCAGTGAATCACCACAGGACCTGGGGCTTTATCCTATGAATGGTCCTTTTTGGCTGAAAAGAAGCAATTCCAATATTAACTTCCACTTCAATGGTCTCCACAAGCCACAGATCCAGATGGTCTGTGGAGAATTCCCAGTCTATTCCCCCTGCACGGAAACCGAGATGCGAGAGAAAGACATGACAGAAAGGTATGCTCTCTAGGCCTGTCTGCAGTAGTCCATCGCACTGATTCATACCACTGTCCTGCCCATGGAGGATTAAATTCATTCATTCATTCATTCATTCATTCAACAAATAGTATTGAAAACCTACTGTGTGTAGGGACAGTGCTAGGCCCTGGGATATGGAGAGTAATAAGACTAGGCCTTTGTCCTTGAAGAGTTCACTCTGTGGTTGACAAACAGAAGGAGAGAGAGCTTCTAGAATGTGTTAAATATATAATGATGCCGGATACCCTCTATATGACCTTATACATTTTATGACCATTTTGCAGAGGACAAACTGAGAAATGAGATGTTTTAAAAATCTCACACAAAATCACAAAGCTTCTAATTGGGAATCAGAATTTGAACCTGTTCATTTATTCACTTGTGTTATTTATTGAGCACCTACTATGTGCCTGCAACAATGCTAGGCACTGGAGATATAGCAGAAAATAAGGCAGACAAAATCCATGCTCTCTTGGTGTGTACACAGCTATCAGGGGAGACCGATAAAAAGCAATAAATGCAAGTCTGCCTGATACCAAAATCCATGACCTTTCCACAAGACCTTCCTCCAAGTCATCACTTTGTGGGGACAAAAAAGAAGGTGAGGGAAAGCCCACACACATAAACAACAAACCTAAATGTAGTATCCCTGGTAAATCAGAAATCTGGAAAGAATAAAGCCAGATTAAAGAGGTTGCCAGAACACTGAAATGTTCTCTTCCAAATGCGTGTCTTTGGTCTGAGTGCCTATAAACCCAAAGGCAGGCGCCTCACAGACCCTCAACAACACAAAGACCGCCCCATCAGGGCGCAAACATGACAACCAGCTCTCCACCAGAAGGCCTGAGGTTTAGAGAAATTAAAAGTCCTGGGTTCCTGGCTCCTGGACATGGAGAGACAAGACGAAAGCATATGTCTCCCCGCCTGGCGGCAGCTCTTCCTGACCTACAATGAGTGTGTCTACACTGGCCAAGGGAAGCTGGCAGCTACAGTGGCATCAGGTGGAGAAAAGCCTCTACTAGCCAGCACCAGCACGGGGCATCCCAACAGGCGGCTTCTGCTGCAACAAAGAGGGACGAAGGGAAGAGCTGTGACTGTCCAACTTCCAGGCCCACCTCTAAAACTTGAGAGCGGTGCTGTGCTAATGGAAGGCCGGATCTCCTCCAAAACCTTCTGCACTGCGTCTGGGATGCAATCTGAGTAATTTCCTGATGACTCTTCTCTGCATAATGGATTTGAGTTATAAAGGAATTTATGCCCTCAGGACCAAATTACCCAGATAATTGAAGATACAGTGAGGGGGCAGGGAGGAGAGGAAGGAGAGAGAAAGGCCTCAATTACACAGATTTCTCCTCCATTCTGAGTGAGTTCAACATCTGAATTCACCATGGCGTTTAATTTTTAAAGTTACTTTATATCCACAAACTGCTCTGGTTTGGATACTCGGATTCCAATGCTTTCTCAAGTACAGGAAAGCTGCATCAAAGCCTAATTTAACGTAGGCTCCCAGGCTTAGAGCTTGGTCCCACCCATACTCCACCATCCCAGTCCCCCAAGAGGAGACTGCATTTCCTGGTTTAAGCCTTGCGATCACAAATAAACCTATGATACCACATTATGATTACAGAGGCTTCCTATTAAAACAGAGCCCACTAAAGCCTGTAGGCTGCCAGGACCACTTTGGGTATTCCCACCCATCCCTCAGTCATAACTAAGAATTTGATAGTGATTTTAAAGATAGGATGCTTTGAATTCCTCAGAGCTGCATGTCTACTCTGCTCCTGTTCCTTTAAGCAGCGGTTCTTATGCTGAGGACACACAAAAATCACTTAAAGGGCTGTAGGCACAAAACACTGTCCTGTATGCATGCATTAAAGCTTTTTTCAAAGTTAATTTTGTCACTGCTGGGCTGACTGGACACCTTAAGCCCAAGGAAACCGTGTCCCCAGAACATTGCTTGCAGGCCTACTTTCAGATTAGTGACTGTAAGACAAATGCAAAATCTTGCTCCATTCCACACTTAATGAAAGAAATTCATGCAATGTCAGTGTAAAAAAAAAAAAATCCCCTAAAATACCCTTTACCCAAATGCTTTCCAGCATCTAGATTCCCTTTGCTCTAAGAGGTGGAACTGAAGAAGCCACTTTAGTTTCCCATGATTTAGTCCAGGTTGAACGAGAGGTTAAGGAATCTTCATTCTACATTTGTTATTTACCTGAACACATTTTATGGTATGTATGAGCCTCATTTTGTCAGGTTTTACAGATCTGAATGGATGAAATGAATAATATTGAAGGTCTCAAGGGTCTTGAAGCCCCTTGAGTCAGGACTGTAGTAGATGGTGGCATTCATTAGGAAATTTTGTAAATTATGCATAGAATTTGCAAGGCACCCAACACTGGCCAGCTCCAATAAAGTCCGTCATGAAGCACCAAAGGGCATGGGGGGTGTGGGGGGGGTAGGATGGTTGGTGGTGAGCAGTCTGTAAACAGGTGTTAAACCACTTATTCGAGCACTCCCACAAATGGCCTAAAAGATTTTCCCAGCATCCTCTTGCTCTCTATGAGTCACTGTGGGGGAATAGCAGGGAGGTTTGGAGTTGAGTTATAACCATTCAATGAAGCATTTCCCTCCAGACTGTACAAAGGAAAGGGGCTATGTTAGTAAATTTATTGACTATATCATTAGATCAATATGGAATATGATTTAAAAGGCTCTGCCCAGGCTCTTTAAATCTATTTAATCAAACCAATTAATAAAAAAATGTAAGAAGTTGAAGCATATCCTGTAAGGTGCATCATAAATATATTCCCTTACTCGAGGTTTTGATCTCACCCAGGTAATTAACAGCTTTAGTTAAGTTCAGTCATTCCTTCATGCCTAGCTATGGTCATAAAAACCCCCAGGCTACGTGTAGCTCTTGGATTTATTATGTTTTTCTTGCTGCAAGAGCGTCTCTCACATTCCGCCTTCTCCCCCCCTTGAGAAAGTTTATGTGGCCATTGCTTTTGCAGCTGTCATGAAGGCTACACTGGCTGGTGAGCTTTGTCCTGCTCAGGCTGGATACACTCAGCTGGCGGTATTCAGTTTGGTAGTCTCCTCACTCTCATCAAATATTCCACTCTATCTCTTCTCTAGGAGTTCAGAGATAAAAATATCCTGGAGGTCTGACTTCCAAGGTTCTTCATTCCCATTGTCTGTCTGTCCGCAGCTACTGTTCACGAACAAAATGGCTCTCCCTATTACACATAATATGGTTTTCACTATGGGATTCGGGGCAGTCTCCTTCTCTACAACCAGTAAGGATAAGCCTTTCCCATCACCTACTCAACAACCCCACACCCATCAATCTTTCTTCAAATTCTTCTCCTACAAGTTCCTCAGATCCAGTCTCCCCAGCTACGAAGCTTTGAGATGCCTAGGTAAGCTAACGTACCCGAAGTGGGGGGAAAGTGAGGTGCCCCTCCAATGCCAGAGTCAGTGTCAGCCTGGTCAAGGAGGCCGAGCCTGTAGCTTCATTATGCTTCACGTGCAGAGGAACCACCATTTGGAAGAGCAAAAACTGTTTCCCCAAAGCTCTCTTCTGTCTCCATTTGAGGAGGAGCTTGGTAACTGCAACAACCCAGGAAAAAATTCAGAGCCCTTCCATAGCTGAAAGCAGGGGCTGAGAAAATACAGCAGTTAGCAAGAACATTCAAACTGTTAAAAAAGCCATAATTCTTTGTGCAAAAAGCTGGGGAGATGAGACTCTGTTCTTGATATGAGAAGTTTTCCATGGACAATCAATTTTTGTTCCCAGGCACTGGAAAGCTAGAAAAGCTCACAAAAATTCTGCTGAGGGGCTGAAATCAGAGCAATTGCTTTCTCAGTTTAAGATCGATAGCAGCCTATTTTCCTTTTGCCTCCTTCTTCTTACTTTGGTCCAATTCGATAAGTAGTTATCAAATCTCTACTATTCTAGACATCGTCAGGAAACACACAAAAGAAACACAGAAAACACAGTGACCCCAAGAATTTTATAATCTTCGTGGAAGATAAGAACAGGCTGACATGAAATGTTCACATTTTAAGACCATCTTCCCCTTAAGCAGCCCTAAAAATACCTGTTTACAGAAACTCCTGGCATCAGTCATTCAACATTAATTGAGCATCTACTCTACACTACACACCAGGCTATCACTGGTGTGTGTGTGTGTGTGTGTGTGTGTGACAAAAAGATAATTGAGCAGAGCAGTTATTAATCTCTTTGAATTTACTATAGAATGAGGGAGACATAAGACACAAGTAATTGCATGGCTCCTCATACCATGAAATTTACTTAAATAATACCCAAAACAGTTTAATTCAAATCCTCCTATCATTTTAATACAGCCTAAACTACCTATATGATTATACTTTGAAACCCCACCAATTTGTTCAAAATACATAAAGCTCCCTCTGATTTAAGTAAACATCTGATTTAGAGAACATATTTAATAAAGTAGTATTTTAAAACATATAGTGACTCAAATTACAGTTGACAGGATATTTAGAAGAGGGTGAACTTGGATAGCTAACTAAAAATGATATGTGATTTCCATGTCAGCTGTTTGTAAGACACCTGAGGTGATCTGAAACTATTCTGAGTTGTTTAACCATTGCCATCATGTTACCTCCTTTTAAACAGAAAACGTTTTCAAAGAAATCCTTCTTCCTAGACTAACATTTTTATGAAAGAAAATCCTCTTCCAACATGATACATTTTAGCTCAGCCTCTATTTAAATAATCACTAATAGTGAACCACAGAAATAATAGTCATTATGATAGCTAAAACTTTTTGAGCCCTTGTGAAATATCAGATAGCAGGCTAAGTACTGTCAGTGCATTATCTCATTGATTGTTACAACCCCACAGGGTAGGTCATCTTTTTCGTTCTATTTTACAGATGAAAACATTGAAGCCAAAGTTTCCATAGCTAGTGAAGACTGTCTGAATTCACAGCTCCTACTTTTAAATGAATCCAAAAATCAATGGAGTTCAGGGTTAAAATAAGTAAGTAGGTTGGCAAAAGTCCCAAAAATATCCACAAGCACAGAGGGAACAAATGTGATTTTTTTTCCCTACCAATTTCCTTTCAACCTCCTGATTTCTAGAGGGACCATTTTTGCCCTGTGCCTCCTGTTCTTTTGCATGCCCTCCAATCAAAGATGCTCAAGTGGCCAAATCCACTTAAAATATAGAAAATGTTCCTTCCTCTTGCTTCAGGTGCTTGTCTGTATGAAGCGACTCTGGGACTCCTGGTGAAGAGGGAGCTCCGTGAATGGTGTATTAATTCCCATAACTAAAATTAAATTATTAATTTTTTATCAATTAATTGGATGAGGATTAGTGGGGAAGACAGGCCCTCAACTCAGCAGAGCTCTACTGGGTGCCAGATAAAACATAAAATCTGCCCGGGTGAGATGAGGAAGAGGGAGAAGAACCCACAATAGTAATAAATGTGAGAATCCCACAGTTTCAGGAGCGGGAGAGCAAACCAGCCCCTGGGAGGAGAGCACAGAGTCACTAAGATTTCTCCAGGGGCCTTGACGGAAACAGCCCTCCAGGCCTTGTACAAAGAGACTCTGCTGCTTGCCCAGGAGTTGCTCTTCCTAATTCTCTCACATACTCAGATCAAATCCCAGAGAAGAGAAGTTTCCAGGCTTCCTTTGAACAGGAGGAAAATATTCTTATGCAGAACATTCTTTAAAAAAATAAAAATAAAAATAGCTAGTTTTTTTTTCTAGGTATATAAAAAAAAATCACTCATTATTTTTTAAAAATCAAACTATTTTGATCACATTTTTTAAAATGCTTTTTAAAAAGTCTTGAAATTCCACCAGCCCAAGATAACCATTGTTAACGTTTTAGGAAGCATCATTCCATACATGTCTTTTTGCTTATAAAGAGGTAGGGACAGCTATAAAACTCCAATTATTAGTTTACTAAACAAATATTTACTGAATACCTACTATGTATCTGTGATCATAATTACACATGTTATTATTTAACCTTTTTAAAATTCACTAATATGATATGAACTTATTTCCATATCAATAGCAGTCTACAGGATCATTTTGAACTACATCATTACGTGTGACCATAATTCCAATAATGAACCTTTAAGTTTTTTTTTAACTTCTTGCTATTAAAAACAATGAAGCCTTTTAACATTTCTTTGAATATGTCTACCAAATGACAGTTAACACTGCGTGTATCTGGATATATATATATATGCATGAAAGAGAGAGAGAAGCCTAAAGATAATTCTCTGAAACTAGAAACCAGGCACCCCAACAACACCAGAGTGAAGTAGAGCATGTGTGTGTACCAAAAGAAGACCCTGCTAGCCCCACAGATCTTTCTAGATAAAAAGTTCTCTGAGGGTTGTGGTTGCACCTGTCCTATTCACCAATGCCTAGCTTGTGGCTTGGAATATGACAAGGATTCAATCAACAGTTCTGGATTTAATGAACAAAGCACAAAAGAGGTCTTCCGAGACCAAACTACAAACCATAGTCAGCTCTCCGCCCTCATCCCCACTCAGCAATGGGAATTCTGAAATGAAACAAGGGAACCCATAGCTAGTAAATTATATATAGCTCTGAATTTCTCATTCTGAGAAAGCTGTGGGTAGGAAGCCTCCTTCAAAGGTTCAGCAGAGTCCTGAACCGAAGCACTTAAGCTGAGGTAGACAGGTAAAAAGTAAATGAAGAAGAAGAGTTCTCTCACTAAATGTTTTTTCTTTCTGGAAATTGCCTCCCAAATTCTATTAGCAAATTCTGTTCATCTCTGCCCTCCTCCTCCTCCTCCTAAGCCATAATATTACCTCACCATCTGCCTCTTTGTCAGAAATCTATCTTGTGTATTAATCCATATATACATATGCTGTATATGTAAGGGAGCATTACCAAGTGGGTGGTTCTTGAAAATCAGTCATTCATCACACATATTGATCACTGGGGTGGTACGGTATGAATCAGAGAGCAGCAATCATTAAATCAAAGATTTATACTAGTAAAAGAGCACCAAAGCAATTCATCAATTCCATACCACCCTCAGTGATTAATTAGGTTTCAATCTGACAGCTTAGAAGCTGGTTCACAATTAAGTCTATTACAGTTAGAGGTAGTTTGGGTTTTTTTTTTTTCCTTTAGAAAGAAGAAAAGGGGGTGGGAGAGGCACTAGTCTGTTGGGCTTATGGCTTCCTGGACTTTTCCTTCATTGCATTTATCACAGTTTATAAATGTAGAGTTATCAATAGGAATATATGTTCAAATTCTCTCTTCATTAGTCCATATGGTCCCCAAAGCCTCAGAGCCACCAGCACAGTACCTAGCACATAGCAAGTACTTCATCAATACACATCGAGCAAATGAATTTATTAACCGGATGCTGCTAATGCTTTAGGCCCAGAAGTAGCATCACTGGGTTTTGTCTTTTAAAAAGTTAAACTGAATCTCTCTAAACTGGAAAATCACTCCGGAAAGTTGTTTGGCAGCATCAACTGAAGCCAAAACATGCATATGACCTAGCAATTTTAATCCTGGGTATAAACCCAACAGAAATGTGAACAAATGTTCACCAAAAGACATGTCAGAGAATGTTCACAGTAGCACTGTAGCTAATAGACCAAACTGGCAGCCATCCAAGTGTTGGATAGATAAATCCAACAAAAGAATGGATAAATATATTGTGGTATGCTCATAAATGAAACACTACAAAGTAATGAGTATGAACAAACCATAGCCTCACACACCATGGATACATCTCACAAACATCACACTGACAGGATGAAACCAGACACTAAGGAGTACATGCTATGTGGTTTTGCTTATATTACCTTCAAAAATGGCTTCAGAGCCAAGATAACGATTGCCTTTGAAGGGTTAGTAGCAGGGAGAAGACATGAAGGAGGCTTCCAGGGTGCTGATGAGGTTTGAATTCTTCTCTGGGCACTGGTTACCCAGGTGTGTTCACTTTGTGAAAATTCATCTAGCTATTTTCTGTTGTTTCGTTTTGTGATAATAGAGCTAAATGTTTAGTGTTCTTTTCTGTGTGTATGTGAGAGTTCAACCAAAATGTATTATTTTTTAAAGTAACCTGGTTTGTTCTTCTCTGTGTGATGGAAGAGGGATAAACATCTTCCCATATTCCCCAGGCCCAAATCTAAACTTCAGAAAGTGTCTCTTGGTGGGGATTCCAAAGCAGGAGGCACAGCTTCAAATGGAGATCAAACTACATGTCCTTTGAGTCCCTTCCTTAAAATTCTGGGATAAGCCATCTTTTGAAAAGTGATAGAGAACCCAATGTCCAGTCCTCCTGGACTGCTTGAGCTAACATGGGCCGTTCTCAGAAGAGTGAAATGAGGCCACTAGAGAAGATGACCTCTCTGACCTCCACTCAAGAGCCTGTATCGCCATTCACATTTTCCCCCTGCATCGCTTGCAAAGCAGGTAGGTAGGGGCCGCCTATCTATTGAGAGGGTTTAGAAAAAAAAGAGTGTGGTAAAGAAATGCTGGGATTTTAAGAATTCATATATTTGTGATAATATTTTATCATTAGGCCAGAAAACTAAAACCTAGATTTATAATACCAAAGCTTTCTATTTTTTTGAAGGCTTTGTATATATCAGGTACCAAGTTGATGCACTTTTACATGTTTTCTCATTTAATACTTAGAACGCCCTGTGAGACAGGTACAAATACCCCCAACTATAAAGAAGGGTGACTCGTGTCCACTGTCTGAGATTCAGAACCAAGTCTGCACAATAGGGAATAAAATACCATGCCTGTACAGCAGTGGTTATGAGAAGAGGCTCCAGGACAAGACTAGCAGAGTTCAAATCCCAGCTAAGCAACTTACTAGGAGTGTAACCTTAAAAAAATATTTAACCACTCTCTGCCTCAGGTCTCATCTGCAACATGGAATTATTAACAGTGTCTACCTCACAGGATCATTATAAGGAGTAATGGCTACATATATATAGCATTTAGAATTGTGTATGGCACACAGTAAATCCTCAGTCAATGGTAAGTATTTATTAATATTACAATTTGCATATTTTTTTATACACCTACTCTTCCTAAGTGCTATAGAACCAGTGGATATTACATATTCAATTAGTATAATTTTTAGTAAAACAAAATAGTCGCTAATTATTCACTACTGGTTTAAGATCTATTGGGGATCTTCCAGCCTATATCTTTAAAATACAGAGAAAATAATTGTCGTATCAGACTCCAAACTTTTTGAAAGCCATCATCTCTGTCTTGTTCACTGTTGTGTTCCTAAAGCTAACCACAATGCTTGGCATGTAGGAAGCACTCAATAAATACCGGATAAATGATTTACTAAATACTTCCCCAGCAAACCTACCTAATCTGCCTACTTTGTATCCATCCAGAAAAAGGCCTGGTTAGTCACAAAAACTTTCTCCCAACCATAAGAACCATAGATATGCCCTAATTAAAAAAAAAAAAAAAGTTTGTAAGGCAAATAAAATATAACGTCTTTTCAAAAGGATTCACTATGTGTCTTCTGATCTATTTAAACTATGACTCATATCAAAATCTGACTTATCCTTACTTTTTAAAAAAAATTGCCCATCTTAAAGTCAGATTCAATAAAAGACTTTTATCCTTAGGACATAAACCTCAAATTGATTCATTCATTCATTCATTCAAGTATCAAGCACTCTGTGTCTAATAGTGATCCCGGTTGTAAATAACAGAAACTTCAGTCAAATAGATTTTGTAATAGGAGAAAGAAAGTATGACACATGACAAGGAGTCCACAGATAGTTGTGCAGGCTTCTTATTTGGTTTGATTCAGGAGTTCACTTTGTCATCAAGGATCCAGATCTTTTCCATCGGTCTACTCTGTCACCTTTGGTGTTGGCTTCGTTCAAACTGGTAGCCTGATGACTGCACTTGTTGCAGGCTGTGACTGACCCTATTTGTTATCCATCTAACAGCAATACTCCCCCACTTCTTCATTTCTCATAAAAGCCCAGTTTTGTTCAGGTATCAGATACCAGTGTACGTTAACTCCTCCTATATGGAAATATTAATTAGCTAAGCCAATTATGGTCATTCCATTTGTCATCCTACAATTGTTTGAAGAATACACATATACGAAACTTTGGCAATGTTAGGGGAAGTCAACTATGGCTCTTCTACAATTCTTTTCCACACTAATATATAAGGACAAGACAGGAATATGTCTTTTTTTTCTCCTTCCAGACACTCTTATCTCTCTTGTGTGAGAATGTTCCTAGAGCTGATATAGCCATCTTTTCTTTCACTATATAGAAAACTACCAATGCACAATACAGAAAGTTTGACAGTATCTTTTGCTACTAGAATAAATCAACCCTAGAACTGTCCTACCTCTGAACTTACTGTTACATGATTAATTATAAAATAAACCGATATTCTTCAAGCTAATTTTAGCTGAGTCTCTGAGAAAGTTATAATGCATTATTAGATATATATAGTTTTCCCATACAAACACAGCTACTTCCAGAGGGAATAAAAAAGGAAGATAATCTCTCTCTCTGAGGATTTCTCTTAAAATAGAAGAAAATTCACCCAGATACCTCAACCTCTCTCCCTTCCCCTGCAACTTCCTCTCAATCCCAATTGGTCACTGTCAGGTCATATGTCCACTGTTGAACCAGTCACAGGCTGGAGAAATTGGATCACCTTAAATCCAATTACACCCACCCCTGGGATGCAGAACTGGGATCAGCTGCATCTGAGGGTAATTGGCTGCATAGAAGAGGGGTGACTGCCTGAATAAAACTGAGTTCTGTTAGAAGAAAGGAGTTGAATATTAGATATTCATCTGCTGTATCTTGCATATTAGGATATGGACCTGGAACTCCCCAGTGATAATCAAAACCTGTATCCTTCTTCAGGCCCTACTTCTGGAATCTCAGAATCTCATCAATCTAAGCTAAGTCATCAGATTTCTAATAACTCTGCTTGGGCTCCAGTCCAAATATAGATTTTGCTAAGAGATCTTATCTAAAGTAAGGTCGAAGCAAGTTTTTCATACCTCCCACTAATTCTGCAGAGCTAGAGTATATTCAGGAGTACTAACTTGCTTCTGGGTACACTACTAATACTCTCATTTTCAATCAAACTTTTCTGAACCTAAGTCATCAGATTTCCTGGAACCTAGAAAACCATTCCCCACATTGGAAAGAGCTTTGGTAGAGTGATTAAGACAGGGTTCAAATCTCTGCTCTAGCACTGACTTGGTGGTGTGTGGACAAGGTGCTTAACCTCTCAATGCCTTAATGTCCTCAACTGTAAAGTGTGAATTATAATCAGAGCTCTTTCCTCCTAAGATTGTAAAAGGATTAAATTAGTCAGTGCATGGAAAATACTAAGCACAGTACCTGGAAAACAAAATGTTCTCTCAATAAGTATTAGCTATTCCTAGTGTTTCTCTCTTCATCCCCACCTTTCTTCTCTCTCTTATTGCATTACAATTAGCAGAGCTAACCTTTTGATTGACCTTTCTGGTTGGATGCTGTCAGTCAATCAAATAGCCTGAATTTTTTTTTTCATTTGGTTAGACAAATTCACCATTTGGCATAATAGTTAATTTGGCCAATTAAATAGAAAATATATGTATATAACAGTTATATAGTAATTCTCTCCATCCTGAGCTTTCCCAGAGGTCGTAGGACTGACCTTTCTGAACCAGGCCTCTGGATTCAAGGTGGCTTCATTTTCTTGAGGTTGTTTTCCTGGCTTTGAGCCAGTTCCTGTCCACAGCCTCAGAAAGCCTGAGCTCCGAGAGTGCCCTGGGGACTCAACTTCATTGACTCGCAAAATCAAAATATACAAATTCCCCTTTTAAACCATGATATATAACTGGGAGAATATTGCCTCTGCACTGCATTAGGACCCGCCCTATTACCTTATGGAATTACCCACAGTGGCAGAAATCCATTCACCTGATCCACTGACACCCTGGGGGCAGCTCAGATAGCATAAAGCCAATTGATAGATGTATATTTGATATATATTTTATGCCTGGAATTTATGTCTTCTGCATGTTTCATTTGCCATTCTGACTCACTTTATACCACAGGAGAACTAGGGAAATTTCAAGAGGGACTGAGAAAGAAATGGCATGGAAAACCAGGGTGGAAATCAAAATAGCAATTTTTCTTTCTGATCTAGGACCTTACACCTGAGCACTCTGATCAGCTTTAACACAAAGAGGAGGCATTCCCTCCCCTCCTCCTCCAGCAAGGGGTTATAATAAAAAGAGGAGCTAAATTTGGAAGGACAGGAAAATGCCCTCCCCACACGCTAACAGCTGAGCCAGGTCCCTGTTATGAATTGGGGGAAGGGGGATCTGAAAATATAAACAATAACAAAACTGAAGGTGCACATTTTATTCTCTACAGTTATCAAGACTCTGCCATATATTTCAGCTTATTTCACTCTCAAGGTGATCAAAACTGATATTTTCAACTCTGTGTTACTGAGGTTCCAGAGAGGAGAAGGGCCTGCCTAAGATCATGGCTTGCAGCAAAGCTGGGACTCAAATTCAGCCTTCTTCCTCTCTAGTATGTGTACAAATGGTGAGGCATAAAAATTTTACAAGTGTTCTTCATAAACTCCTATATAGAGGGAGAGAATTCACCATCACACATGTAAGCCAAAGCTCTACTACATATATTACATTTTCCTATAGCTTAACTTAAAAAAAAATTTACACCAATTTATAACAGCTTACACACACACACACACACACACACACACACACACACACACACACACATTTGATCCTCACTGTAAACCTGTGAATGTAATACAAAGAAGTCTGGGCCCAGGAACTGTGCTCTTAACCACGCCGCAGTATTTCTTGTCTACCAATTCATGAATGGAGAAATGAAAGTCTACACCTAAAAGATACAGTTGGCAATAAGACCAGGTCTCCTATTGGCTCAATAAGGATAGGATGCAGGGAGAGACAAAATCAACTGACCCAGTCCTCTTGATTAATTTCTTATGCTCCACTGGCTACTAAACTGCTCCACTGGCCTTGGCTACTCAGGATGGCAACCATTCATTTCACTTCACTGAGTAATTACAGAGCACAAAGCTCTATTCCAAGTCCTGGTAATTCAGTGTGAACAAGATATTCACAGTCCTCGTCCTCACAGAGCTTACAGCCTGAAGAGTAAAGTAGGTACTGAGCCAGGAACAATGAGAGTGAAAGCAGTGAGTCAGCCAACCTTTTTAATACTCTATTGGAAAAGACTGAAGAAATGATGTTGTCCACCTCACCCAATGCAGAAATCTCCTCTACAATCTTCTACAGATGATCATGCAGCCTCTGCTGAAATCTTCATGTCCAGAAAGTTCCATCTTCCAACAGCAGCACGTTCCAGTTTAATAATAATGCTTTTCCATATATTGTGTCTACATGGTCTGCCCTGTAACATCTGCCATTATCCTAAATATGTCTCCTATAGCCCACAGAACAAGATCTATTCCTCCTCAACACAGCAGTCCTTCAACAAGATTAAGGGCAGCTGTCACGTGGCTCCACTGTTCTCTTTCTGATACTAAATTTCTTCTACACCCTTCATACATTACTTGTAGAGTATGGCTTCCCAAATTCTCACCTCGTAGACAGCATGCTGGGTGCTATCAAGTTTGCCAACGACTACAGGAAAAAACTAGAAAGGTACTCTAAATGTAATCTGACCAATAGAGTGAGGTAGAACTGTGATCTACCTTGAATGTGATCCTATCTCCTATTCGTCACTACAGTCATCGTTCCAGCTTTTATACTGATCACACATAATTGGCTTATGTTGCACTCAGATATTTGTCCACATTTTCAAAGAGAAAATTATCAAAGTCAGTTCTCTCCCAAACCTCTACTGGGGCAACTAATTGTTTTTGTGTTTTTGTTTGTTTTTGTTTTAATTTACATGCAGGGTTTTACACTTGCCTCTGTTTGATTTAACCTTGGTGAAACTCAGCTGACAGTGGTATTTTTGTACCTGTTGAATTACTAAAACGGTCTGAGCTTCCAAAAGTGATTTTCATAAGAAATCTATTTGGACTGAGCACTTCACAAGTTGAATAATCTTGCTGAAGACTTTGGAGTTATGGAGCAGGGTCCCTTTACACAGCATTTCCTACAAAAAAAATCTCTGCTTTGAAGCTCCTTACTCCCCTCACCACCATGCTCTAGGGCCTAAGTCTGGGCTTCCCTCTCACAGATGCCAGAATTTCTAACTCCTGTCACCTGCCCCATCTCCACCATCCCTGCTCCAGACAAATCTCTCTTTCCTCTATTATGAAAACAATCCAGTTCACCCCCAGTTCCAACCAACAAATTTGTTATCTTAATATACACAGTCATATAATAAAAGTAAATTTAAAATTTTCTTTTATATAACAGGCCTACCCTCCTTAGAAGTAAATGCATGTAGAGAGATGGTAATCAATATCCAGAAAATATTTATTGAGCATATCCTATAGGCTAGGCTCCTTGAAGAATGCAGTGATGTGTAATATTAGACATTGTCCCTGATTTCATGGCACTTAACATGCACTAGAGAAGATGGACAGCAATCAACTAAATACACAGTCGATGTAAATTACAGGCCTAACAAGTGCTGTGAAGAAAAGACAATTCAACCCCATGCATCTGGAGGATCTAGTGTAGCCAGGGGCTCAGAAAGGGTTCTTTTAGACAATGGTAAATGAGAAAGGAGGAGGAGGGATTAATAAAAGTATTCACTGTTGCCTTATTCACAATGCTGAAAAAGTGGAAGCACACAAGTGCCTATTGAACAAGAAACTATTATATATAAAGAAACAATTTGGGATAGACTATTAGAAATCCATTAAGAATTAAATTTTTTATGCTAAAATATTGCAAAGATAAAAAACATGCAAACCAACCTAACTTAAAACATATTAGTGTAAAAAAACCTAAATAAAGTGTTAACAATGAGAATCCATGGTATAATATGCAAATTGATTCATTCCAGGAATTGAAAAGTATTTCAATCTTAAAAACCCATTAATGAAATTCATCACATAAATAGGTCAAAGGAGAAAAATATGATTACCAAGAAAACTGTCAAAAGCATTTGATAAAAATTCAAATCCATCTCTAACTTAAAAAAAACCCTCATTTTTTTGGAAAAGGGCATACATATTTCCCCAAATTAAGAATCATGGGAACTAATGAAACACTAAAAGCATCCCCATTAAAGTCAGCTATATGACATGGGGGCATTTTTTTACATTTGTTATTTAATATTGTTCTCGAAGTATTAGCTGGTGCATGTAAAATCCACAAAATAAGAGATACAACCATTGGAAAATGAATATGCAGTTATTATTTGCATATAATGTGATTATAAAATTGAAAAACAAAAGAAAAAAATAGAAGCAAGAAAATCATGATAAAGTGGCCACTTACAAAAGAAATACACAAAAATCAATATTGTTCTTATAAACAATAACTACTTACAGAATAAAAAAGTAAAATATCCCATTCACATGAGCAAAAAAAAAAAATTTAAAAGCCTAAAACATGGAATAAATATAACAAAAATTCAGTGTGACAAAATAAAAAATATAAAAATAAAATTACTGAGAGGTACAAACAAATAATTATAAGACATAACTTGTTCTTGGATAAGAAGATTTGGTATCATGAAAATACCCATTCTGCCCAATACATCTATAAAAATTAATTCAATCCCAATATAATTTGATAAATGATTATAAAAATCACTTTTGGAAAAACTGCTCACAAACATAGACTGGAAAATGTGAAGAAAAAAAAGTGATGAGGAGTAATTTGTCTTATTACATGTATCATATGTCAAATGTGTTACAAAGCTATAAATTAAAACTTTTAATCCTAAAATTTAGATTAAATGATACAGACTAAAATAAAAATAGACTCAAATATACATGAAATTTTAATAAGTGATAAAGAAAACACATAAGAATGATCATCTTTAGAAACTACATACCAGAACCCAAAGTACACAACTAAAGCAGAGATTAGTACTAAAGATGAAAGAAAATAGATTAAACTAAATCAAAATTTGAAAAAGAACAAAATAAACCAAAACAAAGCAAAATAAATAGCAAAATCTAATGCTTCAGTAAGAAAAGAAAAAGTAAAACTAATAAATAGAAAGCTGTCTTTCAAGAAATCAACAAAATAGACAAACCACCAGCTCACTTAATTAAGAAAACTATATGAGAAAACACAAATAAACAGAAATAGAAATAGTAAAAGGCAAACAGAAAACATCATTAGAAAATATTTTGTATAAATCTGTGCAAAAGTTTGAAAACCTAAATTAATGAATAATTTTAAAAACAAAACAATAAAAAAACAAAGTGGTGGGCCTAAATGATTTCACACAGAAACTGAACCTTCAAAGAAGACATAATCTCAATGATTATGCCTGTTCCAGAGAATAAAACACAAAGGAAAATTTCCCAGTTCCTTTTATAAGGCAAGTATAACACTGATATCTGAACCTGATAAAGACTGTACCCTAAAACTACAGCTCAATCCCACTTGTAAATATGAATGCAAAAATAAATAGAATATTAGCAAATAACACCAAATAGCAGATTAAAATAATATTCCAACCATGCAAGGGTTGAGAAGACTTATTACTATAATTTGCCATGCTAACAAACCAGAGGGGAAGATCAGATGAACCTCGTACACTGAGAAGGCATTTGACAAAATTCAAATTTTTGTGAAATTTGCAAGATTGTGTATTAAGGAAAAAGACTTTTAAAATACAAGAATTGATAAAAACATTGGCACTTCTGGCTGGCTCCTCTTGAGGACAAAGCACATTCCCTTAGGCAAAGAGACAAAGGTAGGCATTGCAATGAAGGCACTTTGTGCAGCTGACCTCTCAGGTGGGCCCAGGGGATCCGGGCAGGGTAAAGGCAGCTGCTGCGTTAGGGAACAGACTGTGGTAGCAAAGTTACCACCTCCTTGGACTACTTGGAAAATGCAAAGGAAATGGAAAAATATACCACTATTATGGAGAAATGTGGCTAGATATTTTTACATGCATCATCTAATTTAATCCTCCTCATCACTACCCAAGATATACATAGAATCATCTCTACTTCATATGTAAAAATTTGAGGAGCAGAGATGCTTAGCAGCTTTCTCAGAGTAAAGAGGTTGGGTTTATATCCAAATTGTCTAGTTCAGCTCAGAACTGAATTAGTTCTAGTTTTAGTTCAAGGTCACTCTCTTCCTCTATCCCGCTAATTTCCTTCTCAGAGATCTTCACTGGCCAAACCCGAAAGCAAGCCAGAGGGCAGAAAAGCAGTGGATGTGATCCATATCTGTCAGCCTCCCCAGTACAGAACAGGGTGGAGGAGTGTAAGGCACACATCTGGAGTTTCTGCCACATAACGTGTTCAAGAATTGAAGAAGATATTGCATGTAAACATTTCAGCACCTTCTTGGCACTGGTCAAACTCTCAACAAACATTAGCCTCGTGAAAAACCGTTAGTGGCTTTCATTGGTTAAATGCCCTGAATCAAATAGACTTCATTTGTTAGTCAAAAGTTTGGCTTTTATACTTAAACTTTAAGAACAAAGAACAGTGGAGAAATGACACAGCTGGCCCCATCCATCTCTATTCCCTGGAAAACTGGTTCAATATTACAAACAAACCAACATCTGGGTAGAGGAGGATGCCGGTAAAATGAGAAACACCGATTCCCCTCCAAAGGACTCTTTAAATCCATTTTTTAAAAACAGTACCAATGAGGAATAGTATTCCTAAGGGTGTATCTCTCTAAGCTATGGTCTTAACTCTGAGAATATGCTCTTTGCACCACCCTGTAGATGGTAAAGTTTGCACTTAATAATTTGGGTCCTAAATGACCACCTAAATATGTCAGGAGTAATTTCACATCTATGACCCTTAGAGCTGAAAATCTATATGAATGTAATTAACCTACTTCCAAAATTGAAGGAAAAAAAAACACCTCTATTCTCCCCTGACTCGAGAACATATGGTGTCAGATTACATGGTTGGCACCTGGCTGACTGCTGGGTCCATGTGTCGCATTCTAACACAAACAGAGGCACAAAGCCTGCCCAGAGCAGTCACCAGCCAAATCCAAAATGGGCAGCTCAAGCCACAGGCTTGGCCAGGACCTGCTATTAACATCCTGGTGGAGGAAACAGAGCACCACCTTCTAAGCCCGGTTTCTCCTCTTGCCCCACGACCTCTCCACAAACATCTTGAGAAAGACCCATGAGGCTGGTTTCTCCGTTGACGCACATTGTCAACACGCCTGGCTCTGTTTATCAGGGAGAAACTGAATTGGCCTCAACTCTTCATTGGGATTGGCTCTCTTAAGCGAAGGCATTTGGAAGCGAGTGAATCCAACCAAATGCTTTCCATCCCAGTTAAAGGTGTGCTTGTCATTCTTCCCACCCGAGCTCCCAAATCCTGGCTTGTTTATACAGAGTGAAGGACAGTCACCTCCATTCTCGTGTGAACAGAGCAAAGGGAGCACCAGCAGTCTCCTGGCCTCGCTTTTCTGATCTTCTCTCCCCTCTTTTACTGTAGGCCCCATTTTTATCTCTATAAATCAAACTGCTGATGCACCATGAGGCCAAACATGGTCCTTTGCACCCCAGTTGCCCGAATTTCCCATGGCAATACTGAATAATTAATTATATTATTCTTTCCTTCTTGGGAATGTTTTATCCTCTTTTTACCTTCCCTTTTTGAAATGTGTCTATCCATGTCAGGTTGAATCATGGATGAAGAGGGCTTAGCCCATGCCTGCTACTGGAATTAAGAAACCCCAAGGAACTAGAATGAGAAGCAGCCAAGGCCAAAGGCAGCTGATGAGTGGCTGCTTTGGCTCTACTGGGGCATCCTCTCATAGTCAGCTGGGAGGTAAAGACATTAGTAACAAGAAAAAAAGGTCATAAAGGGATTAAAAAATGGGTCTTTTCAACCAATTAGAAGGATCCCTGAAACCAAAAAAAGAAAATACCAGCTATATTCATGAGTAAGAAATATACCCTTCTACCCCTAACCGTTACATACTATCTGCCCAGAACAAGCCAGTGGGATGGAGGCCTTTCTTACCATGCCCCTGTCTCGGTGACTGTAGGAGACATCTGCTGTTTCTGTCTGCCCAAGGTCCATTTCCTGCTTCTTCTGTTAATAACACTCCCATTTCCTTGATGGAAGGATTCTTTCCTATTCTAAATGATTGCAATAGGGCTAACAATCCTCAGACCTTGTCCCCACCCCTATCGCCACTGGGAACAGTAGATAGGCATTTGACCCAAGTAGGTGAGACAGTTTCTCATTTTGCTGGCATGAGTGAATTAATCCCAGTGAATTAATCCCTGGCTTGGGCATATCACCCAAGCCAGGTCAATGGAAATCGTCTCTGTGATTTATGTAGTACTGGAGTCTAGGGGAGAAACCATTCTTTCTCCTCTGGAGTCACCAGCTGGAAATATGTAAAACCAGAGCTGCCTGTGCCATGTCCCCAGCTATGCGGAGGAAACCACTACAAAGTCTGCATGAAGAGGTCCAGGGATGGGAAAGGTATGAAGGAGAAAGAGATGAGGCAGAGGGAAAATGAGCTGGAGGAAAGATAAGGGAGGAAGAAAGATGGGAGAGAGGTTGGACAGAAAAATAAGGGGGGAGAAATGAAATAATAGAGAAGGGGAGGGAGGGAAAGAGAAGAGAAGACATAGAATTAGAGACAGAAAGATAGAGAAGTGGGTAGAAATGGGGTGATAGAAAGATGGAGAGAGATGAGGGAATGCAACTGGGGAGAGAGAGATGGCAGAGAACAAAATAGGGAAGAGAGAGAAAGATGAGATATAGCGTCATGAGGGAAGAAAGGGAAATATGGAGAAAGAGGGATAAACGGAGAGAGAGGTGGAAAAGAGAGAGAAATGAGGAAGAGAGGAAAGCAAAAATGCGGGGCAAGAGAGAAAGATATGGAGAAAAATAGATGTGAAGAAAGAGATGGAAAGGGATGAGGGAAAAATGAGAAAAAGGAGAGAAGACAGAAATCTGATGACATCTTTAGGTTCGGCTTCCAGGCTACCCTTGAGGCCACTTGTATCCTTGTGTGTTCTAGTTTATAACCAGGTTCGAGTTGAATCCTATCACTTGTAGCCAAGAGTCATAACCACTCTGGTGACCTTAATAAAATCCAATCCTATTGCAAATGTGGCTCTCGACAGCTTTGTCCTAGAACCCAAAGACAAACCAGAGGTTTCACTAATTAACCCAAAACATAATCACTCTTAGAATCTACCAATTCAATTTCCATATTTCAAATAAGTGGAGAAAATATGAGTTCCTGTCCCCTGCTTGTAGAAAGCATGCAAAGATTTTCATTTCTTCCTCCCTACTTCCCAATCAGGATCTGGCTATTAGAAACCAATCATTCACCAAAAATACAAAAGAAACTACTTGGAGGTTAAAAGCAGCATTTAAGAGAAAATGATGTTGTACATCATACCAAAATTTAATATGGCCTTATGCAAAATAGTAATGTGTCGGTAATGCAAAGATTCTTCTAAAGTAGGTTAATAACAATCCAATATTATTCTCCTTAAAAAATGAAAATGTATGTCAAAAAAAAGGCCTAAAGTAGCTAAATCTTGTACCCATTGATGGAGCTGATTTACATAGATAGCATTTAACATTCCATCATCATTATCCTATCAGTCTCCTGTCTAACGTGCAAGCCTAAAGACATTCAATGTGCTTAGAGGTTTAAAAAAAAAAAAAAAAAAACCCTATACCAACCAGCCAAAATGGTGGTAAATGACAAAAAAAAGAAAAAGAAAAAAAAAGAAAAAATAATAATTTTAGGCAGACAGATGAGTATCAACTGGGATGAGAAAAAGACTGTCTCCCCCCTCCCTTCTGCAGCAATATAATAACCTCAAAGATTGAATAGAAGAAAACTAAATATTTAAGAGTAAAATGTGGTTATCAAATGGGGAGAAGGGGAAAAAAGGAAGCATTATGATAATAGTCGAGTCTGCCTTTGCTAGAGGAAGCAGCTTGGAGTGTGTCCGCCTTGACTTAAATGGAAGGCAAATGTGAATGAAACACAGTTCTTCCCTTGGAGTCAATATTGTCAGAGACTTTTTCTTTTAAAATGTTAATTCTGACGGGAAGAACCAGAGAGAGTGCTCTGGGGACACGCACTGCCTGTCTGTGCACAGTGGGGAGAGGAAAGCAGAGGGTCACAGTGTGTATACCACGCAGAGAGATCCTTCTTGGCCATGTGCCGGGCTATGGCCTTGCAAATCCTACGGCCTCTTTAGTGCCTCCGCCGGTATATGACAAGGACCAGAGGATTCAGAGGCGAAATGGAGCCTGAGGGGCTGTAAAGCCACTGACCTCCATCACCCTAACCACTAGGGAGTTCTGAACTGCATCCAGACCAAAGGAGAAGAGCCCCAGTTATGTCAAATGCATGTAGCCAGGGTGGATGTGGAAAGCTGCTTTTTAAATCAGCTGAAAAAGAGGTACGTGGAGGCAAAGTAAGAAAAAGAGAAACAGTGGATCATGAGAAGAGCAGGGAAGTAGGAGAAGGGAAGAAAGAAGGCAATGATGAAAAAGAAGATAACCAAGATGTGGCAAAAAGTTAGTCACAGGCAATGAAAACTTTTCTACTCTCCATTCACCTGGTTCCCTACCCTGAACACTGAATCTGAGACCCAGCCTTTCAACAGTGGCTCCAAAAATGCGCCGCCCATCCCCATCCCCACACCGCCAGACAGTCATGTCTCGCTTAGCATGTGGCTCTTTCCCGCCGTGCCCAGGTACACGTCAGAATCCCTTCTGGCACAGCATCCCTGTCAGTTCCCGCTGTTAATCAGGACTAGCCCTGGATGCGTAAGCGCCACCCCTGGAGCTTTCCCTCGGCCTCAAACCCAGACTGCGTGCCCTCTAGCGACTGCCCACTCGACAGCAGGCCTTGCCTGGAATTGTTCCTAATGAGGCTGAATTTTATTTACAAGAAAAAGGGACAGAAGTCAATTAAATAGATTGTGATACCAAGAGAAATATGCAGAAACTCCCCCCTAATTTTTTTTTTAAACTAATAACCTTGGGCCATGTCTCTTTCTGTCCTACCCTGCAGTGTGACAAGGCTAAACCAGACAACCCAGGTTCTCCCAGCCAGCAGTCTAGTCTACTAAAGAACAAAGATAAAATAAAGTGACAGCTTTTGAATATTAATAGGGCCTATCAGCAAGGGTGAACAGCAAACAGTGGAAGTCATCCACAAGTTCTAAAAGCAGTTCCTAAAAGCCCGAATTCATCTCATCGTTCCCCACTTAAGAATTCCACTAAGAAAATGAATCTTTATTTCAAAAATAAACTTCTGAGATGACTAGAGATAAAAGCAGAGAAAGAAATACTGAAGCACCACAGGACCTTCCTTCACTCATCGTCTCCCCTCGGGGCCCATCATGATGCCAAGCATATTACAGATGCCCAATAAATGTTTGTGGCATGAGTGATGTGAGAAGAAAGGGAATGTTTTAAAATCAGCTTCAGAACAGTAATGGGCTTCGAGAACAGGCTGGCCCCAGTCAGGGTCACAGAAGGAGAAAACGGATTGCGACCACTGAGACTTAACTCCAGGCGTGACCTGTAGAAGCTCTGGGGAGTTTTCGTTTCTAAAGAGAAGTAGACAAAAGTTTTCTGGGGTACCACATTTCTAACTTTCTCATTCACTCACCCACCTACTTATTTATGCCATCATTCATTCAATAAATATCACTGAGTGCCTGCTATGTGCCAGGCACTGTGCAAGGCTCTGAGGCTCTTGTGGGCAAGAGACAAGCAAGGGCCTGGCTCTCTCTCACCTGCCCCAAAATGTCCAATAGCTCCCTATCATCTAGAATCTAATCAACCAGGTACTTCTTATTAGGCACAGGGCTAGGATTATAGGTCAAATCTATACTCCTCTACATAGTGCTGAGGGCTGTATTGGTTATTTACTGCTGTACATAAAGTTACTGCAAAACTTGGCAGCTTAAAATAGTAAATGAGTCTTGTCTTCCAGTTTCTATGGGTCAGGAAGCCAGGAGAAGCTTAGCAGTCAAAACGAGATTGCAGTCAAGTTGTCAGGCAGGGCCACAGTCACCTGAAAGTCTGACCAAGCCTGGAGGATGCTCTTTCAAGAAGGTCCATTCACATGGCTGTTAGCAGGCCTCAGCTCCTCACCATTTGGGTTGCTCCCTAGAGTTTTTTGAGTGTCTTCACAGCCTAACAGCTGACTTCTCCCAGAGGGATACCGAAGAGAGAGAAAGAGGAGGAAGCCACAATACCTCTATGACCTAGTCTTGGAAGTCACACAACATCACTCCTGCCATCTTCAACTAGAAGTGAGTCACGCATTTTATACAAGTTTATACTTAAGAAGAGGGCAATCAAGCTCTACCTCTTAAAGGAAGGAATGCAAAGAATTCATGAACTTCACCACCACAAATCTAGAATCAAATTGTAATATTATTTTATTTATATTATGCCATATTATGCTATATTACATTATATCTATAATCAGGCCCTCCCCTCACTTACCCATATGCACATCTCTATGCTAGTATTCCTAGTATTAACGTCTATCCCCCAACTCAGCTGGTTCTTCTGAACACACAGTACCCATTGTAAACACCAACTCTTTCCTTATATGTTGTCCACACTTTTCCACTGTATTCTCCCTCCAAATTCCCTATATCCAGAGGAACAGGAAGACATAGTGGCTAAGATTCTGGACACTGGGCTGCCTGGGTTCAAATCCCACTTCGACTTTTGCTTAGTTATTTAAGTTCTGTCTATTTTGATTTCCTTACATATAAAATGGAGATAATAGTACCTACTTTATGGGCTTGTTATGAGAATTAAATAAACCAATATTTATAAATAACTAAAAATAGAGCTTGTCATATAATAAGTGCTAATATAAAGTTTGTTAAATAATACAGATATTGTGCTTCTGCATCCAATGCAAGTTCTATACTACGGCCTATAGCGAAACCCTTTGCACAGCTCCTAATGCTGTAATTGTGACCCATTTTAACTCTGGTCAGATCTACAAATTATCATTTAATACCTCGCTTATAGATAGATGTCTGACCTCATCACCCAATTGTTGGTTCCTGATGGTTTTTAAATTCCGTACTTCCTTAGAGTGCTAAGGAGAGAATAAGCATCCAATTCAAAAGGAAGAAAGAAAGGAATTAATTCACATTAGCCCCAAGAAAAAATATTCATGCTGCTTTTCTAGTCTCCCCAAACACTGAAAACCATACTCTCATTACTTCCATGTGAGCCTCTGATGTCATAGAACCAACCCAAATTAGGCTTTCGCACAAGATCAGCCACGTATGGGCCCCCTTCCTCACTAAGCGGAACTTATGAAAATACCCCAGATGGATGGGGTGGGTCCCCTTGAGATAGGAAAGGACAAATGTGAGCCTCAAAGAGGAGGGCCCAGGTTCTGCTCTCAGAAGCCTGATATTTCACAATTATCACCAACAATGCTCCTGCTCCATCCCTGACTCAAATACTCTGAAATTTAAGGATTCCCCACGTACGTTTTTTTTCTCAAAATGGAGACATTTCCTCCCCAAGAGTTTTCAGCTTCTAATCAGAGGCCAAACCTGTGCTGAGACATGTCTCATACCCGGAAGCTGCTGGTAGTCCTAGATGAGCATACAGGCAACGGCAATTAATGGTTACAGGAGGGCTTTAGAGAAAATGCCCCCCATTCTGTCACAGACAGAAGGTTCCTGTGGTCCTGATTTGGCCACTAAGAGATTATATTCACTCACAGAATCATTCATTCATTTATTCATTTATTTATTCATTAAGCCTTTACTAGGCTCAAAGGGTGATACCAAGAAGTGGAACACGAGGATGTGGGCTTCAAGTAAGTTACCTGGAACAAGAAACCATCTCCGCCATCACTTTCTTTGTCTACAAAATGATAAGGTTGGACAAAGTCTCTAGGGTTCTTTTCACCTTCAAAAAAATTGCTATTTTTCTGATTCTAATGCCTGATCTGCTTTGCCAGGCAGGTTTGCTATGAAGACGAAGTTAGAAAATGTGCATGAAAGTGCTTTGAAAACTATAAAGCACTGCTCAAAATGTGAGGCATTATCCTCCTTGTTGTTGCCATAGCCCCAAAAATCCTTAGAGATAAGTTTTCAAAGGCCTGCTTGATAACATCCCACTGGGATCCTGAACGGGAAGAGCTCGTCCTCAGGTCTCACTGGGATCGCTCCCGCTGCTGAGAAGTCCACAGGTTGTGTCTGCACATTAGCAGCTTCTCGCAGCCAATGCATTTCAGAGATTGCAGTTGTCCCCAGGAAGAAAAAAAAAAAATATGTGACCTACCTAATCTGGAGGTCTAGTCTAAACCCAGAAGAGAAAAGCTATGATCAGTTAGTGATGTCTGCTATGTGCATGAGATGAGGAGGTGGTCACCAGCTGATTGATATTCCTAGGCCCTTTGGTAGCTATAGTATATAAGCCTCAACTCTGTGCCCGGCGTTTTACAGTGTCACAAGAATTCTAGCATTTTTGGAGTAGGTACTAATATTGATCCCACTTTACAAATGAGGAGACTGAGACCCACACAGGCTGACATGGGCCCCAGATTACAGTGCTGGTATGTGGCAGAGCCAGAATTAGAAACAAAGGTTTAGCAACCCCAAAGCTAATGTACTTTATTTTGATGTTACACTGGACTTCGGCTGGGAGCCTAAGACGGCATACAAACAGGTAAACTGAAGGACCCTCGTTACGTTTTTTCTGAATAAAAGATGAAATTATTAACCTCAGCTCAAGGCTGTAAGGTTATGGGCAGGCTCTGCCTTAGTGCAGGGCCTAAACCTCTAAAGCAGCAGTCGGTAAACTGTTTTGACTAAACACTCCATGAGCTAAAAAAAATAAATTGTCCTCCAGTCCAATATATAAATATCTATGTATAAATGTATCTATTTTCAAATTGCAGACATGTATAACAACACTAATATATTAGATACAGATTAAAAGATATCAAAATTTTAAATATTTGATGAGCAATCAATATAAACACAAATTGTAATGTTGTCTACCTATAGCCCAAACGGATTGTTGGGCCCAGTCAATGGAATAGGCAGAGCCACTTTCTGTAACACAAAGCAAGAACGATGTGTTTTCCTTATTTTGCCTCTGTTTCCTCTCTGGACTCAGCTCCAAGGCTTGCCCTGGGAAAAGTGTCCAAAAACAGGACCCCTCCTCACCGCTTCCTCTAACCCGCACTCCGCGCCCTTCTTTCCCAGGCTTTCAGGCCCACGGGCACCTCCGTGCTTTTCATCCCCACTGCCCAAATTCCCCTCTTTGAGTTCTTGTCCAGGGCTGGCATCTCTTGCTATGCTCAACAGCCCTGTGTTCATACTTCATTCATTCTTACAACCAGCAAACACTTACTGAGCCCCTACTGAAGGTAGGTACTGTAGGAACTTGGAGAATCCAAAGACGGACCCGTCCAGGCATCCCCAGACCAGAAGGGGAATTAGCACATGCCATAAGTTGATAGGACATAAGGTGAAAGTTCACTAAGGGAAACATGGGAGAGATGGCTTCTGGGGGAAGGACCAGGGGAAGGTGCATGGACAAGGAGACGGTGAGTGTGGATGAGACTCGGAAGTGGCAGGAAGTGCACTTCAGGCTCAGCAGTTATGGGGAGGGAAGGTGAACAGCTGGGAGAACTTTCTGTCTACATGAAATAGGGGTTATAGACAAGATGTTAATCCAACAGGCAGAGTGTCGGGCCTGCATTATAAAAACTGTGACGTCCAGGCAGAGACAACAACATTCAAAACAAAGCAAAGAAGAAAAGGCCAGAGTGGCTGGAGCTGGCAGTCCAGGGAATACAGGCCTTGATGAGGCGAGAGCGATGGGCATGGCTCACTCCCCAGCAGCCTCACAGGGCAGGGGACATCATTGATGGAAAAGTGTGCAAAGCAGCTGTAACCAGATTCACCTTCAGGAACGACTACGCCGGCTTCAGTGTACAGAGTGGTTTGAAGGAGGGCTGGTAAGGAAGTGTTCATTATCCGGACTCTTTCCCCTGGGACATGTTGGGGGCATAAGACCCCTGCTCTGCAGAACACTCCAAGCCCATTCCTCAGCTACTCTGGGGCCCGCCCCCCATCAGGACGAACCACAGAGCACAGGCCGCAAAAAGACAGCAGAACTTCTTATCCAACCCCTGTACCTTTTGTAGACCAGCCCACCTCATTAGAGGGAGTGATTTTGGGGAAACATTCCCAGCCTCTGGGCCCCTTGTAGCCTGGGGGTGGGCTTCCTCCTGGCAGGACAGATTCTTCTCTTAGTCCATCAGAAGCTCGGGAATCATATTTCCCATTCGGCTCCTAGGGTGCTCCAGCCTGAGCTGACACGCTGCCTCTTTAAACACATTATGAAGATTATCAGCAATGTATCAAGGTGTCTTTGCAGAACAGTATAAACTTCGGCTGCACTACTTATTGCCATAAACCACACTTCTAGGTTTTTATTTATATGCACATTAGTTCAATATGATTGGATCTGTAGGCAGCAGAGGGGATTGAGGTAATTTATATATATATATCAATAAAGGTCTCCAGCCAGCCACTGGGTGCTCTAAGGGGAACAGTAGTTCCATTTAAAACATTAGGAACTAGAGAAATTGAAAATAACTCTCTATTTAGAGGCCAAGGATTAAGGCATTTTGCAGGGAAGGTCTCTGCAGCCCAGCCAGGATATGCTAAAAAGGCTGTTAAAATGTCATTTGGCTGATAGGCCACTGAATTTACCTTAACCCTTTCATTTCAATTGTATTTTTTTTGTGTGAAGCATTGAGCCTAATGGGGAAACAGCACACTGGCGGAAAGGTGGCCGAGTGCATAGGCAGATGTTGTTAATGTCCATTTTCACTGGTGCCATCACCTCGCGAGCTCTGGGTGACCTCTTCCTAGAACTACTGGTCAAGGTTCCCTGTGGTCCCCAGCCATGCCTCCCTGTAGAAGCTGAGTCAACCGGACTTTCTCCCCTGAGATTTTAATTGTTGATAAAGAGACACAAGGGCTAAAAATGGTGAAAGCCAACTTGTCCTGGTAGTGCAGCCTGAAGAGACTGTGAGTTCTTATCATCTGTTCTAATAGAAGTGCCCTGGCTCCTGGGAACTGTGTTTTCTCTTCCGTTCTGTGAAATAGCCTCCCAATGAGCTCAGCTTTGTGTTAGCCAGAGTTTCCGTTGCTTGCAACTACGGAGCCTGAATAAGTTGAGCTCCTGGGGCCGGAGGCCTGCAAGACGGCCTGGACCCACTGTTCACTAGCTGTGTGACCATGAGTAAGCATCCCCCTTACTTTGTCCATCAGCTTCCTTATCTGTAAAACGAAAGCACTATAAGGGGTCAATGATTCTCAAATTTGAGGGATCTTGTTCAAAATTTAGATTCTGATTCCATCATTTTAAAGTGAGGCCCAGGCATCTGCTTCATAACCAGTGCTGATTCTGTGCCGACCAAACCTTAAGAGTCCATTTTCAATTTATGCTCTCCTGAGCCCTTAGTTCTGGCGGGGACACATGGGGACAGCCCCTGGGTGAGGGAAAAGTTGACAAAAGTGACCCTCTTGTTTCAACGAAGGCAGCATTCCTTTTAAGTTTTCAATATTGACGTCCTCTGTAAAAAGAGATCTATTCATGAGAAAAAAATTAAAAATCAGGAGACTAAAACCAGTAGCAAGGAGTTTTACTATCCTGATCCAATAAGGCACATCCTGCATGGCTTCTGGAGGGGAACTAACCACTGCATTTATTGTATTTGAACTTGGGTTTAGAAAGACCTCAATCCCCAAGTCATCTTTCTAACAAACCCACCAGTGACGATGCAGCAGCCAAGGCCCCGAATGCTGGCCGGGTGTGATGCCATCAGATAACAGCAGAGCCCGGTGACCCCTCAGTCACATCACGGTGCTTCTCCGACGGTGCCTCTTCCTGCCGTGGCATTTGGAACACCATAAACTGGAGCCAGAGGAGATCTATAAACAGCCCAGTTCTTATTTTTTTACTTTAGAGTCCCTATGTGGCTTCATTTATTTTCAAAAGAACATGTGACATGTTCGTTGGCACCTTCTCTGCCATAAAATATCTGTTGACATTTGTGGTTTGGGGCTGGGCTGGATTAGTTGTTGTTTTATTCCATCCACCTACTGCATGTAGCACCCAGAGGAACACCGTTCTGCCCTGAACCCCCTATCGCGTCTTCTGCTCGCTCCTCGGAACACACGTGCCTTCTGCTGAATGGGAAGGTTTAAAAAGAGCTTCTCCATCTTTTCTCAGCTGTGTGGCCTTAGACAAGGTACATAACTTCTGTCTCCATTCCCTGGCCCACGCGGTGATTTTACGAATGACATAAGGAAGAGGAGAGTAACAATAGTGGCTAACATTTATCCACTACTTATAAGGAACTGGACATACTAGGCTATACTACTTTACCTACATTGTCTCAGTAAGTCCTCTCACAAGCCTATCACAAGGTAGGTAGCTATGGTTATCATTTTACCCACATTTTGCAGAAGAAAAAATAGAGGTGTGAACAAGTTATATATCTTTCCCAAGGTTACATAGCCAGTGAGTGGTGAAGTAAGCTCCAGTCTCAAGAAGTCTGACCCTGCAGTGTTTCATACCCACGGTGCCTGGATGAAAAGTCTGCAGATGTGTCGGGTAGAGGGTTCCTACCGTATGTTTGGGGAATCAGATGTGGAGAGTGATTTACGATAAAATAATGTAAAATAAAATGGTACCATGGAAAGGGCTCAAACCTAGGTTTGTCCTCACTGGCTGTTGTATCTTGTGCCACTTGTCCTCCTAGAGACAGTTTTCTCATCAGCAAAGTGAGGGAACTTATTTCTACCTCATAGAGATAGGATCGAAATAAAGATACATGCGTGACCACCTATCTGGTACTCAATAAACAGAAGTGATGTCATGTGTATAGCAGCAGGCCAAAAAGCTAGTTGAAAGTAAGATATTACTATTCACATAAAGTACTATTATATATTAGGATAACAAAACATTTATTCCAAGATTATGAAATCAATTCAGAGTTTTCTTCTCTAAGTTGAACTCACAGAGAGTGTGAGTCAAAAGTCAATGGGAAAAAAAAGTCCACAGAGTTAAAATAGACTTGTATTCATCTCCCACCCACCCATCTTAACTGGGTCAAAAGCCTTGAAATTCCTACAATGTGAAATCTCTATCACATGTTGGACACTGAAGGACAATTTAAGCATTCTCCCACATGGAAACTGATTTCTTTTATATTTATGATCCAGATAGAATTTCTATTAATATGTTTATGCAAATATATTTAGATATTTTTCTATACATACACATATGTACTCACAGATAAATATTTATTTTAATGAGATCATGCTAAAATTAAAATCCATAATCCATTTTGTCCTTTAAAATATGCCATAGACATCATTCTATACCAATAAGTGCAGATAAACATCATCATTTTAATGCCTTTATAATACTCCACTATATAGATATACTATGACTAACCAGTTGGAGGTTGAAATGGCATCTGGTTTTTGCTATTATAAACAGCACTGCAACAAAAGTCCCTATACAAGTATCTTTGTGTACTTAGCCTTTACGGTCTTAGAATAAATTTCTGGATATGGAATTGTAGAGTCAAAGACATACATCCATATGTAAAACTTTGCTCAAAGAGCCTTCAGGTTAGTCGGATGCATCCACATGCTTGAAGGGCAGTGTAGTCTATTTCCGTGGGGTCATAAGCTCCTGCTCTGGGGACCCTTTCAGAAGCTGCTCTATGTACTCCTTCATCCGGCTGTTCAGCTGTATCCTTTATAATATCCCTTACGATAGGCTGGGAATCGTAGGGCTAAGAAAACTAAACAATGAGATCTGCCACTGGCCAAGTGCAGGGCTGGCAAGGAAAACAAGTCTGGTGGACACTGAAGCACGTGTCCTTTCTGCTCTTTCTGGGCCTCCTCCTGGCTTGTTGGTCCAAGATTCAGGGCCTGGCATTTGGCAGGTTGAGTACAAAATTGCACAATGAGAAGACTGAGGCCAGTATAAACAAGTTAAAGACTCTGAGTGCTTATTAAGTGACCCAGTTCTAGCAACGCTATTAGCAGGGATGGAGCCAGGTGACTAAATGTATCAAACAAAATCCTCCAAGAAGGTCAGGTGCAGGTTTGGACAGGGGGACATGGCTGTGGGAGGCCGGGAACTTGAAAAAGCTTTGGAGGGTGAATATCAGACCTGTACAAAAAGGATGGAAAACTTAGGTTTTCTCAGCATGAAGAAAACAGGGCTGAGTAGTAATTCAATACTGGCTCCAGGATATATGAAATTTTATTCTGTGGGGCTGTAGTTTAAATCCATGATGTATACATGGCTTGATATGTTACTTTTCACACAATTCTCAACATTTACCCTTGAGAGGATTTAAATAAAGTGTTTTACACCAACAAACAAACAGCAACAAAAATTTGCTATACATTTCCAAACTATTTTTCTCTAGAAAGGCATTTCCACCTTAGATTTCTAATAACCAGTATGAGAATAGAGAGACTTACTATAACTAGTAGGCTGAATCATGTGAAATCGTTATGTTTATGGGTCAAAGTGGTTGAATATTGATAAAATCATACAGTTTTAGCTAGTAAGTCACCTCTAACATGACCCATTGTTGCCTTTCCATTTTAAACACTGCATTGGCTGTTCCAAAAAAAACAATTCATATATTTGCATCATATACCATTTAGGTAGGATAGGAAGAGAAAATAGAAGGAGACTGTTTTCATTACCCCTCTAAAAATGACCAATTATTTGAAGAACTCTGCTTTCCAATGGGGAAACAATCTTTTCTTGAATAAGGTAAAGCACTAATTCTGTGAGTGAGTTGTTCCTGTATCACTCCTTTATTGTTAAGGAATAGATTCAATAAAACAAACAAATGAATGAACAAAAATGAACACTGTCACAGGCACTTGAGATCATCTCCCTAAACACAGGCTTAATCTGGAGAAATCCACAGCTAAAATATCTGACAGCGACCCAGCTATTCCTGGACTGTGTCCCAGGGTGCACCCATCCTTCAAATGCTCCAAGAAGAAAAAGTTCCATGGTCGCCTATGTTGGCAGAATAGGACACCCTATTTAGTTTAAAATTTGAAATTTATTAAAATGAAATGAAATGAAAAAGCTAATCCTCTTGGCAAGTCATAGTGCACTGAAACCTTCAAGGCCGAGGGAGGTCCCGCAGCAAAGAGGCCTGCTCCTTTTGTTGATCCCTGCATCTGACCACGAATCCCTCTGATCACATGACATTTGTTACTAACTCATGGAGGAGACTTTTGAAAATGCCTAAAATGCTCTTTTTCTTAGAGAAGAATCTGGATTATTAAGGTTATACAGTAGATCAATGGCAAGCTTGGATTAGAAGGATTATCTCAAGCCATTCAACAGATATTCATTGAGGGCCTGCCGTTGCCAAAACCTGTGCCAGATACTAGCAAATGTAGTAAACAAGACATAATCCTTGGGAAGAAGAATGGGAGGAAAAGACGAATCAACAGGCAATTTCAACATAACATAACTTGTAATAATCTAGAACATGTGGCTATTGTACATTCAAAATGTGGCTTCTGAAACTGAAGAAATAAATTTTTAAATTTAATTTTAATAAATTTAAATTTAAAAATAAAAGCAATGTAAAGCAATCTTCTATTAAATGCAACTTTGTTGTTTTGGCAGGACTATATTTCACTTTAACCACTGAAAATTTAGCCTCTAAATTGAGTTGAGCCGTAAGTATAAAATACACACCAAATTTCAAAGACTTAGTTCAAAATAATGTAAAATATCTCATTTATAATTTTTGTTTTGATTATATATTGAAATGTTAATATTGTGGATATACCAGGTTAAGCCAAAAGATTATTAGAATTAATTTCACTTGTCAATTGTTTAATTTTTTAAACATGGCTAGCAGAAAATTTTAGATCGCATATGCAATTCATTATATACTTTGTTGGACAGAGCTGATCGGAAGAATTTGGAGTGCTAAGAAAGCAGGAATGCCTCACCAAGATCTGGGGAAAGCTTCCCAAGGGATATTTTTATAAGGATACCTGAAAAAAAAGAGAAGGGATAAACCACGAGAAGAGAGGAAGAGCATTCCTGACAGAGGAAACAACCTGTGCAAAGGCCCAGTGGCTAAGTGGAGGAGGGTGCCTGGATTCAGATTAATATCATTTCCAGTACACCACAGCTTCCCTGCTGCAGACCCCCAAATACTCCTCCCGCAGATCTCTGCCTCTCAAACTGCTAAAGCCCCTTTAGTTGGAATGAAATATCTCTGAACGTTCACATAGACATTAGATGCTTGGAAAAGATTACTTGTATTCACATTTCGCCCATAGTAAAGCTAAATGGAGACTCCGCTCCTGCCTAGGTTGCTGATTCACCCAAAGTGTGCAACAATTTTATATGTGCTCAAAAGAGTCTTTGTTATAGGAAATAACTCCCACCAATGCGAACTTCGTATTAATTCCAACAAGTATAACTGCGATTGGCTTTGGGAGGGCAGGCAGCTGGCCTGGAGCAGGGGCAGGGAGGGAGCTCAGTGGCAAACAACGGGCATAGAGGGGGACGCTGAGAGGCAGTCTAACGGAGCGCTAAGAACACAGGCTCTGAAGGCTTCACCACTTACCAGCTGGGTGACACCAAACAATCTTGTAACCGCTCTGGGCCTCAGTATCCTCATTTGTAAATGAGAAAAGGAGTAGCATCTACAGAGAAGTAGCATCTACCAAGGAGTGGCCTGACCTCAGCACTATTGACACTCGAGACAGGTAATTCTCTGCCGTGAGGACCTGCTTTGTATACTGCAGGGTACTGAGCAGCATCCTTGGTCTCTATCCACTAGATGACAGTAACACCCCTTACCCCAGTTGTGACAACCATTAATGTCTCTAGAAATTGACAAACGTCTGCTGAAGGGAAAAACCATTGCCCTTTGAAAATCATCAATCTACTAATGAGTCACGAGGATTAAATGGAATTCTGCATGGGAAGTGCTGCTATAGTGCTAAAACTTTGCAAGTACTCAATAAATGTCTGCTAAATAAATACGTAAAATAGAGAGAAAAAGCTCCTACAAGGGTGACAATGGCATGTAGCAGATGTGGCATTTTGTGAATTTAACCAGCCATCAGTTTAGCCCAGGAACTTCTATCTATTCCCTTTCTCTTTCTACCCCAAAAAGTCAGGTCCTGGGTCTCCCAAGTAATGTGGGCAGAAAGGCCGGCAAATGGGACATGACTGCCTCGATGGATTTAATGGCACTTTTTAAATGTGGATAATTATAGGGCCTCTTCTAAGCAAGTGCACCAGTGGCAGGGGGCTCGTGCTCTGGGGCACCGTGGGCCCACATAGCTCAGCTTCATCGAGCTGATGGTAATGTTATTAAATGTACTCTCTCCTTTTATTAGGCATCTTAATAACCTCTAAGTTGCACCCAGGAGAGCTGGTGCAGAAAAGGAATTCTGGCCAACCTAATTTGTATTTGAAAATACCCCATAGGCCAACGGAACAAGATTCAGATGAATTTCACAGGCAGCTGAGGACTACAAGAGGCAAGTGTTTCCAAATTGTACTAGATTATCAAATGCAAAATGCCTGCCTCTCTGTCTTACCCCTCCCCACTCTGCCCTCCTTTCCTGCCAGTGTCCCTGCACCCCTACACATGCATATGCAACCTACACTCCAGCCATGGGCTAACAAAGAGGCTTAAGGTGGGTCTTCCCCTGTCTACAGAGAAATGATGATAGGAGTTCATACTTATCATCCATTTATTACCCTGAGTCAGACCCTGGCACTTTCCTTAGAACAATTCAAAAGGTGGGTGTTGTCCTTCACCCCATTTTATAGCTGAGGAAGCTGCAGTTTGAAAAGGTTAGTATCTTGACAGAAAGAATCACACAAGTAGATAACTACAGAACATGGACATAAACCAAATTCCATCTGACTCCCAAACTGATGCTCTTCGCCACTGCCTGACATTTTTCAATAATTGAGTGGTGACAAGGAGTAAGTTCATTTATTTGTTCACCATGTTTGCATGACTGTGTGTTCCAGAACTGTGTGGATTTCTGGGAAAAGACACTACCCCTACCCTCAGGGATTTCATAATGGCAATTATACGCAAGGAGAGAATATTTTAAAGGAATCAAGAAAGAGGAGTCACAGCTCCCGCTCGTTATTAGTGAGAAATGTTATATGCCAGGCAAGTGTACTACTTATTGTGGATATTGCCACAGCCACAAATAAAGATAATACATTGGAAAACATCCCAGGTATAGAATGAACAGAATCTGACAGTCTTAACTGAAAGGGTAAGGAACAGAGAGAAAGCAAAGGAGACTCATGTTTTCCTAGTGCAAGAGACTGTAAGAATGAGCAAGCCATTAGCTGAGGTTGAAAGGCGAGATCTGGAAAAGAAGTAGTGAGTTTGCTATCAGGTACATTGCTAAGAGTTGTCATAAGACACTCTATTAGTTCCTTGTTGCTGCTGTCACAAATTATCATAAACTTTATGATATTAAATAACACAAATTTAATTCCTTTCAGTTCTGGAGATCAGGACTCCAAAATGAGTCTTAGGGAAATAAAAACCAAGGTGTTTGCAGAGCTGGTTCCCTCTAGAGGCTTCAGGGGAGAATCCACCCCTTGCTTCTTACAGATTCCAGATGCCGCTAGCATTTCTTGGCTCCTGGCCACATCACTCCATTCTCTGCTTCTGTCATCCCTTAGTTCTTCTCTGTCCTCCTGTGTCCCTCTTCTAACCACACTTGTAATTACATCAGTCACACCAAAACAACCCTGGATAATTTCCCCATCTCAGGATCATTAACCTCATCACATCTGCAAAGCACTTTTTGCCATCTAAAGTAACATTCCAGGGACTAGAACCTGGACATATTTGGAGAAGCCATTACTCAGCCTACCACAAGCATGCAGGAAGAGGTGTTCTATATGCAGTCAGAAAGGAAAGTCTAGAACTTGGGCAAAATTTATTCATTCACTCAACTAGTCAATAATCATTTATTAAGTCGTTCATATATGCCAAGAAGATAATCACACCGAAAGAGCTGATTTAGAATTCATCCCCATAACTCACAGGTGGTGGGAGTTTATGTAAAGAGAATGTATAGAGTGAGAAACAAAATACTGAAAAGACAACATTTGGGGGAAATCTACACATTTCTGGGACGGACAGGAAAGAGGGAACCAATGTGAACTTGTCCAGGTTGAGATGTATTATGCAGCACCACTTGTTCAGGTTTGTCTGTATTGTTTGGGTGACTGTAGGTGATAACAAGTAGGGGATGTGATTTCAAAATATGCTGTCTGATGGTAGGGGCGGGGGGAGGAATTCAAGTAGATTCTTCTTGAGCCACCACATTTCTGGAAGGTCTGTTCTCCAGCCTGTGCTCACCACTAGTGACTGTAGTTCTGGCCTGTTCTTTCCCCTCCCTTTCTCAGCCAAGGGCAGCCATTAAGCACTTCACGTCCAAGCCCTACAGCCTGAGCTCTTGGCTGCCCTAGTAATGGAGGCAGCAAGAATTTAATCCATGGCAGCCTCAGGTGCAGAAAGATGATACTGAATATTTCATTCCTGGGATGATGGGAACTGGAAGCCCCTGGAGAGGATCTGGCTGAATCTTTTAAGTGAGCCCTTCCAGGAATCCATTGGGTAACCGTGCTATTGGCAGTAATGACTGCCACTCGAGCCTCAGCATCCCAATGGGAGGGAAAGCAGCATTAATGGGCAACAGTGCTAAAAGGCCAGCTCCAGTTCTGGTTCTAGGAAATTAATTTTTTTTTTAAATTATGCTTTCAGAGGTTTCCTGTCATCTCTTTGGATCCAAAAGACATTTGTCACACATTTTTCCCTTTTTTGTTTTTCATAAAGAGCCAAATGAAAGGAAAATAAAATGATCTAACAAAGAGAAATTATTTAAGGTACATTTCTTCTCTTCAGGAATTACCTGCTTTGGCTTAAATCTTTAACTCCTCTCAATCTTTAACAGCTAGCACAAGAAGACAGGAAGTGTGAGAATGGACCAGAGAAAAACAGATCTCAGTGGGAAATTGCAAAGATTGTATATGTTGGTAAGTAAATACCATTTGTTAAGCACTGAAGTACTGAAATGAGAAAAGAGACTATTTTTCCTTAAAAAAATTAACTGTTTTGAAAAACTGGATTAGATTTTTTTCATTACTCTTCACAAAATTGAAAACAGATGGTATGTGCTATAAATGTTTAAAAACACACATACAGAGAAAGTAAAAAAGGTCAGTTTTAGTGTAGCAGCAAGGTGAAATGACCTGAAATGTGACCCCTTTGCCCTTAAGACCTAAATTCAGATCTGATTTGTGACTCAGAGCTGCATACTCTGGGTCTGCTCACATAATGGAGACGTGTTCAGAAGGAAGTTGTGAGTTAAAAGACCTGCGAGCAGGAGGCTGGGCTCCTACAGGAGCTTGGATGGGTTTACCGCACCTCTCCTCCCTGACCCTGCCCACCCTTCCCACGGACGCTCCCACAGGAATGAGCTCTGGAGTAAAAGCAGACCTCTGAGTTCTGACACTGTTGTTTTCCAGCAGGAGAACTTCTATATGGTCAGTGCCTCAGTGTTCCCATTTGCAAATGAAATTGCTATGAGGAGGAAATTAAATAATGCATGCAAAGTGCTAGCTTAGTGCCTGGCGCCTATAAAGAGCCCAATATATTATTATTATATTATTATAGATGTTGTCATTACTAACAGTGATAGTATCATCAAAAATAACAATACAAAGTGACCATTGTATGGAAACTCATGTCTTTATGCAGCCATTAGCATTTACTCCACCTATCGACTAGAGGCCAAGCACCAAGTAAGACTCAGGGACTCAACTGTGGAAAAAGAAATGGATCATGGCAGGGTAGGTGGGGTAGAGAAACTGACTCTAGAATCAGGTTGCCCATTTTCAAGTCCAAGTTCTGCTACTTCTAGTTGTGTGGCCTCAGACAAGTAACTGATCTTTCTGTGCCTTCGTTTTCTCATCTGCAAAACAGGGATAATAACAAAAACCACCACATAGGGTTGCTGCAAAAACTAAATGAGTCCAAAAATGTAAAGTAAGTCAACATTGTCAGAAAGTTATCTGTACATAGCACACTTAATTTACTTTAGCTTTTATTGTTGCAGTTCTTGCCCTCATAAGGCTACTAAATAGTCTTCCTCATCCTAAAATAGGCAGCTGCTTCCTAAACTTTGTATTTGCCATAAAGTGGACCCAACCACTAAGTCAGAAACAAAAGTACAGTCATAATAAGGATGTTGGAGTCTTATCTACTGAGAACATTTTATCACTAAGCCAAATTAATTACTTCATATAGATTTAGATCAAGCCCATGCATTCTCCCAGTCACTAGAAAAAATTTCACCACCGTCTTCTATATCTAGAGACTAGAGAACACAAACATAACTCACACACACACACACATGCACATGCACACACACACACATACACACACACCTTCCCAGGGAGTGAAATTTCTTCATTGAAAGTTGTGTTATTAATGTAAATATCAAACAGAGCACTTTCACACTTCTCACTTGAACCTAAGGCCGATTTGGAGCATGCACTGACATAGTCTTCTGTTGGAATAATGCTGATTATCTGAACATATCTACACTATCTGTGCAGACCCAGAAAGGGATATCAAGAACCTATTTTTTTTTCCCTTATAGAAAATCCATACAGGTATCTAAATGGTCAGATTCAACATGTAGATAATGAAGCTGCCTGAGCTCAGCCTGAAATAATGTCAGAACACCATTCCTTTGGCGAGTAAAGCTGACCAAGTCAAGACATTCCAACCAGAGACTACGGCCACTCCCCCTAATGGAAGTCACTGCTTCAATCCAGGCCGTACCAATGCAGCTTCAGACATAAAGGTGATGAAGGGCTGTTTTCAAAGCCAAAAGTCTTGTCTTAGGACCATTTAGAAAGCACTGCTGGCTAGGGAGCCATCATAAACACAGGTCGATGAAATATCACCCTTAATTGAGTGGCCCATTTGAGAATGCAACCAGAAACATATCCGAGGAGTCCGCACTCCCCTTTACAACTCCCCAAGCCCCTCCTGGTATGCATTTAAAGAGAGAGAGAAGGAAATAAACACTTTCATCACTTAAATGTAAATGAATCAAAGTATGATATGGCTAGGGGAGCAATCAGCTTCCTCTGATGACTGGTCTGTTCCAGGGAGTGAAGGGTGGTCCATTCCGGATGTGGTGCTCCTGAAACACACTGCTGGGTCATTGATTCCAGAGTCCCCAAACTTCCAGATACAAAAAGACATTCAGGACTTTACTTAGGGTAAAAGAAACAGGAGAACTGATGGCCTGTAAAAATGAGAAGGCTCTGGATGAATCGGGTCTGGTCGCCAAGGGCAGCCAACTTGGTCTCTAAGTCATTCTTCAACGTTCCATTAAAAAGTCTCCTGTAGAAACTAATCCCAAAGCCATTTCTGAGAATCCAGATATCTCTCAATACCAAAGAAGTGGATTAAAGTCAGCAGTAGCAAACTGGTCCGTTTTCCTTGGCTCAAAGAATGTTTTGTTATTTTCATTTTAATTAATTGTCAATATTCAAAAATCAGTACATTTCATTGGGATTTTAAAGCTTTTGAAGATCATTCGAACCTCTGTTTCCACATGGAAAGAATCAGCCGAAGCTGAGTAGCAGTCACCTCTTCAAACCAGTCTCTGTGGTCGCCATCTGGCCTCCTTGGCACACTCTAGTTAACTGCTGGCATCTACAGGCACTGACTCTGTGGCTGCTGTCATGGAGTTACACTGGTGCCTGTATAGACAGAAACCAATTTTAATCCCCTGGTCCTAACCAAAAGTCTATGTTGTGGACCGAATGTGAATAAAGCCAATACTATCTCCAATTGGCTTGATATGAAACCCCACCCAACAGACACCTCATGCTAGGTGGTGACAAACTGGCTCAATTAAATCTTTTCTCAAGGCAAGTGTGTCACATCTGTAAGGCAGCTTGAGCTAGCTGTCAATTTGCCATGAGTCCTGCCATATATCCCAGTCTCGAAAGTTCCAGAATCCAGAATGCCCTGTGCACTGAGGATCACTAAACTTTGCAAGATGGTCTAAGCCTAACTCTCTTTAGAAATATTCAAGACAAAAATATGTGCTCTCTGCATTGCTCAAAGCTCTACTCTCTCTCTCTGCACTGTCACCACAATGGGATAATATTGCCTCCCGAAAAAGCTTAGCATGATGGTGATAAGCAGAGCCTCCAGAATCCAGATGGCTGCATCTGAGTCCGCATTCTAGCCCCTGCTAAACGATCTTAGGCAAGTCTCTTTACCTCCCTGAGCCACACCTCTTATGCAAAATGAGATTTGTCTACATATCACAGGGCTGTTAGAATAAGTGAAGTAATGCAGTGCTTGCAGATATAACATATATTCCATAAATATTAGGTTAAAAATGAAATCTATAATGTGAAACTTTCCACCTATAACCTGTTTAAACCTTTTACTTTAGCTTTCCTGTTTCCCCTTGGACTACCCAAATATAACTTGAATATCCCCACATTTTGTCCCCATAATCCCTCTCTCTGACTGGAATACTCTTCTTTTTCCTCTGTATTTAATTGACTCCAATCCATCTATTAAGGCTTAATTCCAATTCTAATTTCCCCACAACACCTTCCCTGATTAGGCCAAGTATCGCATGAACTCCCGTTCTTCTGTAATCCAACCTGTGAACTGGTGGATGTTTCACAACTTACCAGACCGGTACAGGGAAAGTACTGTGGTCACTTACAAGCTGGGCGACCTGAATGTGGCCACAAGAAAGGACAATGCCCAGCTCCTCCTCTTGTCATCTCCATCACATCTAGATCTGAAGAGGATACGGATGTGTTGCATTGCCCAAAGGTTTGGAGGCGTTTCACCTCAAAATTCCCTATAGTAAGTTCTTTACACTAACGATTAATGCCTGCTTCCCAATCACCACAGCTACTAATTCAGACCTGATAAAATTGAAGGATGTCTTAGAATGTTCTTTTACCTCTGATGAAAGATAAAAACTGTGAAAGTAGAGCCAGCAGGATTGGTAACTGGATTAGTGCAGGAATGAAAGAAAGAAGCAGCCAAGGATGGCTCCTCCTAGGATTAGAGAGTAAACAACTGAATGGATGGTGTGCTTGTTCCCAAGATGAGGGGCTCCACGGGAGATGTGGGATTCCTCTCGGGAGTGAAGGGATGTCAACAGTTCCGACAATGTTAAATTAGAAGTGTCTATCAGACATCCAAATGGATCGATGAACAGAGTAACTGTAATAAGTCAGGCACTCAGGAGAGATATTAAAGTTAGAAATATAAATTTGCGAGTCATTTGTATAGCGATACTTACAGCCATGGGACTGGATCAGATGACCTAGAGAGTGAGGATGAAGAGAAAAGAAAAGAGGGCTGAAGAAAAGTCCTGGAGGCAGCTAACCAGAACAAGAAGGGGTAGCCAACGAGAAAGGAACATCAAGAGACTGTGGCACAGAGCAAGTCATGTGAAGAAAGTGTTTTGAAAAGGAGGAGGAGGAGGAGGAGTCCACTTTGACAAACACTGCTGACAGGATGAGTAAGATGAGGCCTGATTATCATCCCTTGAATTTAACAAGGCAGCGGTCACTGTGCCATTGACAAGAGGGTTTCAGTGGAGTGGTGAAGATTAAAACATGGCTAGAGAGAAAGGAGAAAACACTAAATGCAATGGAGTAAACTCTTCTGAGATGTTTAGTGTAAAAAGAAGCTATGTGTGTGGTTAATTGACTGTAAAGGGCAAGAGCAAAAGCAAGAAGACAAGTTGGAGACTATTAAAATTGTCTAAAGTCATAAAACAAGGTGACCTCTCAGATGTTAAAATGGTTATCCAATTTCACTAAAACCTAAAAAATAAAAAGTTGTGTTGCCAATATTTTAGCATAATAGAGGAGTTGGTACATGCTTTTTGTTTTTTTAAAAAAGACAGAATTGGGAGTACTAGACATAAAGAGAACCTCAGATTATCTAATCAACCTCGATTGCCATTCACCTGCTATTTTCTACATAGAAAGTCTGGGGAAAAGCTAAAGAGATAAAATTATGTGTTCCAAGACAAAAAAACTTATCTCTGAAGAAACAACATTAGAAACTGGAATTCCCAATTTAATATTCCCTCCTTATATTACACATGTCCCATACATGGCAAACTATACTACATCAAACCCCATTCAACTAGAGTCAAGAGAGAGAAATTTTTGTTTCATGGAGTCAGGCATTTTAAAGCAGAGGTTAAAAAATTAAGTTCTGACCTGGCCAGTTATTATCTACTTCACCTTGATAAAATTACTTGTCTTCTCTAAACCTCTGTTTCTTCACAGGGTTTTTATGAGGATGAAATGAGCTGATATACATAAAATCATAATGCCAGACTTACAGTAAAGACTTAATAAATTATAGATATTGGCATGACTCTTTGTCTTTTATCTCTAATAGTTCAAATATTTAGACAAAGGATAAACTCAAATTCTTCTGAAGAAACTTAACAATTAAGGATGACTCAGAAGAGAAGTTCCAAACCGAGAAATGGTTATAACCCAAATCAGAGGGAGGAACCACAGGTCACACCTGGGGAAGAAATCGACACAAATTAATGACAAAGCACTGTTTGGGGGCTTATATCACAGAAAGTCTAAGGAAATTCAAACTCACACAGATATAGGATTCAATTTTTTTTAATTATAATCTATTACATCTGGGGATTTGCTGTGATTCATAAAGCACAGCCATGAGAGTTTGATTCTCGAAACTTGCAAGATAAACCAGGAGTATTGTTATTACTATGTCCATTTTAGAGATAAACAAATGAGGATGAGAGAGATTAAGAAACTTTCTCAAGGTCATGGAATCTAATAAGTGCCAGGGTCAGGACCAAGGCTCGAGTCTTCAGAATTTTCCATTTCGAGGCCTGATTACTTGGGGGAGCCTAAGTACGGCTTCTACAGCATTTGATGATTTTATGATGTGTTTTGGGATTTATGGAAGTTATTTTGTTGGTACCTCTCCACCTCATAATCCATGATGGCAGTGTCTGCCTTTTGTCTATGAAACATATAAAAGCACCCAGAGGTTATTAAGTGGTGGGTGCATCCAATAAATACATAAATCATAAAAATACAAAGAGCATATGACGGCTGGTTTCCTTTCTGACAAATCTGTTTCCTTCCTAACAGGAGATGCTGTCCTGTGGTTCTTCATGTGGGGAAATAAATGTCATAAGTTATCAACCATTTAGCATTATGCCTTGTATGCACCTACAGTCCTGTGGGGATTTAAATTTCAAATTGAGCCACCTCATTTATGAGGGCCAGCCTAGGCCCATACATAGACAAAGCCAGTGGGTCCTATTAGGAGATTATGTGAGAGCCCTCAACAGGGCTCTGTCCTGTTGCTACTGTCCCCCAAAATAATTTCTCTCACTGTCCTATCACAATCTTTAAAATGTCCTTTTGTCCAGTTCTTTTGGGTTAAGTTATTAAAGATTCTTCCTTCACTGAAACCAGAAATACCTCCTGAGCTATGACATATTAGGCTATGACATAGTATGACTATTCTAGGTACTAAAGACGCAGCCATAAGCAAAACAAAGACCTTACCCTCAAGGAGCTTGCATTCCATTAGAAATAGAAGCATAGATGAATTGCAGGATTGGGAGACAGGAAATAAACAAGTAAAAACACTATTATTAAAATGCTCTCATTCAACACATATCGTTCGAGTGTCTATTATGTGCAAAGTCAAATAGGTCCTGAGAGTTCACTCAGGAAGCTATTTAGAATAATTTAATTGATCCGATTAGCCAGCCAGTCACCTAAAAATCTCAAAAAGATTTTAGATAGTATCAAGCCCTGTATAGTTTCTGGTCTCTTCATGTCTTCCTTCCCTGGCTCTGAGATCATTGGGTTTAGCTCCATCTCTAGGACAAGTCCTCACCATGCATGGACAGACAGGACCTAAGCAATGTCAGTTTTCAACTCTTTGCAATTCTCTCCCAAATTATCCTGATGACTAAGCTTCCTTTATTTGTTCAAAAAACATTTCAGAATATATACTATGTATATTCAATGTTAGAGATACAAAGATGCATGAGGGAATCCCAGCTTTAAGACCTCACAACCTCTAGCAAGAAGAGAGACAAGTGAAAAATAGATAAACTGTAGTCCAGATGCTGAAGCCCTATTACTACTCACAGACTTCTCTGCTATTCACTCTAAATTAATCCACCTACTAGACTAGAGCAACGCTGCCCAATAGAACTTTCTGCACTGATGGAAGTACATATTCCATATGTATGCTGTCAAATATGGTACTACATACTGAGCTAGTATGTGGCTGGTGCAATCAAGACACTAAATTTAGTATTTTATTTACTTGGCTTAATTTAAATTTAAGTCTAAGTAAACATATGTGGCTAGGGGCTACCATACTAGCCAGCATAGGTCTAGAATCAGGAATATTTCCAAGCTAAGCAAGTCTTAATAAGAGATCTTAGAATCCAGGGTCTAATGGCATATAGGGTTCTTATTTCAGACTCTCCAAAATGCTGCCATTCTCTTGAAAGTTTGCTCGAACTTTCCTAATTGGAGGGCATTTTTTTCTCCCTGTTTTGATTCAGGAACCAGCCACCTTTCATCTTATAACTCCAGGGCATACCCTAGAGCTTCAGAGGCCTCTGAGTTTAAGTAGTAAATAAGAATAGAGAAAGATGTGTCACATGACTTCTTGGAAAACCCAAGAAAGGGCCTCTTTTATATTAGAAAACTAGACATGTGGCTACACCTCCATGCATTGGATGCTAAGAATGTAGTCTCTGGCTAAGCAATTGCCTCCCAGTGATAATTGCACACTATGGAAAGAGGACAACAAATTTCTGGCGGACAGCTATCCATCTCTGTCACAACCAACATTAGCCCTCTGCTGCCATTCTGAAGTTGAGCTGGGGAGAGCACCTAATACATGGCCCAAATAAAAGCTACTGCTCTGTCAGTGAAAATAGGATCAGTATTAATCAAAGTGTCCTGAACTCAATTCTCCAAACAGAAAATCAGAGGGTAAATTCATGGCAAACACCTAAGGATAAAATGCCCTTCATAAGCAAGGAGACAATGTCTCCTTGCCTATAGATAAGAGAGAGCTGCCCTGTTCACACTGTTTCTTCTCACGCATGCATTAAATGGCCCTCTAACTGTCCCAGTCTCTCAGAGAGTTTGCTGCAATCCTTTTCCCATCACCTTTCCCTCCTCCAGGGTCAGCTTCAAAGCATGCCTGAACATTTGACAGTCCAGCTAGAGGAGGGAACTTAGGAGGTGTGAAACAAGATGTTTCTTTCACCTGCTTGGCCCTGAAATGCTAAAGTTGTGTGCGTCAGAACAGAAAGGAGAATTTGAATATCTGTGATTTACAGCTTTTATTTTTGTTTTGGCAGCTTCGGCTTCAAATTCAGGTTTCCTCGTTGGTTGGACCACACAAAATGCATTGCTCTGTTGTCAGGATCATGAATTACGGTTGTATTGATGACACAGGAACAGTGTTATGTGAATATCTTTCCATGAATAAATACAATGTAAGCCCCATATTTCTTGTTTCTTAGAATGGCCTAAATCACAAAAGCAAGAACATTCCCATGCCAGACAACTCTTTCCCTTGAAATTCCATTGTTCTTTTACTGCAAGAAAAATTAGATTATCAATGGGTACAGTCACTGCTGCAATCATGTTAGCACTAAAAAATGTATTAATTCACATCAAATTTATATTATGAAAAGTGATCAACAATTCCATTGCTACTGCTCTCTAGATAACATAATTTCCTAGGGTTGTTGGGAAGTATAAAGAAAATAACGTGAAAAGTGCTTAGCATTGTCTCTAATACACATCAAGCACTTATTAAATATTAGCTTTAATCATTATAATTTGTCTGTGGTGAACATCTATTATACTTCTGGATACTAATGCTCCAGTTTTCTTTTGAGGAGCGTTTCAACACCTGTACCAACCCACATGGTTGGCAGCAGAAAGCTGTCACTATTTCCATTCTCCAAAGTTGAGCCCGTGATCTAAGCCTGATCAAATAATCACATAATGCCTGATCATTTCAGGGATGGGCAGGTGACACAAATCAGGCCACAAAAGTACTCCCCAAAGATTTTCTGGAACCAATGGTGAAAAAGTAGTCTCAAATTTCTGTTACACTTCCTAGGTAAAAGAACATACATGCAGAGCAGCCAGCACCCTGTTAAGATGACGTAGATGCAGACAAAGTGAACAGAAAGGAAGGAGGAGCTCAGAGATGGATAGAGACAACAAGATCTCATGATAATATTCAGAATACTAAACCTGAAGAATCCCCTACTCAAACTCTACGTTCACCCCTCCCCCAAAATTCTCCTTTTTCTCTAGAGTTTATTTGAGTGAGACCTTGTCATAAAGAGGTAAAAAATGAGAGCAATTAGGAGAATGTAACAATCATTGGACATCTTTTAGCTGTGAGAGAATATAAATAATAATTAAAACATAAAAATGTAAGTTGTTTTAAAGTTTACAAAGAACTTTTACAAGTTACCACCTATTTTAAATTATTAATACAAGCTGTTATAACAGATAAACCCTAAAAGCTTAGCACGACAAAGATTTATTTCTCATTTATATCATATTTCACCAAACTTAAGTAGCCCTTCTCCAAACAGTTGCTACACTTTCTGGAACATGTGATTCCTGAGGCAGGGAAGGAGAGGGCTGAAGAATCACGTGAGGATGCAAAGGCCCCACCAGGGAAACAGTGTACCTCCCTTCTGTTCACATTTCATTGGCCAGACTCGGTCATGTGCCACAATGTAGCTGCAAGGGAGGCTGGGAAATGTGATTCTCCTGCAGCTCACAGAGGAAATAGCATAGTGGGTTCAACATTTATCTTTGCCACATCTCCTTTTATTTGTTGTATCCAATCCCCCTACCAGACAGGTAGGAACCCAGAGGTCTGGACCCAAGTTCCACTGCTAGGTCCCAGGAGTCAACTATAAAATGTGAATCTGCAGTGAATGTTCTAAGAGACAACATTCTAAGAAACTAAAACTAGTTCACCAATCTAAAGATGTCAGAGAGGATAAGAGATATCATATGCAAGTTTATAAGATGGATCTAGAAAAAGCAAATCCTGATTAGAAGAGATAAAGCAGAAGTTAGGAGAAAGAACCTATAGGAATTCCTTAGCTATGAAGAAAAGAGCCAAAGAATCTTCTTTTAGATGCTAGCAGCCTCCACATAGGCAGAGGATACACATATCCTTTGGACATAGGCAAAGCATATATTATTAACCATGTTTCACAGGTGAGGCTCAGAGAGGTAAGGTGACTTGCCCAAGGTCACACAGCTAGTACAAAATATAAATAAGTTAGACCCTAAGCCTTCTGACATTCAACCCATGGTAAAGAAGTTGGACTATTAAACCTCCCAGCTTTCAGCAAATCCATGTGCTTGTTGATAAGCAAGAAAAAAAAACAACTAATCCAAGATGTCTGAGTGCCTACTCAGCAAGAAATACATTCAGAGTCTGTGACTGTGTTCCCTCCATCTCTGTTTGCAATGCTGAGCCCTTACTGTCCCTGAGTCCTGGGGGCCAAGTAGGATGTGCTACTCCTGTGTCCTCACTGCCCTTGTTCATCCCGTTAGTATTTGTTACCACATGCTAGAATGGCTTGTTCACTTGTCTGTATTCCCTGTTTGACTATGAATCTAATAAAGGAAGAGACTATGGTTGTCCAAAACACACTGATATCCTCAAGACCTGGCACAGGACCTGGCACATAGTAGGAGCTCAATAAATATTTATGGAATTAAAATGAATGGATGGTCAAATAGCACTTCTCATACTGCACTATAATTCCCAGCCATAGCAGAATTATTCCGCTCTCTCCTTAGATTTTAATCTCCATCCAGGTAGGTACTCTAAGAGCCCGAATCCCTACTGCCCAGTCACTGGCACAGAGGAGATACTCAACATACATATTAATGAAATAGATAAATGACAGAAAAATAGCTATAGCAATTTTAATAGCAATTCTATAGCTGACTCATATTGCTTTAGTTTTTAAAATACTTTAATAAATGCTTATTACTTCTAGTTCCCAGACAAAACTTTTAAAAATTAACTACAGAGCCCTACCTGGAATGCTGAACAGGATAGCTCACAATTTGGGGCATAGTGTGCTGAACAGGATAGCTTATAAACCCTGAGATTCTTATGTAAGCTATGCTCCTCTGTCCCCAGAAAAATAAAAAATCAGTCGTATGTTTGTGAGGAAATACTTTCTCATGCTTTTTTACAAGACTTTGAAGCCTCTGAGGTCCAATCCTGGGCCCTCCTGGGACCCATAACCTCAGGTTGGAGGCATGTGAGTGGCCCACTTAATCCACCCCCAGAGTGAGGAGAGAGGTCAGCTCGGCTAAGGACCTCTCCGAAGCTCCTCAAATACAAGGGAACCCACCTCTATCTGTGCCAGTTCTCTATTAGTTAGTAATTCAGAATGGCTTTTCAGAGCAATCCCTCAGCCTCCCATGATACTTGTCTGACAACCCCTTAATCTTGGCAAGAGCTGCATTAAACCAACCTGTCATCATTGTCGCTGCAAACAGTGGCAGCTCAAAGAGAGACATACGCACTCACTCAGAAGCAGACTCTTCATCCCCTTAGAAGAAATCAGAATTTGAGGGGCCTGTTGCTCCAGAACCAGCACTTAAGAGCACACAGATGGGGCTGCCAAGAGGCACTGGGCCACACTCAGGCTTGAGGTGAGTTGCTTCTATCCTAGGGGCTGTCAGGAGTCATCAAAGGGAATGTTTAAATAATCATCGCACTCAAAACCCCGGTCCATGCCCCATTGGATTAAAATAAAAGAATGGAGCCAGGATATGAAAAGGTGTCAGGGGAAATTCACTGAGAATGAGATTCATCCTGACAAATTCAAAGAGTCCTGTGGTTACCTTGGTTCTGGAGAAATTGTTTCATCAGTTACTTTTGTCAACTGTGAAATTCTAGTCCATTTTAAAAGAAAAAATGAAAGTATATCCAGCTGACTCCCCAAAAATACTTTGGAAACTTAAATGAAACCAAAAGAACAACAATAAATTGGCATGACTGTTCAAAAGGCAGGGACAGTCAAATCTCTCTCCTGGAGTAATAACCCTTTTACCTAATACATAGTTTATCGGATAATTATCATTACAGTTGTGGACTACCATTTTTTGATCCTTTACCATGTGCTAAGCACATTCAAATCCTTTTCCCAATATTTATTGATAGTCATCTGCAAAATAAGCCCAAATTTGTCACCCCTCCCACCTTGGGCAAGATGACTTGTCCCACCCCTTGACTCCGGGCTTAGCCAGGCAACCTGCTTTGATTAGTGGGATGATAGTAGAGGTAAACAAGCAGAGACCAGAAAAAGCATCTGTGCATTTCCACTTGCATTCTGGTACCTCTGCCATGACCATGAGAATATGTACAGGCTAGCCTTTTGCTGGGGGAGAGAGATGTGGAACAGAACCAAGTTGCCCTAGGCACACTAGACAATGATTAGCTGAACCTCAGATACACGAGCAAGCCCAGATAAGACCACCAGGCCTACCTAGCCAACATCCAACTGACATGTCAGCAAGGAAGTCACATTTAAATGCTTATTACTCTCCACTATTAAAGTTTTGTGAATGGTTGCTACCTGGCATCATGGCAACTGATACTTGCTATACCAACTATGTGCTTGGCACTGTTCCAAAATGTGGTATATAGCAATAAACATAAATTGCAGGGGCCAATGCAAAATAAAAACACAGAACCCCTTGTTCAAATACTATTTAGAACTTACATCAGAGTTACAGAAACATCAGAGCATTGGATCAAGCATGGGACTTGTGTAAGTTAGTATCTTCTTCATGTAATTGTTTTGAAGAAAAAAAAAATGAGATCAGCTCTTTCAGTCCTTAAAGCAATGTCTGACAAAGCATAAATATTCAATAGCAGTGGTATAAGCTGTCACTGTTATTATTACATGTTTCCTGAAGTAACGAACAGAGTCCCAGCCAATGTGTAGCCCTTAAACCTTTTCAAACCTCTTAGGCAGCCATTGTCTCAAGTGTTTTCTGTACACAGTTCTGGGAAGAGGCAAAGTGGAACCTTCTCTGACCCACAGCTAAAGAAACAGAAGCTCAGAGAGTGTCTGGGGCTTTCCAGAGGTGACATAGAAAGAACAGTGGTAGTCATTCTGGAATCCAGGATCCCCCAGCCCTGCAGTCTTTCCACCAAGTTCCCCGGGCTCCAGTTTCATCCGGCCCTGACAGAACTGCCATACAGATAGCATTTAGTTATTTGGTATAGTCAGGGCTCAACTCTTGGGCTAAGAATAAAAACTTGGCATAAAGATTCACACCAGAGGCTCCCAGTTCATCCCCTTGAGTCGCTTACCACCCACTGACTCACGTTATAATGTAACCGAGTCTTCTGAGCAAAGCACGAGCTACCCAAGCACGGAAGGGCAGGAAGAGCCGTCCACTGAATGATTAGCACAGGGGCCCCAGATCCTGGCTCTACCACTTAATAGTCTAGGCAAGAGCTCAATACAACCTGTCTCCCTATCGTCATTTTGGGCTAGGTGATTCTTTGTTGTGGCAAGATGTTCTACGCACCACAAGATGTGTACAGCAACCCCAGCATCTACCCACTAGATGCCAGTAGAACCAACTGCCTTCCAGTTGCTATAGCCAAAAATGTCTCTAGACTGCTCATCATCTCCTCGAGTGGGTTGGGTTGCGGGGAGCAAAATCTCTCCCACTTGTGCTTTCAACTGTAATTTAGAGATAGCGATGATAAACATATCTGCTTCATCCGGTCCTGAGGATTGAATGAGATGACCATGTACTGGTGTGACAAAGGGCCTGGCACACAGTTAGATGACCAATACATATTATATTTATTATTGTTGCAGTACTGGCCACAGAATGGGAATCTTTGTCAGAGTTCCCTAAGCTTACTGGATTTGGAATTGAAAATTAAATTCACCAAATATGTACTGAGGGTCCATTTCCAAAATACCACAGGTATTTTCTCAGGTATTGGGACTTAAAGATGAATAAGATTTATATCCTACCTTCAAGGGCTAAATCTAAGTTAGCTCACTGCCTACCTATTAGGAAGCTCACAACCCAGATCTGGTTTAAATCTTAGCTCTGCAGCTTACATGTATGACTTAGGACAAGTTTGCTGTAGTTTGCTGAGTCTCTGTTACCTCATCTCTAAACTGGCAATGATAATGAAAATCCCTAAGGAACTTACCTCCTTAACCAGACCCCAGTTGCCTGTCAGATTCCTTCTCCCTCACCATACTGCCTGCAGTACAGAGAATAAGTCTACAGCATTCCCAGTGTAAAATGCTATCTCCTTCCTGCGAACATCTCCAATCATTCAGGAGATAATCAGGGTCTGAGTCCTGAGGTCAGATGTACTTGGACTCCTGGCTGTGGCCATGTCACTCCACTTCTCTCATCCATCAGCTTATTCACCTATGCAGTGAGGATAACGATGGTGCCCCCTTCATAGGTTCCTTGTGAGGATAAAGTGAGATCGCTCACGTAAAACAACCAGAAAGCCCAGCACTGAGGAAGCACTCAATACCCTGTCACCATGGCAATCAAGGTGCTGAGAAGGGGGAGGAGGATGCTGACCAAGAAGAGAAGGAGAAAGATATGGCTCTCCATGGCCTGCTCCAATAGCCTTTTTGAGAGCTGACACGGGAGCTCAGAATTCAATCTCCCTCCCACACGGTGGGGCATAACTTGCAAACCTTTCAACACCAAAACCTTCTCTCTGCCCCAGCCCCTCGTGGGCCAACTGTAGCAGCTTTTTCCCAGGCTCTTGCCAAACGATTCAAGTGCATTAAAATATGTATGTATATATTTATGCGGACAAGAAAGAGGAAAAGCGTAACTTCTAGTCAGAGCCTACATTTCCTGCCTCCAAAGCCCAGCTGGAGAGCAGGAGTTCTAACAGAAAACAGCCGCACAATTAGCCGGAGCTCTGTAGCTGTCTGCAGCAGACTGCTTACTCCGATGTCTCAATAGGTGGTCTCCCAGTTCATCAGTTCATAAATAAGTAATTTGAAACGTGTTCCTGAGGGAAATTTTCCTCCTGCTCTCCCCAACAGACTGTACTCATCAGTTTTGCCATTCTCCAGGTAGCTGCCGTCCCCATTTATAATGGCCAGAGGAACTACGCTGTTCTAATTCCTGCTTCATTACATTGTCTAATGCGAGTTTTCACCAGCCTCACAACTCCACATTTCTTTATATGGAGAAGAAGAAGAAGAAGAAAAAAAAACGTTGCATATATTATTTATTGGCGCTTTGGAGGTAGCTTTGCTACAGGTGTACGTGGATTATTTTTGCATACAAAGCAAGACAGGCACGCTGAGCTTAGGACAGAGGTTTGGAAATAGTGTTGACCAGCCCTGAGTGGCACGTGCGTGTGCACTGGGCAGGCACACGTGTGCAGCACAGAACCACACACACCGCACAAACTGCACACGCCACACTCCCAGCTAAGCTATCACGCCCTCTTTTACTTCTTTTACCTCGGTCCCTCCCCTCTCCACACATTTAGACTGGCAGATATTTTGTATGCATCTTGATGTATTGTACCAACAGTGTATTTTTCCACTCGAGAAAATGCACAACCAGATCAAAAGCACCTGGTGACTTAGGAAAATCAGGGTCCCCCACTGGCGAAGCTAATGGAGTCACTAATTTGCCTGGCCAATAAAACCGATGATTTCTATGGTAAAAGCCTTTGAGGAAAGCCTTCGGGGCTTGCTGCAGGGGTAAGGGAGGGGGCCTAGTTTCCCCTTAGCCAATAACCTAATTATTTTTTAAAGCACTAACTGTACCTTTCATTATAATAATGCATATAATTGATTTTACTGGTTGTCTTTCATGGCATCTATTAGTCACTGGGAACTATATTTACTTCTTTTTGTTGTTTTTATGACTGTTTAGCTTTAGGTCTCATAATAGGTAATTAATAAAATATGTTAATCTGAGAGTAATTTAACTAATGAGATCTCCAGGAATGCTCTCCTCTCCCGATAAAGGAATTCCTCAGAAAGCTTTTGTGGAAGAAAAAGCTTTTCTGTGACATCTTGGCCCAATCTGAAACCTGAATTCAGATTTATTTGTTCGTTTTCCTAGCCTCTGAGCAGCCAGAGAATTTCATCAAAAGGATTTAGAAGAGCATGTCAGGGACTGCCCGGTCTCAGAGGGAAATGTCCTCTTCTCCTGCCAGCAGCAATAAGCAATACCCTCGCCCCCGGGACACGCATCCAGTCAGCCCTTTGGGAAGCTGGCCTTCCGGCCATGGGAGGGCTCTGTAAGAAAGGGGCTCTCGTTTAGAAGGGGAACTACATTACTCTGGTGCACAAAAAGCAAAAGAGTGCCATGAAGAAAAGGAAGGAAACAAAAGGGCTAACCAAGGACAAATTTTACAGGCTACTTCAGGTACAGGAAGTCCTCTCCAGGGATGGGAGCAGACGACAAGATCCACAAGGGCCTCCCCTGTGCAGAAAGAAGCAGCCCGCCGCTACCTGTGGGGAATGCCAGCACACTGGGTGGAAACGGCTCACTCTCCGGAGTGCTAGGCGGACAGAAGTAAGGATGCCCACAGCCCAGAGCAAGGCTTTGAGCTGAGTGTCTGGAAGCAGACAGGTCTGGCTCACTTGCAGTTCTTGGTGGCCTTAGTCACATCATGCTTCTCAATGCTTCTCAATGTGCCACTTTACTTTTCATCTCTAAGATGGGGGGTGGACCATACTAATACCCCACTGAATCCATGAGAAGACTGATGGAGACGGGCCTACCATATAGGGACACAGAGCTGGGCATTCGCCAGGGCTGCTCAGCCTCAGCACAACTGGCATTCTGGAGCAATAATCTGTTGGGTAGAAGATGTTTCTGCATTGTACTCTGTTTAGCAGCATCTCTGCTTCTGGCCACCTGGTACCAAGAACACTCCTCCCCTCCCAGTGTGGCAAAACAAAATTGTCTCCAGATATTCCTAGGTATTTTTAGGAAAGGGGAGGGTACACGCCATAGGCAAAATTGCCACCCCTGAGAACCACTGGCCTACACTGAAGACTCACTAAACACTAGCTTAGTGTTACGATGATCTTTTCTGAGAATCAACCAGAAGGACAGATGAGAAAACTGCTTGAGGGAGAAAAATGTAGGGTATTCTACAGTGAATTCCTCCAGTTCTTGGTCTGATCACTGGGAATAATTCCAGACTTCAGCTGAAGTGTCTCCCACTGACATATAGAAATTTCTTTCCAATGGAGGCCAAAGTCTCCTGGGCAGACAGGGAGCATTTGCCTGGAGCTAAACTGACTCTGGGTTATGGATCTCACACCAGGATATGGAGAAACCATCTCAAACCCAGCTCCTGGAAAGCCAAGCCAAGCCAAAACAGAAGCCACATGTGTGCATGTGGGGGATTGTGTGTGTGTAGATATAATACATGTAGTTATATATATATATATATATATATATATATATATATATATATATACACACATATATATATATGTATATATATATATATATATGTCATATACAGAAGTATCTAATATATAATATATAAGCATGAAAAAACCTACAGTAAACTCTTTGCTGATTGAGAGAAAATTACTTATCTATTACCCATAAACAGCAAATTATGAAAATTAGTAGACTGAAACTGACCTGCCCCATTCTTTGATTTATAAGACACATGACTTTGTCTAAAAATCCAAGTCCCAGACGATTTCAAGTTTAGACCAAGATTAATTTGGAATAGTTTTACCTTTTACCTGGTGAGAAAGGTAACCTTTATGAATTGAGTACAGGCCATGTGAAAGGCTCTTTTTACATGTCATCTCATTTAGCAAACTAGAAACTGCCAGTTTCAGTAATCATTTGATTGCCTCATTCTGTAGAGAGAAATCTGCATCTGTACTCATACATACTCACCAAAAAAAAATAAAAATAAAAATACCACATGCACTTAATACCATAGAAAACCACATAAATATAAAAGTAACGACAACTGCCAAAACGTGTGTTCACACAACCCTCGTGTGCACTCACTCAAAAATAAGTACCTGATGACACTCAAAACCATACACTGAATTCCCCAATAAGCGAAAAAGCATGTGCCTGAGACACACTGGTAAAAAAGGAATGCCCAAAATAAAAACTTTAATACAATCTGCTATTTAAAAATCATCATAGTAGTCATCACGGGAAAAAAATTACTTCTTTATTCTACTTTCTTACACTTTCATTACACTTTTGCATTGTTTTTACTTTCCATTACCTATGTTAGACGTTCAGGAAGGTCACCATAATTTTTGAAATATTCAGGACTTTAAAATCTTAATTGAGCCCAGAAGAAAAGTCACCTTTGCATCCAAATTGTAAAACATGGACTTCTACACCTGCTGATACAGGTGTTTCCTAGCACAACACCTGGGATGGCGGAAGGGGTTCTCTTCCGGCATCCAGGAGGCCTATAGTCTGGTCCTCGCCTTCCCCTTATTCTGCATTGATACCTAGTTCAGATCTCAATTTCCCAAAGTAAAAAAAAAAAAAAAAAAAAGTAAAAACCAAGAAAGTAGAATTGATTTTCAATATTCAGTTGAGCTTTGGCCGTCTGTGAATCCCGCCCCTGACCAAGGTCACCCACAGCTGGTGGCCACAGTAACAGAACTAGATCTAGGTCATTCTACCTCCTAGTTCAAGGCCTTTTCCACAAAGTTGTACCTACACACAAAAGGCCCTTCGTCCTCTGTCCTCCCCCAGCTCCCATTACTATGCATCTCCCTTCTCATCTCCTGTGCAGCTAATGCACAGCCCCCTCCCCCATCCCCACAGCTAGCTCTGCAGGTAGCCCTGGAAAAGATAGCAATGGGGAAAGACAGCCAGGCACACTGAAGGGGTTACTTTGCCTGGGGACCCCTTTATCTGAAGTTGTCCTCAAAAGGGGAAATGAGTTGATTTGCATTTTCCCACTGAAGCATGCAGAGTAGCTGAGGAGTGTTTCTCATTTCCAAGTACCGGCTTCTCTGGTTTGCCCTGGGGCCTTCTCTGGGGCTGGAGCAGCTCTGAAAACACCTGTATGCTGCCCATTTAAATCCACGCTGCAGACAAATCTTTTTGGGGCTTTCAAAAGGGAGAGACTAATGCTTTCCTTCCCTAGCATACATTATCCTTCCAGTGAACGCTGAAGGCAAAAATTAACACTCTCTAGACTGGTTTATTTCTAGTCTATCCATGCAATGTCTGCATTCTGTGTTCTCGGACTGGTAATTAACAGCTTTCTCACTCACTCATTCTGCAAGTGTTTACTGAGCATCTGCTCTACGCAAAAGCACGGTGTTGGCTGCATGTAGCCGAACAGGAACAGCTTTGACGAGGATCCTGCTCTCAAACCACTCACAGTCTATCAGAAGAGATGATGTGCCCAGATGTACCCGAGTATACCTAGATGTTACCTGGCAACCTCACTGCATCTCAGAAACTGGCCTGGCCAATGTGATGGCTTGTTGGAAAACATGGTGTGCCCGATGGCTTCTTCGAACTCCTGGCCTTCCTTCAGGCTGCACACCTGAGCCGGCTGCCATGACTGGGCACCAGCATCTCATGACTTTGGCAACTTTTGAAAGCGTTTGAGACAAGAAGGGTGGTGTCATTTGCCACATGGTCTTCTGCCAATCGGTGGCCCCCCCACGCCCCTCAGTGGCTCCCAAAGCCTGGGCTCTCCAGGAGGTGACTGGCTCGCTACATCCACCCCTCTGTGAAGTGTAAGCACCCCCCGGTTCCCTGATGCTAAGCACAGGCTGCAGGACAGTCTTCCTTCCCTAGTATCCTGACAGTTCAGGAAGTAAAGTTTTCTCCATCCTTTTATTCAAACAATTAAATTAGTGGGAAAATGACAAGAGTCATAGGGTATACCTGGTCTCAGATAGGTGTTAAAAAATATGTTGAATGAACATATTTGTTGAAGTAGAGGGTTGGAAAAGGACAATGGATGTCCAGGAAGGGAAAGAGTAAAGTTCTCATGAAGAATTCAGAGCATGAAGTCTTTTCTGCACAAGCAGGTAGGGCCACCTGAGCAGACAACATCTCCTGTGACCCAGTCCTCCTGACCCTCATCTACAAAGCCTTCATCTTTTGTTTGTTTGTTTGTTTTTGTTTGTTTGGGGCATCTGCCCAGCTCTTTGTGAAGTACCAGGAGAGGAAGAGATTTTGAAGGTCTGAACACAGGACTCGAGTCATAAAATCCTGAAGGGTTCAAGCAAGAAGAAATTTGGGAGCTCTTCCCCCCACTTCCTTGGCTCCGCACAGGCGTAAGCAGACCCTTCCAAGGTCGTGCAGCCTGTCAGCAGGCCAGAATGCACTCGCTGCCCTTTCTCCTATGGCAGAGGAATCCAGATCTGTCATGTGTTTGATTTGGCCTGTAGCCTTTTTTTCCCCGCTTCTCTTACTTTGAATCAGTGACCAACATTTTAAAATCAGGGAACTTCACATAATAATCCAGGGGAAAAAAACCAATGGTCTGACAACACCAGGCTCACATTCCTGACCAGCAGCCGTTGGCTGGAGTTGGGTAGCTCGTCCCTGTCTGCACAATCCCAGCACTCCAGGTCATCTCTCACCCTCATCCCCATCACAGTCATGGCCCCTACAGACCTTTAAACCGGTGAGCTCTGCTGTCCAACAAGCTACCTGCCCTGCTCGAGAAAAAAACAGTTAACACGACTAGCTCTAAATGCAATGTGATTCTAGAAGGACCAAGAAATTCAGTAATTCCTCTCACCAATACCCTCTACCAAAAACTAATAATAATATTAATAAATCACAAGCAAACAAAAAGTCTTTCCCATTGTCTAGTACTGCCTGAAATCTCACGGTAGCTTGGGCTATATGATGGTCCTATAACATCTTGAATTTAGAAGAACAAGAGGAAGAAAGAAGAGGTCCCCGGCACACACTTTTATCTACTGTAAGAACCCGCAGACCCCCTGCATGTGTGTGCAAACGAACACACACGTACACACACAACACACAGTAGAGCATACAGTCCCTTCTCTTGTTTTGTTTTCCTCTCACTGTAAAAATCAGGCACATATCCAATTTTGTTGAAATCTGATTCAACCGACAGAACCAAAATTTTCCCCTTAAAAAAGAAATAAAATAATGTTCATAAAATGAAAACACAAAGCAACTACATCTCTTTGGAGATGAAAATGTGAAGGTTCCCTCTAGAGAGTCAGAGAGAACATGAACCAAACAGACAGGCTCCGAGAGCCCGGATACTGCGTTTTGCTTATGTGAGAATGTACACATTGAGAGGCAGACGGAATATGAACATGGGCAGGAAAAAAAAAAAAGGAGAAAAACTGTCATTTCAGCAAGGGTTACTTCATTGTGCTATCAAGCTTACAGTCACGTAAGTACCAAAATACTCTAAAATCTTAACAAGTGTTCTTCCTCTCCTGTTCCCATGGTGAGTTCCGGGAAATGGAGAGAAAATGTAATGAAGCGTATCTCTTTTTAAATGGCATATAGCTGGCCTCTATGTGGATCCTGTTTTCTGGCATCATTTTAATTAGGAAAGGCGAGAAAGTTCCCAATGTTCCCCCACCGACCGCCCTTCCCCGTGTCTAAGCGAAGGTTTCACAGATTACTAGCAACCAGCGTGTACTTTCGACGGAGTGAACTTCTCTCTCTCACAAGCATTCCTTCAATCCCCAGATAATACCTCTCATTCCTCCCACATTAACTAACACACACAACTTTCTTCCTCCCACCCTCCCTCAGCCCACACTTCTTCTCTCCAAAACGTATAACATAATTGTGAAGGCTAATTATCAAATAACGCTTAAGCCTCTGGGAGCTAGATAGGGGGTTCTAGAAATGTTTTAAAAAGTCCCCAGGCTGCAATAGAAACGTGATTAACTGAAACAAAAATGCCTGGTGAAAAGTTTCAAAACTAAAGTCAGTTAAAAAAAAATTTAAATATATATAGAGGTATTACACACATATATGTATTATTGTAATATGTAATATATATTGTATCATATAGTGGTGTGTGTGTGATCAGTTTTTTAATAGGTCACAGAGATTCTCTGGTATTTTAGGACAAGTCCTTAAAGACAGAAATAATCTGAAGTTGATCCATCCTTTTCCTGATACCAGGTGATCCACTGTGGATTCCTGCCTACCCTTTCCTCTTCCGAGAGAAGATTCCTAAGTTGGCTCTGGAAGAGAGACAAAAAGTCCACCTTCAGTAAAAGGGAAGGGGACAGCAGTTCTGGGCAATATAATCCTCTCCCTAGCCTGAACATGAGCAGATAGGGCCTGACAGATGTATTCTTTATCATAGAATAAAACAGGCTCACAGCGGTGTGCTGCACACATGAATGTCACATTTTATGAACTGCCGTATTGCCGCGCTGCATGCTGCAGTGAGCAGAGCTGGGTGAACCAGGAGGCCGAGAGACAACAACTAGGTCTCCCGCCTCCTCTGCCCCCTCCACTCCAGGCACAGGCATTGGTTTTCTGTCTGCATCCTCTGAGAGGAAGAAAAAGTGACTGTGGATGCACCTGCGTGAAGGCCAAGTCCTCAGCTGTGATGAGTGCAGCAGTTAAAAATAGCACCCCAGCTGGTCAGATTTCAACTGTCCTGGGACCCTGAGCAGTTACAGAGCAGAAGGGGCTGGGGGAAGAGGGGAGGAGGGATTCACAGAAAGCGTGAATAATAACTATGCATGGCCTCTGGTGCAAAGAGCTGCAGGGCAAAAATAAGGCTCTCCATTCCTCCCCTTAGTAGAAAGCAGGAAAGGGAGGAAGGAAGGTCCATTCTGAGACTCATTCCACAGATGAGCATCCATGAGGATCATCCTGACTTAACAACAGGAAGGAGATGGTGTCCATGATTTCCAGGGACTCACCTTCTAATTGAAGAGAGCTAGACCTGCTGGCTGTCTTTACCTCACGACCCACTGAGACTTCTTGCTTCGCTCATGGGACTCCAGCATGAATGGGGATTCTGAGCAAGAGATAATCACAGTCTGCTGGGATTCCTCTCCCCCAGGGAATATTTCGGCCCTAACAGTCTTTCCAGAATCATGGCACATCTTCCCAGACCAATTTTTCTTCGGTGCAGGAGAGTAGAGTAGGGAGATAATTCTTTTTATCAGAAAGCAAGCATATATGTAGAATTGACCCAAAACTTCAAACATTTTTAAGGCGAAATGTTAGTCTTCAAAGAAACTGCAGGCTTCCAGGAGCCTGTTTTGAGCTTCAGCTCCACCACCAATCTGGAATGAGTTTACTTCCCTCCGTTATTAGGGATTCTTTGATGCGAAAAGCTTAGCATATGAAAAGCTAAATAGTGGCCTGCAAGATACCTACATTCTAGCACCAGGAACTGCGAATCTTACCTTACATGGCCAAAGGGACTTTGCAAGTGTGATTAAGTGAAGAATCTTGAGATGACAGGGAGATTGTCCTGGGTTATCCAGGCAGGCCCTATATGTAACCACAAGTGTCCATAAGAGAAATGCAGAGGGAGATTTGACTATAGAGAGAAGGTGATATGATTGATGATGGAGGCAGAGACTGGAGTGATGTGGTTTGAAGATGAAAGAAAAGGCCACAAGCAACGAGATGTAGATGATCATGAGAAGCTGAAAAGGGCAAGGAAGCAAATTCTGCGGCCAGAGCCTCAGAAGGAACCCTGCCAACACTTGATTTTTAACTCACCTTGATTTTAACCTATACTAAACTTCTGACCTCCAGAACTGTAAGAGAATAAATCCGTGTTGTTTTAAGAAATCTGTGGCCATTTATTACAACAGCAAGAGGAAACTAATATATTTCAAAAAATAAAAGTCCAGGTTATGTGTACCAGCAATTTCACACTATTATAATGAATTATTTTGCTTGGAACTACACAGAACATAGGATGTTGGGAGATAACTATTTTATTCCTTCTCCATTAAAAATGATTCTATTAAGCTACAAAATATATTTTTCTCAGACCAGATTCTATGCATTTGTTCATATCATTCCTCCAGCCTCTAACACCATCCTCAGTCTTATTACTTACTTTAGGTTCTATGGTAAAATAAATAAATAAAATCTCCCTAAATCTGTATACTTCACAAAAGTAAGGTTTTCTGATCCTAAGAGGCATTAGTATTTGGAAAAGGCAAAGAAAGGATTTCCAGTCCCATAAAGGGAGGGTATTCTTATCTCCAGTGCCAGTTGCAGACTGATCGTATAATCAGAATGGTAGCAAAAGTCTTAGGGCACTAAAGTCTCTTTTCTGCCAACCTACTACTTTACTATAAGTACACACTGTTCACTGGGGATTTTAGTCTAGCTTTTTCAGTGCCTTCTAATAAAATGAAAATATTTAAAAACAAACAAACAAACAAAACATTGTCAGTCATTACCCCAAATCATACATCAGTTTTTAAATAGGCACACATTTGCCCAAAACTCTAATGAATTATCATGAAATCCAAACAATCGGAACTTACATTAAAAAGATTTAACTGGAAGATAGGCAAAGAGGATCCAATGCTTGACTAATAGGAGAACCTGAAGAAGAGCAAGAAAGCAGAACTTCAAGAGAACAAAGAAAATGCCAAAACTATAATTAAGAAAGTTTCCTAATGTAAAAATGAATTTGAACTATGTATTTGAAGAACATACCATGTACTTGAGAATACTGACCCAGAATGACCAAAACCAAGACACATTCTACAAAAAGTATTGTATTTAAAAGAAAAAGAAAAAAATGAATAGCTAGGCAAAAGGAGCATAAGACTTATAAGAGAAATCAAATTAAATTATCCTCAGATTTTTTTTTGACAGCAAAGCTTTTTACTAGAAGAAATTAGAGTAATGTATTTAAGATATTCAAGGAGAGAGAATGTGAACTAAGAATTTTTTATCCAGGAAATCACAAACTGCTAATAACATGCAAAGACTCAGAGAATATTATTCTCATGAGCCCTTCCTACAGAGTCTTCTAAAGAACAAGTTTCAGACAGGTATTGATGGTGAATAGTCTATATAGTGTAGATAAAAGACCAAATGAGGGTTAAAAGGTAGAGACTCCAGTATATAATGGCTATATGACTTAAAATGCAAATATACTACAAAAGTGATTACTACAAGCACAAAAAAATGGAGAGATGATTAGTATATGTGAAAAAAAGTTTTATCATACTTCAGTAACAATAATGTCAGTGATAGTACGAGTATTATTCTGTGAATGTCATACATGTAAAGTAGAAAAAAGCCAGTGCTAATTATGGGACATCTTAATGCTACCATCTCTCATACCTTCAAGAATTTTCTGATGAAAGAAAGGAGCTACTGAGGCAATACAGAAGATGTTATGAACTTGAATATGAACTTGAATTAGAAATATTAGCATGGACTCATGAGGTATTTGTTTAGTCTAGCTATTTCCATTTTTTAAAAGGACTTAAGAATTAAAGATAACTCAATAATAGTGATCATTTCTAGGGCTCAAATTTGATCTTCAAATGATATGTCCCACTGAACTAAACTAGGATTTCTTGAAGAAATGGCTAATTCCATGTCTGAGGCAAGAAATGTCCATAATAAGTTTGGAACATCTTGACATACAGTTAGAAAGAAGTTGTCAAAATCATGAGGGTCATTTCAAAAGAACTCAGGAAGCACCTTGAAGAGTTCGCCACTGGCCAAAGATTTGCTCTTTGCAATAGATTGAACTCATCAGATACATATAAATCCAAGAGTTCATGACGTATGTTTAAAAAATAATAATTGGTCACCTTTTGTGGAAACAATGATCTAATTGTTATCTCGAAAACTAGATAAATAAATGGAAAAAATCAAATCTTATCCTACCTATCCTATATGAACTGTACTAGATGTAACAAAATAGATGAGGTGAAATGTCTACTTATAAAAGTATCCCAGCTGAAAAATAAAAAGAACATATAGAAATAAAATTTTACTGTTTTTAAAGTCCCAGTGAAGTAATAGATATAGACATTAAGCATCTACTTTAACCAACATAAAAAAAAAAAAAACAGCATAAATCGGACACAAGACATAACGCCACCTATAAGTTTGCTAAAGAGATCAAGCCTCTTGATCCAGCTCCCAAGTTTCAGGAAGACAGAGGAACACATAGAACCACACCATGAGTGAGCAGTCAGCAAATCCTACAGTAGAAAACTTGACAACTAAATGGCCCAGATCTGTCAACAGATAAATTGTAGAGAAAAGAAAGAGTTGGAGGAGGAAATCATAAATTAAAAGAGACCTAAAAGACATCTCAAGTTAAAAAATATATGGGCAAGATGAAACTATAGGGTTTAGGAATGCACACTTGAGTGATAAAGCCATAAATAAATGCAAAAACGTGATTACTATCAAAGTCAGAATAGTAGTTACTTTTGGAGATAGGAAGGGATTGTATTGAGATGAAGCACTCAGAAGGTTACAGGGGTAAATGACAATTTTATTTCTTGGTTTCAGTGATAGTTATAAAGGTATTCACTTAGCTACATATTTGGTTTGGTTTTCTGTATCTATGTTTAATTTTACAATAAAATTATTTTTTAAAGATGAGTTAACTGCAATGGTTATTTTTATTTTTCATCTCTGGGTTGACTATTTGGTACTGATGAATAAGAAGTTCTTCCCAAAGCAAAGACTCCTTTAATTTCTGAAGGAAGTTTGATGTAATAACTAGTGTCCAGCCACGACCATTGAATTAAGGGCATAGTATAGTTCATTAAACTTGTTGCGTGAATCTATGAGTCAGTGAATAGATAAATAATGCAAACACTCCCTACACTAAGTTATTCTGCATACTTCTACTAGATGCCTCTCCCTGGCCAGAAAAATCTTCAGGATCTCTCTATTATCCATAGGACATGCTTATGCTCCTCAGCCTCACACTCCAGCCCCTTTTCCAGAAACCATCCTCGCCAGCCTTTCTAACCTTACCATGGCTATTTTCTCAAAGGCTCCACTCCAGCCAAACCAGTCTACTTTTAAAATTTCATCTTCTATCTTGTTGTATTCCCTGTGTCCCCATGCCTTCTCTGGTAGTTTTCCCCTTCCTTTCTACTCACATACACTCTCCTCAACCTTTAAGGCCTGGCTCTATTCTCATCTCTTCTCTACAGTCAGTCTTTATTACTCTGACCCCTGGTGCTTCCTCTTTCCTTTGAACTTCAACTATACCTATTATCACGTAAGCCTTAGCTTACACTGGTATTGTGAGAGAACTTTCTATCTTTATTTGATTTGGGTCTGAAAATAGATTCTTATATTTCTTAAGTCTGGAACTATGACTGATTATATATGTGTGTATGTGTGTGTATGTGTGTGTGTTGTATATATACATATATGTGTATACATATATGTATATGTATATATGTATATGTATATATGTATATGTATATATGTATATGTACATAGACATATATGTATATATGCATACACATATATACATATATACATATACATGTATATATACATATACATATATGTGTATATATACACATATATGTATATGTATGCATATATGTATACATATACATATATATGTGTATAATCTATCATAGAAAGCCTATCATTTGGTGCATAAAAGACTCCCATTCAACATTTTCAACAGACTGGTTAGGGTGCTGGGTGAATGAATGGATGGATAGATAGTAGAATAGATCAAATTATCATATGTTTGAGAGCATTCAGTGGGTACTGGCAGACATAGATGTATTAGTTTACATTCAGTGGGGTCAGAATTATGGAGGTCTATTTGACCCTGGTAAAGTCACTGCAAAGGGGTTACTGGTCAACTATGAACACTAACTGATGTCAAATATCTGAAAATTGAGATGTTAAAATGAAAAAGAGGACAGAGTAAGAGTAAATAAAAAGAACTACTGATAAACTTCACCCACAACTCTGTCCACATCTGGACCTAGATGTGGTAGTTCACACTTAAATTCTAAAATTTCAAGAGTCCTTACTCTATATAGTTTTTAAAAATCTCTGTACAAGATCATTTATGGTAAGTTTGGTGGGAGGCAGTACTATAGGTTGGGTTGGGGGAGAGATCTTTTTGGCCTAATATCTAGGTATGAGAAATTACCATGAAAAATTAGAAACCCAAATCTTCAGTTATGGAGGTGACATCTGCATAAAGGAGAAAACCCAAGGTTCCTAAAAAATGTCAGCTGCCCCCAGAGAGCTCTGACCTGAAAGAAATCCAGGCCTTGGACTGAACACCAGACCAGCCAAGTGGCACACTATCCAGGGCCTGCTCGTCTGGTTCCCTCCTTCCAGCTGACCATGGGCCTACCCTCCTTTTGAAGGAATGTCTCCAGGGAGAACTCTTCAAGGACCAGACAGATTGGAAAGGATAAATGAATAGGAGTCTGGGAGCTGAGATGTCAGCTAATGTAAACAAACAGAATTAGAGATGAAAAAGAATGGGAACCTCCAGAACCAACAGACTTCTCTTCCCTTATGCTCCATCCAAGAAAGCCAGGAAAGAAGAAAAAGTCTCCTACTGGTGCCTCCCATAAGCTGGGAGGTGAGGGATTCCCAGGATGCAGCTTTTAGGAATCAGAGAAGGATGGGAAAGGCAGGAGGGAGGAGCTGGAGCAGCAAATGCAGACTTCTGAGCACACTGCAGCAGGGATGCTTCTCTGAACCTCAGTCCGTGGGCACAGTCCTGCCTCAGCAGGTCAAAAACAACAAAAACAACAAAAGTCTCCCATCTTAGTCAATGTGGGGCTGAGAAAGGTTGGGGTGGGGAAAACAGAAGCAGCTCGCAGCACTGCCTGGGTTTCTCACTGCCTGCTGCTACAGGGGGGTCATCCTAATCTGATCAACCCATCTGTGACAAAAGAGGACAGAAACCCTGTGCTAATCACCTCAGCATCAAAGGCGTTGCTTTGGGACTGTTTTGCTGGTGTTCAAGTGGAGAGCTGCTGGTGTTTCAGATGAGTTTTTGTTGGTATCTGAGAATTAAATATAGGGGCGGGGGGTGCAGGGGCATTGCCTGTGCAAGAGCATGTCTGCTCTTTACCAGTTCTTGGGAGTCAGTGCCACTTCTTAAATAAAGACAATCCCCAAATGAAGGCAATGGTTTGGGCATCATTCTCACACATGCTCTCATTCCCTTTCTCTCTCTGCCCCCAAGCCACACACACACACACACACACACACACACACACACACACACACACACACACATGCACACACACGCACGCACACGCACACACACGTGCACACACAGAGGCCCCATTCAGGTCTCCCAGGCCCATCTCAGCCTTCTATCCCTGCTGAAGTTTCAACCCAAATTCTGCTGAGCTCCCCTCCTCTCCCTCATTTGGTCATATTCCCTATTTAGTTTAAATCAACAGTCTGATTTTATCAACAATAATGCTTTATGGAGGTTTATTTCTTCAAACAGACTATGCTCCTCTTTGCTATAAAGTTAATTTTATGTTCTTTGTTCACTTTTCTAATCTACAAATTACATCCTCCTGTTCCCTGATTACTTACTATTGGAAAAACAGCCCCTTTTTGCTTCTAGTTTGAATATTCTCTGCCTTATCTTGATGACCCTAATCTCTCTCCCCTACCGGCCTCTCAAGGCAGCCGTGAGTAACCAGCAGGGCGCAGCCTGTCGGCCAGCACAAACCCCAAGCGGCCGAGAGCAGGCCAGGCCCGCGTGCCTTGCTCCTCCACCCGCTTTTTTTTTTTTTTGCCTTTTTTTTTTTCTCCCCAATCGTTTTTCTCAAACAGAGTGTGGGAAGAGGCTCAGTTGCAGCAGGGAGGGTTAGAAATTCTGGGATCCACTCCATGCTCTCAGAAAGTCCTAGTGGGAAGACAGAGAACTTCCGACACTCAGGGAAACAAGGACAAATGCTTCGGAGGCTGACGCTAGGCTGATACCGCAAGAAAAATGACCTGACTCTGTTGTTGGAAGCGCCTGACTCTGTTGTTGGAGCGGGAGGGGCTGCAAAAGAAAAGAGAGATTGCTGGCAATAATGAAGGGAAAAACGGCATCAGTTCTTATATGATCAGGATTTTTAAAGAGGATGGGGAAGAGGTGACCCGCCTGTCAGAAATGTACAAGGGAATTGAGCGTGTTTGTAAAACCAGATAGAGGGAAGAGAGGAAGGAGATGAGGAGGGAGGAAGAAATTGACAAAAAAATTTAAAAGAAGGAATTGGAAGGGATCTTAGCAAACCTCATGCTTTACAGACTAGAACACTGGGGTCCCAAGATCAGACCCCAAGTTCTAAAAACAGCAACACAGTGCTAATATTGATGATAATAATAGCAAGTGATATCTGCTTTCTGTTATTTGCCAAAACCATTCACCCGCTTATTGCTGTTTATTTCATGTTTGTGCCATATTCATTCCCATTTCTGGGCTTCTAGGTTCTCTATGACAATAAAAACTAATATTTATCATGTGTCGTGCACCAGACACTGTTTAAATGCTTTACATGTCACATCACATTTAATCCTCTAAAAAAAATCCTAAGTACAGTTATCATCTCCATTTTACAAGTGGAGAAACTGAGACACAAAAAGGTTGCTAACTCGATGAGGTCACAGGTAGGAAATTGGAGCCAGGATTCAGCCAGGTCAGTCTGCCTCCTGATGCCACATTCAAAAACTATGTGAGGAATGAATATGACTCTTAAAATGGTATAGTATGACTCACACAAACCTTGCTTCAGCTTTAGTCCCAGTGCTCTGACTTTCTGGGGGACATTGCACTCCGTCTAAAACCCTGCACGCATCCCAATTTCTAGTGCACCATCTCCAGATACCCGAGGCCAGGCCAGAGGTAAGGGGCCAGGCAGACAGTGTTTTAGGCTTTGCAGACCACATGCAATCCCTATCACATGTTTTTTGTTTTTGTTTTTTCACAATCCTTTAAAAATGTAAAAAATCATTCTTAGCTTGAGAGCTCCCTCTGACCTATGTCCTAAGCCCCCATATCTTGGACTCATGCTTAAAATGAGCCATCTGATCATAAAGTTCTTTGAATTTGGAGTACCTCTCAAAATATGCTTTAAGTTTTTTTTGGCCACCATCACTCCTAATCCAGGTACCCACTACCTCGTGCATGCTCTGGTCATTGCCTCGGTCTCCTCTACTGTCCAAAGCAGGACACTCATCGTTGCTGGGTCTCCCTTCACAAACAATGACTTGCACAGATCATTCTTTGCTAAAATACCTTCAGACCTAAGCTACTTAACTCCACATTCAAAGACTGATCCCCCAACACACACACACACACACACACACACACACACACACACACACACACTCACACATTTCCTCTCTCTCTCTCTCTCTCTCTCTCTCTCTCTCTCTCTCTCTCTCTCTCTCTCATTCTCTCTCTCTTACCTGGTCTTTAATAATACAAAAAGAACAGCTAATATTTAGTAAGAATTAATATGAGCTAATCACTCTGCGAGCCACATGAATCATCTCATTTAAGCCTCATCAGAACCCTATCGGATAGGTGCGATTATGAGCCTGGTTATACAGACAAGCAACTGAGGTTTACTGTGTTAGTTTACACAGTAAAATGGTAAAACTAGGAACCACACCCCAGGGCCCTTCCCTGAACTTCCATCCTACATTGCCTTTAATGTGTCTCCCCCTCCACCTCCCCCCCCACACACACACACAGCCCCTACACCAGTCCCTCCACGAAGCATCCTCAGAGGGACCAGGTATTCAAGAGACAGTGAACAGGTCACCCACGAAGGCAAGCAATTGCCCTGAAAGAGAAGCTAGTGCTTCTGAACAAACAGCACCATAACCTGAGCGGGGATGACCCTCAGTAGGGACACCAAGTTCCATATGATGTCCCCGGCAGCAGGCTGCCAGCCAACAAGTGGGCCGCTCACAGCAGCTGCATTTCAAAGCAGCAGACCAGGACAAGCTACTAACATGTGGACCCAGCCACTCCATGTTTTGCTTAAAAGCCACACTGTGTTTCCTGGACAATGGCCCCAGGCCAAAACACACACATTCCAGTTTTTACGACTGTAAGGTAAGCATTCTTTTAATGGTTCTTTCCCTGATTGTGTTGTGTTTTGCTTGTTCCATCTCCTGGCTTCCCCCCTCCACCCCTTCCTTAGCCCAGCTCTGCTCTCTGCCTCCCCTGTTTCCACTCTCCTGCCCCAGGCTTCCTTGCCACTATCTCCCGCCTGGCTTTTCTGCAACTTCCTCATCGCAGTGGTTTTTCCCTCCTTTGAGGCCCTTGGTCAGGTTTTCCCTAATTACTAGATTTCCTCCCCTTCTGTTTTCCTGTTTGCCTGGCAGAGCCTCCTTCTGCCTTTTAAGTGTCTCAGCTTTAGCAGAGACTTGAAAGCTCCATGCCAGCTCGTTTTCCTGTTTCCCTCACTGGCCCATCTCTCTCCTCCACTGAGGGCTCCTCTTAGTGGCCCTTCCCTTTCTTTCTGGACACCTGGTCCCATGCGTCCCACTCGCCTTCCCTCACCCACCCCTTTCACCTTTCACCTCTGTTCTTTGTTCCCTTGTCTCCTGTATTTCCTCAGCCCGGCCCTCCCTCCGCTTAGGTCCCCTCCTGGTTTCCATCCCCCCCTTATCTTTGTTTTCCTTCCTTCTGGCTGCTGATAGAGGGGGAGTAGTTGCAGGCTGCATCCCGATTTCACATGTAGACCTGGGGCCAGCATGTCAGTCTAACATGGACATTGCCCAGGGAGACAGAGCCCTGGTCCCTACATGCAGTTTGCCCCTGCCGTGTGGAGCCGAGCTGGAAGGCTTCAGAGTAAAGCAACCAGCAGTCTGAGGCGTCCAGCTGAGCAGGCAGTAAGAGGAAAGGGACGACTCTCTTTTTCCCACTGCTCTCTTATAAGTCAAGGCCAAAGTCCAGGGCTGGGATATGTCATCTGTAAGTTGTGGCTTTGGGGCAGAACCTCAGTGACCAACCCTGTCTACCCCTCCCCAACAACATACACATGCATGCACATGCGCACGCTCACACACACACACACACACACACACACACACACACACACACACACGAACTTCTTATTCACTTCCATTCAGAACAAACAGGCCTGTGACTTTTCAGGTGTAGCGTATGAAAACACCCACACTGCAAAATAAGAACTATAAAGGGAACCAGAACCGCCATGTAAGGAGCTATTGCTGCTGGAAAAAGGGCCGTCTTCCACCCATCCCCTCCACCGTGTGCCCCTCGATTCTTTCCAACTTCAGTTGTTCCTGTGTCCTTTACGGAGGCCCCGTTGGAGCAGAGCTGACGTCTTTCCTTGGAGGACAGCGCCATCTAGCAGGTGAAGTGCCAAGTCCTTAGCTAAGAGCCCCGAAGAAAGCCTCATCCCCCGCCCAGGGGCTCCCACTGCCCTTTGTAGGCAACTAACTCCCGGCCGTTCAGGCCCTGACTGTTCTGCAATGGCGACTGAACCCCTTGGTTCAGTTCTATTTCTCAGTTCTATTTCTATTCTATTTCTCCAGTGCCTGATTTAGTTTTAGTTTGTGGCCTTAGTTTCTAGGAAAGGCAAGAAAGTTCTAGGCGAGCCAACAGGCTCTGATGCCAAGGAGCTCCAGGTGACTTTTCCAAAGCAAAACAAAATAGGACGTCTGAAAGATATCTGAATGGCACAGCGCCCCTCTCTGGGATTCTGTAGCCATGTTTGCTATGCTTTCCTTTTTCTATCATTTCTTCCTTCTTCCTTCCTTTCACTGTTATTCACATAGTGCCTCCCGTGTACCTGGCGCTATGCTAAGTTAATTAAGAGACAGATCCTTCCTCTCAAGTGTCCCACAGTCCAATGGGCTTAGACCTGCAGAACCTCTGACCTCGGATGAGGTCCTTATAGTTCTAGCTTTGCTAACAGTCCAGGGAATGGAGGACAGAAGACAGACCCAAGACCTCCCCACTTCTACCAGAACAGCTTCATGTTTACCTAGGTTTTACTTATTAAATTTCCACCTAAGATTTTGTTTGAATAAAGGCTTTTGAAGCATTAGATGTTTGAAAACATCCGCTCCGATCTAAAGTGTCTCACTCTGCAGATGAGAACACGGGATCTAGAGAAGTTCAAGGACTTACCCAAGGCCATAGAATTAAAGGACTAGCTCTCCAGGTTCTATTTCCCTCATTCCTTGACAGTAAAACCAGCGTCACAAGGTCTTCAAGGCCAGGCTTCTGTACTGGGAATGAGGGCAAAGTTAACTCCTCTGTATTATATTTTTGTTTGCTGCTCTCCTTCCAGACTCCATGCAGGAAAGGGGTGGCATATGCTGCTCTCCTTCCAGACTCCATGCAGGAAAGGGGTGGCATATGAGTCTGCTGGGGGCCCCATAACCAAATACCACAGAGTAGGTAACTTCAACAACATAGATTTAATTCCTTAGTTCTAGAGACTAACAGTCCAAGATTAAGATGTCAGCAGGGTCACTTTCTTTTGAAGGCCATAAGTTCCAGGCCTCTCTCCTTAGCTTGTAGATGACTGTCTTTATCCTGTGTCTTTACGTCATCTTCCCTCTGAGTGTGTTTCTGTCAGGTTTCCTCTTCTTATGAGGACACCAGTCAGACTGGACTAGGGCCCACCCTAATGACCTCATTGTAACTTAACCACCTCTATAAAGACCCTATCTCCAAACACAGTCACATTCTGAGGTACTAGGGGTTGGGGCTTCATCAAGAGTTTTTGGGAGGGACACAATTCAGCCCCTACCAGATGGCAAGTAGTTTTAATATCCCTTGCAAGCCTCGATTAATTGCTAGTGGCTGCATAGACCTCCTGCCAAAAATGGTGAGAAGGATTCAAGATAGAGTTCACGTGGTTTCTACATTGCCAATGTCTGCCATAGGCATGGGAGTGGGGCATGACAGTGTGACTGTCATGTGTCTGCCCTCGAAGATGTAGGATATACAGACACTGCCTCCTAGGAGCAAGGAACATATATCACCATGACATATCTCAACACACCAAAACATCCCAAAACCACACTTCTGAAAGGTCTGTGGCAACCACGTGGTCCTCTCAAGCCCTTCATTTTACCAAGGAGGCAAACAGTTCCAGGGAGACTGTGCCTTGCCTAAGGCCACTCAGCTCCTTGATGGCAAGATTAGGACTAGACCCTGACTACATAGCTTTGATCTAATGTGATCTTTCCAAGACCCCAGGTTTCCCTTGCTCATATCCAAATGAAGACAGAGGCTCCCATATTTCCCAGGCAGGATTCCCTAAGTCCCTCACCCCACAGACATAAGAAGGAACCATATGAGGAAAATTAAGCTAAAAGTTTAAAGTCCTGCTTGGAGTCCAAGGCCAACTTCATGATCGCTTGGCTCACTGGGCATTAAAGGATTCTGAGGCTGCATCCAGGCCTTTCCAAAGAGTCCACTACCATCAATTAGTGATATCTGCCATCACTACGGGCATAGAATTGGTGAATGGAAGAATCAATATCTATTTTCTGGGTTACATAATCTCCGATGTCCCTTCTAGTCCTAAGACTTTGCAATGAGAGCTTTGGGCAGGAGCCACAGGTATCCTTCTTAAACGCATCTAGAAAGCAGGGTTAAGAGACATGCCACAGTGATCTTGATGCCCAAACACGGTTATGTGACTCACTCTCAGAGCTTCCAGACAGGCCTTTTCTTCGAGCTTCCTGACCCAGAAGCCCCAGCTATCCATCAAATACGCATCCATAGTTCCAGTCTGACTGAAGTGATCACTGGTGTTTCTCCACGTAGAAGTTTCCCTCTGGAGCCAGCTGGTGAGACCTGACTCTGAGGCATGCCTGAACACTGGCAACTTCCATTTATACAATGCACGTGACAGGCAAGGAGTATCTGCTGCAGTCATCCCTTAGCTACTGCAGGCAGGGGGCATGCAAAGGTCAGATGACTTCTGGGCCCTAGAAAAGATCAACTACAAGAGTACAGAGTCCATTTCTCAAAGGCTCTCCAACATGCCACACCCTCGTATATGGCCAACCCATGGGGCTACACGGGGAGAGGCACATGGGAGGAGCTAAAAGCATTTGCCTCTTAACTTCATAGAGACAATGAGCTTTGTTCATGTTCTTCTCTTCCAACTCAGCTCACAACTCGCCAGTTCCCTCCTTATTCTCCCTCTTGGGTGAATCTGGACTAGCTTCCAGGAACCTTTGGGATAGGTACTAACATCTGAAGGGAAAAAGCTCCATGTGAATGGGTATAAGAGAACCCAGACTAGTTAAGAGCTCAGGCCTGGAGAAGATGCTAAGATCTGGTTTCAAATTGCAGCCCTAGCACTTTCTAGCTGTGTGACTTCAGACAAGTTACTTAACTCCTCTAAACCTCGGTATTCCCATCCAAAAAATTGGGAGAATAATAGTGTCTAGCTCATAGAGTTGTTATAAGGATTAAATGGGGTTTTCAGTTACTTGTCCTATTATTACTATTATTAATTCAACATATTCAGGAATCATGTACACTGAACCACTTGGGACATAAAGATGCATAAGACAGTGTTTTTTTATTTCACAAAGTTCCCAATCAATTACAACTCAGTTACAGTATCAAGTGCCAAATTAGATATTTGTGCAAAATATAAGGCAAGAAGAATTCATTCAGCCTGGGGAGGTGGAGAATGTCCTTTACATAGTCAATAGCATCTGAACAGGACCTGGAGGAAGGAATAAGATTCACCCAAGTCCTCACCAAGGAACCAACATATGTCAGGAGAAGCAAACACTGTGACAGGAAATGTGAGTATGAGCTATGCCAGGAGACAGTAAATGCCCTGGATTTATTCTCTTGGTTCCAGGAGGGAGAGAGAGAGCCTCCGAAAGTGTGACCTTACCCTGGCTGACAGTGTCACCTCAGTCAAATCACCCTACTTCTCTGTGCCTTGTTCTCTTCAACTGTCCAATGGAACTGATTTTCCCACAAATTGGTTCCACACAGCTTGAAATTTTAAGAGGTGTGTGAAAGCTGTGAAAAATCCAAGCAAATAATAATAACACTAACAAATGTTTGCTGAGCACTTACTACTTGTCAGGCACTATGTCAAAGGCTTAAAGTATTGTCTTATCACAATAATCATTACTATCGCCACTTCACAGATGAGGAAACCTACTGGAAGAGAGGTGACTTGTTCAAGGTGACACAACTCTTAGGTGGCAGCTGAGTCATGCATAAGGGAAAGGGATGGCATGCCTACTTTCTGGCCCTAGACATGCTGAACTACTTTCTAATTATCATGGAGTCTTGCTAAATGAAGGCACCGAGCAATGGCACACCCAGAACTAGATTTGGGGTGTGAGGCAATGCCCTGCTTGAGTCCAGCTTGTCAGCCCCTAGAGAGGCACAGAGCATTCTGGGTCCCTTTGTCCTTGTTGAGGAGATCATAGCCATAGAACATCACTCTGTCTCTGCCCAGTGGATGCCAAGAAGTATTCAATAAGCGAATGTCGAGTTTCATAGGAGCACACCTCAGGTAACTGCCTGGATTAAGGGCAACCAGAGCATGGAACACATGCCTGACTGATTTTGCTAAGTTCCTGGGGTCATCTCTTGCCTCCTGCAATGAGCCTTGGCAGAACAGGGCTAAGGGAAAGTAGGCCCAGAGTCACCAATTCTTCCAAGGCACAGGCAGGAAGGACCCGCTGGGAGAAGCTGAGTGGGAAGCTGGCGAAGGCTCCCAGGGCAGGTCTAGTAGGGAGAATGTGGGGGATGCATTTGGGCTGCCTGGAGGCTGGGGATAACTGAGGCCTCACAGCTAGAGAGGGTTAGCTCAGGATGTCAAAGAAATCCCATCTACTGAGAAAACTGGGAAGCAAAAGCTCCCAATGAAAAGATGACACCATGCTTCTTGGAGCTGGGTGAAATCCTTGGTGATGATTTCATGTGCTTTTGAGGAAAAGAAAGAATGGTGGGATGGTTGTTGGTGCATAAAACAGGAATACAGCAGGGTAATCTTCAGTGCTGGCAGTCTGCCTGCTACAGTTACCTCCATTGTCCTATTTCCTTACCCTTTCCTCCTTTTTCCCCCCCTCTTCTAGATAGAATTTATTGAATACTACCTCTATGCCAGGCACAGTGCTATGAGCTTTATATGCATCATCTTATTTAATTGCATAACAACCCTTTGAGGTAGGTAATGTATAAAGATTTCAGAGAAGACGAGACTGATGTTCAGAAAGAGTTAAATAAACTGCCCAAGGTCACAGATCTGATGCAGCATCCAAATCCAAATTCTTACGCTAAAGCTCACCTTCTGCCCATTGCACTGCCTTGCACAACACTAAAGCCTGGTTGCAGACAGAGAGCCATCAGAGGACCACTTACCAGATGCCCTACTTGGGCTAACTTTCTTTTTCTTCAGTGAAACAAGTCACCAGCTGTGTCACAGTATAAATCCCTTAAGGGAACTTTCTTCAAAAGAAAGATGTGAGGGTACTTGGATGTTTAATTCAGAGATATAATAAAACTTTCTGCCTTCTGAGAATTTGAGAAAGAAGAAGCCCCACTCCAGCAGTGGGGGTCAGAGAGGAGAAAGCAGGAGCGATGTTCTAGGCTGATGAAGAAAAGGACTTTGAATCCAGCCCTTAATCGATGATGCTGTCGACAACATCATCCCTGGAAAACATTTGGGCAAGTGAGGATGAGCCAAGAGAGCCCGAGATCCTGGTGCAACAATGGCCGGACTTTAACTGAAGCCTTGCCCAAGAACGGTGCAGAACTATGCTCTCCCTGACACACCACAGGCGAGTGAGAAGCCACATCACTAGTAGACTAACCATACTCCAATTCCCTCCTCAGCGAGTACCCAATAAAGACAGACCACCCTTTGGGCTAAGTCAGCAAGCCCTGGGGTGTGGAATAATTCAAGTGGTGGTGAGAGAATCTGAGCTTCCTTTAATAAGGCATCTGAGGATTTCAAGCAATTAAATGGAAAAATAAGAAAAGTGATTCTATTGCACACTGAGGTTCCTCCAGAAGAACTGATACTTTTGAGTTTTTCTTTGGCGTTTCTCCTGTTGGTCTTTCTATTCTATTGGCATCATTTGACAAAGGAGCAGTTGGGATAACTTGCTTGAGAGAGCCACAACTCACGAATATGAGGATAGTTTCTCTCCCCCAACCAAGTCGGAGTCACCACAGATGTTGGCACAGGTTATGCACTGCTCAGTTCCAAGGGGCTCTATTCACACAGACTGCGATGTGAATGGTTTCTCCAGGAGTCATGCAACAAAGAGGCACTGAACTGTCTCCCCCATTTTTTAAGGATCAGGTCTTATACATCCTTTCCCACTTGGCCTTCCCCAAACAGCCCCAGCTGCATGAATCACTCCCTCTTCTGTATGCCCACACCATATTCTCAACAACACACTTCCTGCCTTCTGGTTGCTGTTTTATGTGAGTGGCTTATCTTTCCCACCAGACAATCATTCTTAACCTTTTTGGAGGAATCCTGAGCCCCTCTGAAAAATCCTACCAAAGATAAAAACACATTCTCCAAGAAAAAAAAATAAACTGCATAACACATGTAATTTCAAATCCAATTTCAGGAAATTCATAGATTCCCTAAAGTCCATCTACAGCCAATAAGAGTGTCACTTCCATGAGAGCAGAGACAATATCTGTCTTGTTTACCATGATATCATGAAAAGCAGCACACTTCCTGACACACAGCAGCACACAGCAGTGTGAATGCAAAAAAATGTTTAAATCCCAATGATTCTTGAATATGGGGTCGGTGTCAGATCCATTTCTGGAGCCTCAAGAGTTTTCAAGACAATGGACTCTCAAACAGCCTAGGATAATACTCAGAATGCTAGTTGACAAATCATTGCTCAGTTCACCTTTGGTCTGGGCACTTTCAGCCAGAAAAAGAAACTTTGCCAAGCTCCAAGGTCTCCACCAATGGTAGGCAATGTCCATGCTTGGTGAGGGTTCTAGGCACTGAATGGGAAATCTGACATGAACTATTTTGGCCACTTAGAGTCCTGAGACTTTATGTTTCCTTTTTTTTCTGTCCAAGGAGATAGAGAACTTTGTTCAGTGAGGTGAATGACAACAGTAATAAAATTATCATCATCATCATCTGTCATATAATTTGCAAATTAAATTGTTCACATTTCTTCGCATGCATGAGCTCTTCTAGTCTTTGCATGTCATCCAGTGAAATAGATCAGGAAGTCGAGGCCAAATAACTTGCCCGTCACACTGATTGTCAAAGGCAACAACTAGCACTCAAGAATTATTTTGCTAATGTCGGGCTGTCATCTGAACAGTTACTGAATCACATATTAAATGTCTTCTATCCACAGCTATCAGCTTACTCTGAGTTTAGCTTATCTAGGTCATACCTCAGAGTCTGTCTGCATCAAGCTGGAAAAGTGAAGATGCTCAGCAAGGATTACCTGCCACATACTTCCAGCTGCCAAAGAGCAGGCTAACTCTGGCCAGAGGCTGCCACTAGGCCCCTCTTGGGTCAATGCTCAGGAACAGCATCACCCAAAATGCCCCACACATCCTCCATCGCATACTGTGGGGCCATGGGAACTACTCCACCACATACCCTCTCTTCCAAGAGAGGGCTAGATGTGTCCCCACTCAAGGGCCACAAGGCATGACAGCAGTTGAGGGCTTGAAACTTCAACTTCTACAAAGAAGAGTCCAAAGAATTGAAGAAAAGAAAATGAGACTGAGAAGCGAGTAAAATGGACCTCTTAGACCAGGACTCCTGCCCGAAGGAAGAGAAGTCGGTGAGATACACTCTGAGTGGTCCTTAAGACATGAAGGGACACACCACTATGGAAGATTGAGACTCACTTTCTTCCATCTATATCAGATATCAGAAGTAAAGAAATGTAAGCTCTCCTCTTGCAACAGGAAAATTTTAGGTTGAGTGTGAATAAGAACGTCCCAACTGCAAGGGTGAGTGAGGCTGTGGGGTGCCCACCCCACAGAACTTCAGAGTACAATTTACAATCCCTACTACCGAATCACTTAAGGGGAAATCACTTTGCCTGGAGGTGAAGAGGTAGACCAGCCGACCTCTACACAGCCCTCCCTTCCCAATTTGAAATAATGTTACACCATAAATCACTGTAATGTCTTATGCCTAAATAGACTTGACAGTGTTCAAAGCACTTTGATGGAGACAGCATCACCTTTGACAATTCTGGAAGGCAGTCTAGGAAGAAATTATCATCTCCAGTTTACAGATGAGGAATGAGACCTTGGGATCCTTACAGGACAAGCTTTTTCCACCAAGCTATGGAGAACTACACATCTTACCAGCCGGAATCTCAGCTCTCAGCAGCTCAATTCCCAGGGTTTGAACGCTTGCACCAACCACGTGGACTTCTGAGAAAGCCCAGGGAAACCCATACGCAGATGCTCAAGGCTGGGGGTTGGACAGCTACACAGCCACAACAGCCGAGAGTGAGAAATCACAGTGACTCCCCTTATCTGGCAGGAGCTGCCGGCAGATAAGGTAGAAAACAATACGCGTCACAGAAACTTCCTGGGTTTGTGTTCAACCATTCCTCCTCAATCCCATTAAAAAAGACTCCGGCCATGAAATACTCCTCTCTTCCTGTCTTTTTGTTGTCTCTCTGTTCTGTGCTCTTGCCTCAAGCCCCCTCCCTTGTCTTACCGCTCCCTCTCCCTGCAGTGTGCTACAACTTACCTCTCACGCCTCAATGCAGGGCAAGGAATCCACTCGGCAAGGTGACAGGTCCTGGGAAAAGACCCCTGCCCCAAAGATCTCCCACTCTCAAGAGCTAATGTCCCCAAAACGCAAGCAGTCTTACATGTGCGTGTGGACTGGTGACATCTCTCGTGACTTGGTGGGAATTATGTCATGTCTCCTGTGTCCCTGGAGTGGATCTAGTGGCGTGTCCCATTAACAGCTGTGCTGGGCATAGAAACACACATGGCCCCAGGCCTCACAGCACTCATGGGCTGGGTCAGAACTTGTCCTGAATCTGTTGTAGGAGTGCATGATGCCAAGTCCTCTCAGCCCCCTGGGCAGCTGGGTGCAAACACAGGGCAGCTTGATGCCCCCATATGAAGTTCTCACTGGTCATTTTCCATGTGTGTCGCCCCAGGGAAAGGGCGAGTGCTGGTCTGGCAGACCTACAGCTGTCAAACCCAACGCTTCTGGAGAGAAGAAGGGAGGCACTGGAGGAGAAAGGAAACCCCAGATCAGAGCATTGGAGGTTCCAAAGGAAACTGTCACCTCGTAATATGTCTGATATATACCCCGGTCCCCGTCACCACTGCCACCCCCCAGTCCATACACACATACACCACAACCTAAGCAAAGAACACTGATGGACGCCTTTTAACCGCAAGTGAAGTGGGACCCTGAGACCCTCTGAGCCCTGCATGCTTCGACTTCTGAGCCAGCTACTTCCCTCTTGTCCTGCCCCTCCTGAGACCTGCAAGGTGAGGTGACCCAAGAACATGCAGCAAGTAAAAAACAGAGTGGAAGAGAAGCCGGACCAGGCACTAGCACGCCTCTGAGTCCTGGCCCATCACCTATGACCACAGACTCCGTACATAACCTGCCTCTCCTCACTTTGTGTGGACAGTGGGCATTCTAATGGTGCCCACATCCCTGCATTCCATGGAGACTGAACGAGACGATACAGGAGATGCTTAATACATGGCACATAAGTGCTTGATAAATTTTAACAATATTAGTAACCAGGTCTTGGTACAGTTGTGTTTTTTTGTGTGTTTGTTTTTGTTTTGTTTTGTTTCTCTACCAAATGATCTTTTGTCTCATGGAAAGGAGTTTGGAATATTTATGACTCAGATCTTGACTTATGTCATCAAAAGTGTACTTTGCCCTGGATTCAGATCAAAAGAGATTTGCTGCCTCCCCACTCTAAGGCTCTGCCCTGTTAGGGCAAAGTGGAGCCACCACACGAGGTCTCCCTGCCAACTCTCAAGACCAGCCTCTTGAATCAAATTAAGGAAGGAGCCTCTTTTCAGATGCAACTTTAATATCTGACTAGCCCAACAGATACAATGCTCTGGTTTTAGTGGCACAATTCTTACCTCGCCAGTGATTCTTGCAAAGAAAGATATGAAAGTCACATTCTTCCATAGAAGGGCTTGAGTAGAATTGAAGACTGTGCAGTTCAGGGGAGACTTGCTATATAATATCTGAAATCACTAGACATTTGAAAGCAGAAATGTCTTTCTCCTTTGAGTATTGCATCCTAACTGCCACCCAGAGATGATTTATATGTGCTCATCCTTATTACAGACTACACATAATAAAGGCATGATAGAAATCATATCTGCATAGATTCAGGCAGCTCTGGGAGAGAAGCTGCCAGTTTTGTTTGACAAGACACTCAATCAAGCAGAAAGGTTTAAAATATTCCAGGAGGAGCTCACTGCTTGCTCGAGACTGTATATTTTTATCCAGATAACAGAAATCCTAATTGAGCACAACATTAGTACTCATTTTTCCTAACTCCTTCTCGCAATAAGAAGCACCGAGTGAAAATTATGGAAACACTTTACTTTTGTGAGCTGGGTTGTAAAGAAGAGGATGCTATTTGGTTGTTCCTATAAACTCAGGCATTGCCACTTGTTTGGGTTCTTCTAAGTCGAAAGTAAGGGCTCTGTGCACACCGTACTCAGAAAAAAACACACACGGGACTGAGTTTTCTCAAAATTTTTAATTCACTGGGTGAAAACTTTGCTTCGGAACTGGTTCACTGCTTCGTAGGTTTAAATTCCTTTTAAAGCCTTCCTTGCACTTAGATTTATTTATAGCAGGATCTGGACATAGGGAGGCAAACAAGACACTCACCCAGGTACAAATTTCAGGGGGCACCCAGAACTCAGGAATCAAAATAAATAACATTTTAATGCAGTATTTCTTAAAGATAGAAATGAATGCCAAATAATCCGTGGTATGAAAATATCCTAATTTCAAATAAAAACAGGAGCCAAGTCTGTACTTCTACAGCACTGCCTCACTCACCTCACCCTAGCTCTGGCGCTGGCTCCAAGAAGATTTATTTACAAAAACAGGCAGCTGGTATACCAGTCACATTTGCTGATTTATTTTTTAATATTGCATTAAAGCATTCTTCCTCTTGATCCCTGCCTAGGTTTGGAGGTTTCGTTTTCTTTTTGATGCCCCTTTACATTTTGCACAGGAGAAAAATGTGTCACTTGACTCCCAGACCCAAAATGTAGACAAAGATGCTCCAAAATCCACAAGGAAACTTAAAAACCCAAATTTACTCAGTCAAATGCCCCCTCATCACCATGGCATCCAATGGCACCAAACATCTTGACTCCAGACTGAAGGTAAGTGAAACAGGAGGAGCAGGAGAAGCCATCATCCCAGCTCCCGAAAAGAATCTCTTTTCCAACCCCTACGAGAGCTGACAGGTTGATAAAATGTTTAAAGGCATAATATTCAAACAGAGGGAAAAAAAATTTAAATGTAATAATAAAGCTAAATGTAACTGTTTTAGAGCATAATTCTTTTGAGAGACAAGGCTTATGCTGGACCAGCATTTGAAGTAGCAGTAGTCATTACTAACGGGAACCTCTGAGAGAGAAGATTTAAATCACCAAAGTAATAAAAGCTGAACAAGGACTAGCACCTTGAAAGGCACTTGGAGAGAAGATTGCATACAAATGCAATTAAAACGATGCTTATAAAATACTAAGATGTTAATTGGGTTCAGTCCCAGAAGCCCCAGCAGTACAGTATGTCAGAAGTTAGCTGGTTTGAAGTTTAAAAAGAGTGGTTTAATTTGTACACCTTGTCCTAATTACAGAGCTTTCTGCAGCCCGCGTATCTGTATGGTTTATTGTAGCTTGGAGCTTTGTAAAACAAACACACACACCAGTTAATTGGGTTATTGCGATGGAAAATTGGGCTACAGAACAGCAACCTCTCTTGCTGGCGTGCCTTTACAGCTGGTAATGAACGCTCCAGCCACGTCAGGGAACCCTGATTTGTAAGGTGTGCCGTTTACAGCTTGCTGATTCTGTTGGTCTGAGGAATAGGAGGTGATGCCATGAAAACAATCACACCAGATAGTGTTGCCTCATGACCATGCTCCCTCCCCAGCTGGCTCATTCAGAGCTTTCAGCACTGCCACCCCCAACCCTGGTCCCTGCCCCTTCAAACCTCCCTGCCCCTCTGCAGGCCTCATTCTCACATTAAAGCCCGAAGCCCCTGGACTGGGGCCGGGAAGAGTGGCTCCTCCAGTAGCCCTGTTTTTCGAGCACCTGCAAGGAGACCTTGTGAGGTGGTGGTTTTTCTCCCAACCAGCAAATAAATATGTGACGCTATCAAAATGAGACCATTAAATTGGATTAGGAGTGACTGTGGCTGAATCCTTTTCCAGGAGCCCACATGCAATGTGCTTCCCATGGTTGGGGTTTGAGCCATTCTATGTCTGGGAAGGGCATACTTCCTCCATGAGGAAAGCCATAAAGCATGGGTTTAGCGTCTCTCTCAGGGACTCTCCCTGTCCCCTTCTACTTCTAGCTACTCAATGTAAATCCAAAATGAAGTGAGATGAGAGTTTGGGACTTTTATTCCAATGCCAGCTAAATTAATTCATCTCTGGGAGGTTCAGCAGTGAGCAGTGGGGTAGCAGAGAGTGTGGAAAAAAGCAAAGGCGAGATCCCCAGGCCCAATCTTGGCATGTAGAAAATATAGGAAGGCCTCCTCAGTCTTTAACCATGAGTAAAACAAAATAAATGTCATCTGCTACCAGAGCCCAGAGCAGTGGTCCACAGCCCAACCAGCCCACGGTAGCCAGCCCAAAGCGAACTCAGATGGTCAGTGCCTAATTCCAGCTTCCCCCCACCTGAGTGCAGGGGGCCTGGCTCCGTGATCACACTGAAAGTCATCTGATAAATGAAGGCACCCTTAAAAGATGATGTCTCAAAGTTTTCTCCAACCAAGAGCATCTGCAGTTTAAAAAAGATGATTGCCATGGGGAGGCCACGCATTACTCAGATCACAGAAAGGCTTGGGAGGCAGAACTCTCACACCAGAGCCCGTTCATCATGCTGAGCAGACTTTAAAACTCTGTGGGCATGGAGGGTGAGCTTTTCAAAGTGCTGGGAGCTGTACCAAGTCTTGAAATGCAAGATCCCCCTTGTCAAAGAGCTACATCTGAGAGAGGCAAAGCCTACACCTGACTTTCAGGTAAAGGGTTGGTCTGGTGGGTGAGTAGTAGGAATAATTATCTACACCAGCATCTTCCCTGGATCTGAATAGCTGGAACCTGAAATGTTTACTTAGGGCTCATCAAAGTTCTAAAGAGAAACCGCCCTGTCCCACAGCCTGGATTTGAGTAAGCTTGGCTCTGCTCGCTGCCACTTAGCATCTGGGAGACACAGAGCAGAGGCATAGCCCCCGGGGCAACTCTGGCCCCCTACTGAGCAGCTGTGTGGCCCAGGGCATGTTCCACAAATGCTCTCTGCCTCAGTGTCCCCATCTGTAAGCCAGACAATTAAATTACCTCCCTCATGGGGTCCAAGGAGATAATTCAAGTAGAGCACTTAGAACACTGCCTGGAACATATGAATGTTACCTATTGTAATTACTACAATTAATATTATCCTTGTATTGTGGACGAGAAATTGAAGCTCAGAAGAATTGAGTAATACGCTCAGGGTCTGTCAGTCTGTCTGTCTGTCTGTCTCTCTCTCTCTCTCTCTCTCTCTCTCTCACATACATACACACACACACACACACACACACACACACACATGCAACGGTGGAAGAGCAGAAATTCACAACCAAACCCAGAAATTCTTACCCAAAATCCAAGATGTTAATCATTATGGAAGGAGAGTCTGCCTAAGGAGATAGTCCCTCATACCCCAAAACTCACTTATTTAATCTGGGTCTTTTCCAACCCATAACCTGGAAGAAAAAAGAGAGAAATGGGGACATTTGGGAACATTTGAGAACATCACAGTGTGAGAGACAAGGAGCATCTGAGGAGAGAGAAAATTGGCATTTCTGAGAACACAGGTCACCACAGACACATTACCCATTTCACAATTTCACCCAGATGGGTCACGACCCTGGAACCAGACCTAAGGACAGCAGCAAAGAGAAATTCCTGCAGTGCAAAGTTGCTATGGTTTCTGCTTAGAACCGACTTTGAGGTTACATTAAGAAGCAAGAAAGCATCGACAAACCCAGCCTCCCTGGCTCCAACCAGCCCGCGGCAGGCAGGTTATTATTATTATTTATTATTTGTTGATGGATATTCAAAGCCATCAGTCAGGTCTTCCCCCGGGCCAGGAATCCGAGGAGCAACAGAACTGGAAATCTCAAGCTTGGTTCCCAGAGCTGCTTGGAAACTGAGTTATTAAAGAACATTCGGCTACTGCTACGTGCTCGGTGGGGTGCCTGACCCTTCATCTGGCTTCAGGCTTCTCCTGTCTCTGCAGCAGAGGCAACGGAAAGGCATACAAACTGCAAAGAGGGACCCCAGGGGTGGGTGAGGAGGAACTGGTGAAAAGGAGGGGGAAGCAGGGGCTTGGTAAAACGGAGATTTTGTACCCTGTTTTGTACCCTCTCTGCCTTAACCTTTCATTATTCAGTAACCGCTGGATTCAGCAAGATCAGAAGATGACGAAATTTTCCAAGGAAAAAATGGATGGAGCTGTCAATGGCATAAAAGTCCATGTAATAAGAGAAGAAAGAATCCCTTGCCACATCATGTCATAAGAGTGACTACTGACCATATCCCCCACCAGGGGCTTTCAAACTTTTTTAACTTTGACTATAACCCACAGTGAGAAATACATTTTACAACACATCGCAGTTCTACCATGCACGTACTCATAAGTGAAACAAAAATTTCGCTGAAACAATACTCATCTTTACCATAGAAGGTGCCCTCTGATACTTTCTATAGTCTTTCAATTCTCTCTCTCTTTTTTTAAAAAATCTTGGTGAAGATACGCAAAATCAACTTCACACCCACCTTAGGCCTTGAGAATAAGAATCCTCTGAAGTCAGAAAACTAAAATTTTTTGCAACAAGCACCCCAATGATTCTCTTGCACACTAGACCATGAGTTGGAGCCCCAGCTGCCTCAACTTGCCTTATCAAGGAACTATTGAAATCATCCAGGATATCGATGTCTGGATGTAGCCATTTCTATAAAGCCTAGTCTAGGTCTAGGTCTGTGATGGTTAATTTTATGTGTCACTTTGGCTAGGCTTTGGCACCCAGTTGTTTGGTCAAACACTGGTCTAGATGTTGCTGTGAAGACATTTTGTGGATGTAATTAACTTTTACAATTAGTTGGCTTTTGGTAAAGCAGATTATACTCCATAATTTGGGTGGGCCTCATCCTATCCGCTGAGGGCATCAAGAGCAAAGACTGAGGTTTCTTGAATAAGAAATTCTGCTCTAAGACTATAACACAAATGCTGCCTGGGCAGCCAGCCTGCCAGGCTGCCCTAAATATTATAGACTCATCAGCCCTCACAATCACATAAGCCAATTCCTTAAAATATATCTATTTCTATATACTATATAAGTGCATATATATGTACACACACACACACACACACACACACACACACACACACGCAAATATGTGTGTATATATAAAACTTCTATTGGTTCCCTCTAGTGGTTTTGTTTCTCTGGAGAATCCTAGTTAATACAAGGTCTAAAGCCACATTTGCTAATAAATAAACTTCTTACTATTAAAAAGAGAATGTTTACCCTGGACACCAAGTAGAAACAAAACTGAAGGGGAAGAAGAGTGGATTCAGAGAGACACAGTAAAAGATGTGTACTCTAGTGAGAAACAAGCACCTGAACTTGGGCTGTGGGAACGGAGAGAAGAGGGTGTGTTCCCAAGACATTTATGAGCCATATTCCCTGGCAATTAATGGTTAATTTGTTAAGGGGATTGAAGGAGAAGAAGTAGTACAGAATAACGCCTAGGGTTTTGGCTTGGCTCAGTGAGTAGAAACAGAAAATAGAGGAAATAGTTTATTACATCTGTGATGTTTGCAAAAACCTGAAGGTGAAGATGCCTTGTATGTAGCTGGAGTTTAGAATCATACCCAATTTAGAGAAAGAGATTTTGGAGTCATTCACATATAGTAGTATCTGTATGGGAGAAGATATGTATGTTAGTTAAGACATTCATTAAGAAACTGGATTAAAAATGAGAGGGGGGAGAGAGATATATTTATTGGTTCATATGTCTAAAGTTTGCAAGAATATGTTGGCATTTGGTATAGCTGGGTAAGGATACCAAACGTCCAAATCTCCAAATGTCCAAATGTCACAACCAGGTATCAGTCTGTCTCCATCTCTCATCTTACTGTTTCCCTCCCTAAAGGCGGGGACATGGACACCAGCTCCTCCAGGCTGACAGCCTATAGGTTTAGTAACTTCCATGGGAAAAGGCCACCTCCTTCCCAACAGATCCAGCAAAGTCCCACAGCTACAGGTTTGGACTGTTCTCCCGGTTCTTGCACGTTTCAGGTCTCTGTTCAACATTATTCAGGTGTCTTCTCAAATGTCTGTTTCTAGTGAACACCTTCCTGACCATACTGTCCAAGACAGCTCCCAATCTCAGTGACTCATTTTACCTAGATGTCACTTTATTTTCTAACACTGCATTACCTAATATTACCTTGTTGATTAATGTGCATTTAACTGGTTTTTTTTATTATCTATTTTCACAACAAGAATATAAATTCCATGAGCACAGAGACTGTTTGGTTCTATTCACCCTTAGATTTCCAGTTTCTAAAACAGTACCTCCTGGCACAAACTACATGCTCAATAAATATGTGTTATATTAATAGGCTCTGACCATGGTAGAAGAATTTACACCAATGAAATGCTAAAAATCATGGCTTCCTCTGCCCTCGAATGCTGATTGTTAAACATTTACCAGCACACCAGGATTACATATACCAAGAATAATAGAGGTTTTGTTGGTTCCACCAAAACAAATCATTTTGCTTTTACTGAATGAAGGGAAGAATGGATATGGAGAGGGCCAAATGGCACACGGCCCCTGTTACAAAGTTGAGTTCATAAACCGAAAAGAGAGGCATATCAAAGATAAAACCTTGTAGGACACCAACACTTAAAGGAAAAGTGGATGAAGATAAACCCACAGAGCATATACTGAGAAGGAGCAGCTGGAAATAAGAAAATGAAGACATGTGGTGCCACAAAAGTCAAAGAAAATGTGAATTTCAAGGAAGAAGAAATAGTCCATTCTATCTTATGCTTCAGACAGAGATCAAGGTAGCCTAAGGTAGTAAGTAAGAGTTACAGTTTTATTTGATGAGACAGCAAGATTCTGACATCCATTGATTCATATTTCTCTACTGGGCAGAATTAATGTATCCAAAGTCACTGAACACACAGCATCTATCTCTTTTTCTCAACTATTGGGATTCTTTGTGCCTACAGAGTAAAAAGTGGTTCATTGGGATACCATGGGAACAACGGATCCTACCTTCACCTTGGGTAATAACACCTTCAAAATCCCAATTTGGGAATGAAAGATGTAAATAACTAGTGATGCTATGAAAGACTGTCAAACTAAGTTTCCAGCTTAGGCTGGATACCACTGTTAATTTTGTATTTTAGGTTATTTTTGTTTCTAAAACAACCCAGTTGAAAAAGAGGAGGGTTACTTGATACAAGGCTGAGTTTGACAATTGCTGTCTGTCTGTGTGCCCCATCTCCCCAAGTAGATTCCAAGAGTCTTATCGGGAACCATAAATATCACTGATCTAGGAGACAACATCTAGGTCACAATTCACAAAAGCCAGACTTACCACTGTGCTCTGTGATCCTACTTAAGTCACTGAACTGTTCTGAGACTGTTTTCTTTTCTATGTAAATACAAAGGTTTGGACTATGCCATTTTACATGTATCTTCTAGGTCTAAATGTATTTCTGTATTTTTAGCTATTTATGTATTCCTATATCTACCATTATGTAGAGTGCTCTGTTTTGGACATATATGATGAAGGACTGAAGGGTTAAGAAGCAATATATTACCTAGCCATCATATTAGTGCCAGAAAGGAAGGGGTGGGAAAAACACAAGGCAAGCTACAACCAAGAAAATTAACATCAGACCGTGACTTCGTAATTCATAGATTGAAAATAAAAGCACTCTGTCTGGCCCCATCTGTAAGTGGTTTATTACTGTAAATTCTAGAAGGCCCCTCATATATCAGTCTCATTTATTTACATCATGACCCTACCCACCCTGGACAGTGTTATAACAAAGCAACAAAATGTTCCTTCCTTGTCTTCAGCATTTCACTGGCCACAATTCTCACTGGAATGGACCCACATCACTAGCACTGGCTAAACTAAAGAGATGATTTATATCAATTAGGGCTCTTTGGTGGTAAGCAACAGAAATTAACTTAAGGGGATAAAAAAGCGATTATTGTAAAGTCTACGGTGTAGCGTGCAGAGGAAAAGGGAGAGCTGGTTAACCAAGCACAAGAAGGACAAGAACCAGGCAGCTTTAGGATATCGATCACTCATGATGTTTTCTCAAGAGCACTGCTATCGGATGACTCAGCTTCCTTCTGTGTCTGTGTGCCTCTGCTCAAGATTCAAGTGCTGGGAGAAAAAACTGACTGGCCTATTCCCGGTCATATACTTACCCCTGGCATCAAAGAGCAGTGACTCTTCCCAGACAAATGTATAAGGTACATGCATGTGTGCACATAAGAATGTATGTGCTATAACTGTTCATGAATATATGTGTATGACATCTGCATATATGTGTGTATATGTGTAGCTACACCTGTGTATGATATCTGTGCATGAATCTATATGTATGAGATTACGAGTGAGTATGTATATTGTATGTTTATATGTACCCGTCTGTGCATAATGTGCAGGAAAAGAACATGCTGAGATGATAAAGCCCATAATATCAGATATTTTTTGGTAACATCTCTAAGATGTTTTTGAATTCCGGTAACATTCCCTACCAGCTATGTAACTAGCTGTATAACCTATTATCTCTAAGCTTGAGTTACTCTCCTCGATCAAATGGGAATTCTAATACTTACCTCTCTGGGTTGCTCTGAGAATAAGACACTACAGGTATGCAATGGTAGTAAGACTGGCACAATAACCTCAATAAATAGGAGTTAATATTCTTACTATCTTATTATCTCTCAGTAAGGCTCTGATGTTCATAAATAGGTCAAAATCTAGTCCAAAAAAAGTCCTATTTGATCTCAGTCTTTCTGCCCTGAGAGCATCCGCATCGGGAAAATTACTCTTGTCCCCATCCCCAGGAGGCTACTCTCTCACTCCCTCACTCAGGGGCTTTGCTAATGTGCTTCTTTCTACCTGCAATATCCTCCTTGCTTGCAATCCCCATCCTACACCACCCCTCCTCCTCTAAGGCTGAGCTTCAACCCACCCCTCACTGTAAGCCTTCACGGACCTACCCAGATTCCCCCAATCTTCTGTTCCTCTGAGGGACGATGACCCTCACAGGAGAGAGGGTGACTACATCCAGAGGTTGTGGCCCCAGGGAGTGCGATGTTGAGAAAGATTCTGAGACTGAAACCACACCCACAGCTAGGAGGAAGAGTGCCACAAAGTATCAGAGTGTCTGGCATGGATGCCAGAAGTAGTGCTGCGAGCTACCAGGTGCATCAGCCTTTAACTGCACAGTGGGTTGTAGTGTGCGCCTACTGCACGCGCGTCCTTGCCTAGAACCAGGGACCCCGTCTCACACTTTTTATTTATGCCCACTCCAACTAGTGTGGTGCTGAGCACGAGGCAGGGGATCCATCAAGGCTGAGAGGAGGATTAATTCATTCCTGACCGGTAACCAAAAAGCATGAGGTCATACACTACAAACTCAGAGCATCTGGGGGCAATGAGCAAACACAATCCCACAACTTTCACAGTAGAGACCATGGGGGCAGTGGTGGGATCATGGTTTTTGAGTCAGACAAAACTGAGTCCACCTATTAACTGGGTGGCCTAATGGTCAAGTCACATAACCACACTAAATCCGTTCCCCTTCCAAAAAGAATGGGGCTAACGATATCCACACTGCAGGGTCACTGAGAGGAGTAGAAAAGAGCACACAGGAAGAAGGCTTGGCCCAGTTCCGGGAAGAGGAAAAGCATTTCGTATATCTGAGTTTCCTTTTAATATATAAATAATGACTGTGAAAAAAATTCGAAAACTACTAATAACATCACCATTGTCTCTGTCATCGTGACAAGGCAACCTGGTTTCCCAGGAAGACAGGCCACACCAACTCTCCCTGTGATCATGCCTTTGGGTGACATTTGTGAGGGATCTGCTCTTCTCTGCCCACTTCACCTCCACCTGGATATGTTCTGTGCTCTGGCCTCCCCCTTTGCAGGTAATTTGGAGCTCTTCCCACTGGTGTAACAGGCTCTCTTTATAAAGGAGTGGAGCCTGGAGAGTTCAGGCTCGTTCTCCACTGAATCAAGCTTGTATTTCTTAGGCCAGGGCTCGGCACACTCAGACGTGGGGAACATCAGCCAGGATCAACAGAGACCCTGGATTACCCTTGCTTATGTAATTTTCTAGGGAAATCCAGGGCATTAAAATCACTAACCACCAAGCATCAGTTAAAATAGTGCCTCCTTTTAGAGCCAAAAGTCTGTCTAGGATAGACATAGATAAAACATTAAAAAAAAACAAAAACAGAGAGAACGAGCTACCACTTATTGAAAGCTTACTATGTGCTAGGCGCTATGCTACAAACTTACCAGACACAGTCATACTTTATCCTCTCGACAATCTATTGCTTCTTCTCAAATCTATCTAAAACCCAGTCATTATCTGTAACACTGTGTTTCGGTGGTAATTAAAATGCAGGGACATTACTATCCCCTGAGCTGCATCTCTGCCCTGGCAAACACTCAGCACCATCACCAGGAATCCAGCGGGGAGAGAGGCCCTGGGGCAAAACTCCCAGTCCTGCTCTTGAGCCCTAGAGATTTCCATCTGCATCGTCCATTAGCCCTGGCAGGCATCGTGGGTGTAAATCACCACCCAGCACTCAATGAGAATATAGTTATTATAACAATTGCTGCATTGCATGATGCTCGTGCTATTCGGAAATGTAGGTCTAATTAGCTCTAAGCTGTAGAAGATTTGAGTACGGTAGTTTCATTTTGGTTTAATGCTCAGTGCCTGGTGTAAAATCTGAATTTATTACTCTTTTTTTAATCATTTCTGCATGGCTCAACCAGTCGTATCAAAACTACTGCATGTTATAGACTTTAAAAAGTGATTCCCTGTAGGCATTTTAAGGTATAGGATCTATTATGGGAAGATATATATTTGACAGCATTCTGTTTATTACTCAGTTCCGTTACATTGTTCATGAACCCAGTGAAAGATGTTCGCAGTGGTAAGTAACACTTTATTCCAGGAAAAAGAAACACAGGGCGACTTCCTCCAGGAAGTACTAGAATCAGGGTGCAGTTCAATTACAGGACTAATGGGAGAATGCTTCGCATCTCCATCAAGACCCCCAAAACAAGGGGCTGCTTTCGTGCTACTTATCCTCCTAGATTTTATCCAAAAATATTTCTTCCATTGAAAGCAGTGTGCCTCAGCAGTAGATAATCTATGTTACCTTTCTGAACATTTTAAAGAACAAACCCAGGTAGCATCATCCCTCCCAGCCCCTAACAACAGCTGTTTGGAGATGGGAGGATGAAGGGCATCCTTGTTATTCTCTTCCACATTTCTTTCTTTATTTTATTTGTGCCTGAGCTAGTTCAGCTCTTTCCCGGCTGTTGAAAGGAGCCAGCTCAACGAGGCCCCATAAAAAGCCCTGTCTAGGTTCAATGGAGTAGTTCCGGGAATGGCCTAGGCACTGCTCCCGCCTCTGTTCCTGTGCCTGTCTCTACCCAGCCCTACCGGGATCTCTGGTGTGGGATCTTCTCACTGCCCCTGCTAGGACTCACCATGGTCTGAGAAGCTCTATCCTTCAGAAGGGCTGAGTGCAGAACTGGGACAAGTACCACGGGGAAGCTGACTCAGAACCCTGACCTCGCTCAGCTACCGGACCAAACCGGTACCACTCACTTCCAGAACCCTTCCTGCATGGTCTGCTCTATGCAGCCCAGGCAAATCACTAGAAATATTAACAATCTACCATCCTCAAAGTATACAAATAGGTAACAAAGAAAGAACATGGACTCGACACTTGGACGCAGGTGCACATTGACTCCCTTTGTAGCTCAACTTCATTTATTAATTTATCCATCTCCCTGATGGACTGCAGGCCTCTTGAGGTTGGGAGCAGGTCTAATTATTCTTTGTTAGGAGAGAGAATGTACTAGAGTCTTTAACAAACTTAAGGATCCTAATTGGAATCCAGGCTCTGCAATTTACTAATTGTGTGACCTTGAGCAAGTGATCCGAACACTCTAACTTAAAAAATAAAAATAAAAAAAAGAAAAGAAAAATAGTACCATAATACCTATTTTATAGAATTGTTGTAAGATGAACTGAGATAACCCATGTAGTAAACCACTTAGCATAGTACTTGGCACACTGTAAGTATTTTTAAAAGCAGCTAATGATATTAGTTTTGTATAATTACCACCTACCTAGAACACACCTTGACATTTAATAAAAAATTGAATGAACAAGTAACTGACTAAATGAATTAGTGAGGAAATGAATAAATAAATAACAATTTTGCTTATGTTGCTTTGAGCATTCCAGGAGGCAAACAACCTCGAAAACTTTAGATACTGAAAATTAACTTGTGGTGTGATATAATTTTTTAAATCAGACTTTTCAGCTGCTTTGTATCAAGTTTAATGGTTTCTTATCCATTTTTTAAGAATCTCTAGATAAGATTTGCCCAAAAGCAATGTGTTGCCTTCTTAGGAAACATTCTCTTCTTGATCTTGTTGACGAGGACACAGAGCAGAGATGCCTCCCACTCTCATGCGTGGTATCAGCTGCAGAGCCATCTCTGACATCTAGGGATAGGTCTCAGCCAACCGTGCCTATGCTTTCTGCATTTCCCCACTCCATCTTCCAACCTTAGGAAGCTTTTCCTAGTGGGTGGTTGGTAGTGAGCAGGGACCACAAGGTGCACTGAGTTCTCAGAGTCAAGAACAATGGATAGTAGAGACAAACACCTCAGACCAAGGAGCAATGTCACAGCCGACATGGCATTCAGGCTTTCCACATGCAGGCACTCGGCAAATATTCTGAACATCAACCACATCAAGCGCTTGTAGAGGAAGCTGTGGAACACCTCCCACTCCCCATCTGCAAGGCTGACACATTCATTCCCGTAGTCACTAGGAATATCGGCCACCAAAGGTTCCAAGTTTAGCCCTTCTCTGAGAATTGTTCTCAGCAGAAGGAAACTACCTTGCCAGAGATTTTGCTTCTTCTCTGACAGCAGCCCACATCCAGGGACTGCTAACGGCTGCAGTACAAGGGTCTAGCCCCCATGCCTAATCCAGAGCAACCAAGGACTATCCCAGTCCTGAGGCCGCAGACTCTGCTGCCATGGCCAGTCAGCTGGACATCTACATGTGCCCAGTCCCCCTTTCTCACTCCCTGACAGGTGCCGCTCTGGAGAACATGCCCTGGGAAGTCTGCTGCACACTAGTGCAGGTTCCGAGTCCAAGAAATCTGGCCAAAGGCAGAATCATTTTAGGTGCCAGAGATAGGGCAGCGAACAAAACAGAATTCTCATGGAACTCATATCCTAGGGGTGAGAAGGGCGATGGGGAGAGGAACAGAAACAAAAGGAAATATCACACATCAGGTAGTGATAAAAGCTATGAAAACAAATGAAATACAATGAGGAGATTCGAAAATTAAGGAGGTACTGTTTTCGGTAGTCTCATCAGGGTAGGCCTCCTTGATGAGAAGCAGCATTTGAACACAGATCTGAATAAAGTGAAATAAGCATGTCAATATCTGAGAGAAGAAAATTTCAGGCAAAGGGAAGAGCAAGTGCAAAGGCCCTGAGGAGGAGTGTCTAGTGTATTTGAAGGATAGTGAGAAAGACTAAATGGCTGGACAGAGTAAGAGAAGGTAAGAATAAGTTATATATTTTTTAAATGATTATTCTGGCTGTTATATGAAAAACAGACTGGGGCAGGGGGCAAGAGTGGAAATACAAAGACCAATCGGAAGGTTTGGACTTGGCAACATGAAACTGAGTCACTGGCAACTTTGATAAGAATTGTTTTGGTCAGTGGTGAGGACGAAAGCCTGCATGGGAGAGTTCCTGAAATGGCAGGAAACCAGCAAAATGACAGGACTGCCCAGAGTTCTTTGCTAAGGCTCTGAAGTTAAGCCCAAGTTCAGAGTGCTCTGCTCAATTAGTGATGTCTGCCATGAGTATAGGATGTGGAAATTGTAATACATATAAGATAGAGTGACTATTCTTGTTCCAGCATATTTAGTGGTTCATTCCATATTCTCTATACACCTCCTTGTGCCATCACTTTTGGGGGGTACTCATTAACAGTTAATTTAATACTGTCTCAATAAATTCCTAGCTTTTCAACATCTAGATATTCTTAAGTAGAAAAGGATGTTTATCAACTCCTATACCCTAGTTGGGTAGTTTTAAACCAGGTTCCAGTGAACCACTGTAAAGCAATTTATGAATTACTGCAACATCCTGAAAGATCACTGGCTGTCTTAAAAAGATATGTTTCTGAATAATTAAGCAAAGGGGATTAAAAGAGGTAGAAAAAATCAACATTTGGCTATGTAATGCATATGTGCATTTTCTGTCTCTCTTTTCCCTGGGAATCAGGATGAAATAAAACAAATTTCCACATGTGTATCTTTTGTACAGTTATTCCATTTTCATTGGAGGTCAAATGAGGGCAATTTTCCAATGGCCACAGTGTACAATAGGAGAAACTAGCAGGAACAGGAGGTGCACAGAAATATTAAAATTTAATTCAATGACCAGCAGATTCCCAAGACCATACTTGCTTCAGGTCTTATGATTTTAGTCTCCAAAAGCAGTTCTTTGTTACTCAATCTTTTGGGAAAATATTTCCTAGAAGGGTGCTTGCTATAATTTTTTAAAGTGCATTTCTTTTTAAATTTGCATGTCTGCATTCTACCACATAACATAGAGCTGGAGAGTGTCTTGAGTTATCTCATTCAAACATCTATGTTCTGTGCACTATCCCTGACAGATGGCCCTTGGATCTCTGGCTGAACACCTCCAGTGAAAGACAACTTACTTTTCTCTGGAGAACACAGTTCCCTCCAGCTGTCAGTCTCTGAAATGAGAGTTGAAGGGAGACCTAAACATTCCAATAACTGAGGGACATGCATATAGGTAGATGTGTTTTCTTATGTAATTTGCAGGTTTGCATAACAAAATGCTCAGATTCTTTGGTCATCTAGGCTGATTTATTTTGATGCTTCTCTGATTTCTGAGGTTCCAAGATAGAACAAACATTCTTTATTTGTCAACTAAACACCTTCCAATTATGCCCATTAGAATAAACTCAGAGCTGTATGATTTTCTAATCTCTTTCGTCCTGGGCTAACAGAGAGGCATGTGGTTAGGAGGGTGGAGGGACAACTGGGAATAACGACCTCCTAGTTCTCTAATTATGGCACCAATAATCTCCTTTACATAGTCTAGTGTTTTGTAGCATATTTTTGGTTTTGTCCCATTTTATCTTAAAGGCTGAACAAAGTTGACTCCAGTTGCTGCAAACTCATGAGGCGCCAGCCCCAGGCCTCAAGCAAGAAACAAACAAGTAGAATGCATGAAAGCCCAGTTTCTTAGATTAAATATGACAATGGTGTAGAGTTCATATGTCCCAGGAAAAACGGGATATTTTAAAAGTCTCCAAGGTGCCCTGGCAAATCAGGTTCACCTAAGACCCCTGCAATTGTCCATTTTTCATCCTCTTTGGAACGTCATATGAATTCTGTCTTTTGCTTTTGCTTAAAGATGGATAGCCAATTATTTAAGCCTGATGTTTTTCATTAATTAGGTCTCTGCCATCAAAGCTTTAACTGAAGTCATTTAATCTAGACTTCGTTTAGCAGGCTATAGAAAATCAGTTTATTACAATTTTTCATTAATTTTTATTTTCCAAGTGACTAAGCAAGTCAAGGAGAATAAGGCTTTGAAATTTTACACACTGATTCCCCATAGATAACAGAAAGCATTAGATTTATTGTCAGAAGTGAATGATTTTGTAACTTGGATTTAAGAATGTCCAGAGCAAACAAAGAGCAAGAAAGTGAAATGCAAATTTTGGCTTTTTCCACCTGTGGAGGGATAGGGTAAGAATGTTTTAGTTCGCCTGTAGATTCTAAATGTTTATTTACACATGTAAGTATCAAAACGACATTCTCTTTCATTCTGAAAAAAAAGAAAAAAGAAAAGAAAAGTTGAGGAAGGAGTGATTTTTTTTTAAAAGGCCAGCAAAGCAATCTGGTTATATCCATCATTACCTTTAGTTAACGACGTACTTGTTAGTTAGCAGCTGCTGTTGCGAGGAAAGGTACCTGGTTTCTAACAGCAGTACCTCATTGCCGGTTGGAGTGAGAGATTGAGAGGACTCAACGGCCTCTCTCAGGGCCATGTGGGTGAGTGGACCCAGCTTGAAAAGACTGCGCTTCTCTTTAGTTACCTAGAATGACTGTAAGTCTCTCCCTTGGAAGAAACCAAAAAAAAAAAAAAAAAAAAAAGAGCATTCTAGTATAGGGTTACCTTAAAACTGGACAGAGCCAATTTGAGAGAAGCAAGGTTATAAGAAAAGTATTTCCAGGGCTCACATTTCCTTGGAAAAGAATATAAAATATAATTTTGACAATAAAATACCAATTTATCCATTTCCAGTGAAAAACCTAACCATTGAGCAAAAAGAAAATATTTGTGCTGGTATAATTGGGGCATTCTCTTCCTGCTGTCAAGCCATAGCAAAAATCAGATGTGGGGCTGGTGGAATTAGAAGGAAAAAGGCTGAATAAATGGGATCTTTAATGGTATCCATCTGCAAATGACAAAGATCTTAACAACTGAACCATAAATTTTTAAAGTCCTTCAGCTAGAAATTTTTACATTTATCACCACACTACCCCTAACCTGGCACTAGAACCAAAAATAAAGAGAGATAAAACTAAAATCAAGCTTCTCCGGCTGGTCTTGGAGCATGAAGAGTCTGGCTGCTTCCCTCCTGGGTGATTTGGAGGCAGATAACCAAGTTCACAAGCATGAGCTCTGACCCAGGTGTTAAAAACATCAGAGATATATAGATTACAAGTGCAGTCTAGGAACCCACCCAATGTATGTGCAAGTCCTTGAATTTATAATAATACTCAAAGAAAAAAAAGAAAACCTAACTGGTTACCATCAGCGGATGACAGGAACCAATTCATCATCTTTATGGTAAATAAAAAGAAAGATTCAAGCACTTCCTATGTGAACTGTGCCACTGGGTCATCAAAGAGTAGATGAAGGGAAGCATCTGTGTACATGTTTTCTAGCTAATACATGAAAGGGAAATCTAGAATTAGACATCACCATTTAGCAATTCCCAGTGAACTAATGGATCCAGGCAATGAGCACTGGCTGATATTAACAGCAAAAAATAAATAAATAAATGAATAAATAAATAAATAAATAAGAACAAAAATTAGATATGATGTGCCTCTTGGTGAAAGAACAGAATGCCACCTACCAAATGGATTAAACCTGAATCTAACTGAGTCTCTAAATACAGTTCCAAATTTGCAGAAAATACAGGGGACAGAGAAACACATTGAACTGTACAGTGAGTATATAATCAGCAACATCCATATTGCAGGAAAACTAAATAGTTCATAAGGTAAATTGTAAGAAAAAGAAAGAAATGTATGAGGAACTTGTAGATTAAAAGGAACTTGAAAGACATTTCAATTTTGTTTAATGGGCAAGACTAAACTAGAGTGTCTAAGGATGCTCACTTAGACGAAAAAATTGTAAAGGATGCAAAGAAGTGATTACTGTAAAAGTCAGGATCATGGTTTACTTTGGGGGACAGGGAGGAGTGAGATTAAATGGAGAACACAGAGAACCTTCTGGGGTAACTGACAAAGTTTTATCTCTTGACCTCAATGGTAATTAAAAAGCTATTGCCTTTAACTCAAACTATAGAGCTATTTTGGGTGACTTCATATTTGTGTTTGATTAATGATAGTAGGTTTGAAGAATGAGCAGTGTACTCTTCCTCTTTCTCTCTGGTTTTGTTTTATGGGTACCTCAGTTTACGATAGATGTCTTACCTTCCAAAAGAGACTCAGCCAAGCATTCAATCACTGCCAATGTCAAGGTATTTTGAAACAACTACGTGATGGGTTATGTCCATTTTAAAGTGATTTTGATCTGTCTTAATTGACACCTCTTGGGGCTATTCTGGACCCAAAGCAACATTTCTAAGAGGCCTTCCAGGAATACAAATCCAAACCAGGAGCCCTGGTAGGTTTTATATTCTAGTAGTGACAAATAGGACTGGTAGTTTGAGAGCGGTGAAATCTTCAATAGTCATCCTCCACATGGACTAGAGTGTGGTGCAGTGTGTCTACTGGGAAAAGGAAGGTGACTTCAGCATCCCAGCACATTTTCAAGATGAAAAATGATCTCATCAAAGCCAGTCAAGAAATACACACCACTTAAAACTCCTGCCCTCAGTTAAAACCAAGTGGCAAAACTACAAACAGTTCATAAAAGCCTTCCAGGGCATGTAGTAGGGTGGGGGAGGCTGTTGCTAGAAGTATCCCAAAGGACAGGGGAGACAGGATGACTTCAACTGTATCCATTTTTACAGGTCCCTAACCCAGCCCCCCTTCTACTGCCTGAGCAGGCCTTGGCTGCATATGTGTCTAGCTGGTCCAATAAAATAAGAGCTCTGGCATTTTCCTCAGATGAGCCCATCTCATTTCCAGGCAGTTTGCGGCCAGTGCCTGGATACAAGAGAACTGGTGCCTTGAAAGGAAAAGTGAAGACCTCAGCTTCAAACCCACAAGGTTCACCCATTTGGTTTTGTAGCTCCCTCCCCAAAATCATTTCTATTATTTTTAATAATGATGATGATAAATTATTTTTGAAGTTCATGGCTCAAGAGCTTTTGAGACTGGCTTAAATTAAATTGGCCAATAAAGCACATTGAATCAAGGCAAATTGTGAGGGGATGCAGAGATTTGGGAGCATGGAGCATGGGAGAAGAGGGAGCTGTTGGAAAAAAAAAATCTCCAAGCACAAAGCACTTTATAAGTCTTCAAAGCACTTTTAAAGCCAATCTGATATGTAACTAAAAGCTAACGAAACTGCATGTATATATCCCTCACCTAGACCTCATTCAGACTGGGCATGTAAAATCTAAGATGCAAGGGTTTTACAGGAGCGGGAACCCATAATGTGTCTGCCTGTCAGGAAGCTGATGAGATAAGACTTTTGATGACCTATGCCAGTGGCACCCTGGGGCTTTGCCCCACCCAAGACACTGGAAGGAAATTTGGGCTTCATTAATTTCGGGGACAAGGTCCATGGACTCTGTGATAATAATCCCTGCACTAGAAGCCAGTTTGTCCAAATCCATAGTTTATCAATGAGACTAAGGAACTAAAGTCCAAGGAGAGACGTACTTGCTTAAGATGACTGAAGTAAACACTAACTCCATCTTAGGTGACAAAGCCCCAATTTGTTTAGGTAATCACTTTCCATTCACCCATGTGCTCAGAAACAAGGTCCACCCCCAGAGGGAATGACCCAAGGCCAGTCAAAGCCAATCGTCATTGTCTCATTGCCCTTCACAGTGACTGCTTATGCAAAGACAAGTAACCAATCTTGTCAAATGGGATCCCGGCATAGTCTGCTAAGGAATTTCCAAGAAATACTTTTTTTGAATAAAAACAAGAAAGAAGGAAAAGAAACACACAGGAACAAAAACTCCTCTTCTTCCTCATGGGATACTACAAAGGCTGCATAAGACACCTGACACTGCTACAACCACTGCATGACCAAAGCAGAAAGGCCAGGCAGAAGATGGCAGGCCCTTAGTCCTCAGAGTCACAAAGCTGCAACTCTGGATTTCCTGTTACACACAATAGTAAATACCCTTGTTGTTTGAGCTGTTTTTTGCTGTAACTTCAATGTTTTACAATCTAAACCATTCTAGTTGATGCAATCGCACAGTAAGTTTGTGGTAGAGTTAGAATTAGAACCAGATGTCATGATTTCCAGGCCACTGAAGGCCTCTACTTAAGGGACTGGTGAAGTCTGTGAGAAGCTGTATCAGTCTCAGTTATGCTGCAGTAAGAAACAACCCCCAAACTCAGTGGTTTATGATAACAAGGTTCTATTTCTTGATTATGTAACATGTCCATCAGAGTTAGCTGAAGTTCTGCTCCAGGGACACAAACTAATGGAGAAACTTTTTTCAGAAATATTGCTAGTTATGTGACGAAGATTAAAAGAGAACATGGCAAATCATTAATTGGCTCTTAAAACTTCTGTTCAGAAGTTACACATATCACTTCCACTCACATTTCATTAACCAGAGCAAATCACATAAGTTAGCTTGATCTCAATGAGGAAGGGAAAAAGAACAATTTGTTTAGTAAACACCACATTTAATCTGTATTTAATGCTTCTAAGAAATAGCTAAACTAAGTACCCTAGGAGTAACTAAAATGGCTACGAAATTGTCCTGGAACCATCTGTAAACCTTAGGATATTTTAGAAAACTCAACTGCCATATCATTTTTATAATAAACTCTTCCTTAAAATATCTTTTCATCTTAGGATGATTACATGTCTATTAAAATATTTTTACATACTCTATCATACAGTTGAATGTTGCTAAGAATGTAGCAACATTCTTAAGAATGTTCTCACCATAAAAAAGAAATGTCAATTTTGTGATGGAATGGAGGTGTTAGTTAATGCTACGTGGTGGTAATCATTGCACCATATGTAAATGTGCCAAATTGTCATATCCTGAAACTTATACAATGTTATATATAAATTATATCTCAGAAGCTGGGGGAAAAAAGAATAAATTTTAAAATTTCCACATTAGTAAAAAGTTAAAAAATTAATTAAATGTCTTGCTTTCCCAATCTTACCCAACATAGTGAAATCACTAATAATTTGGGATATATCTGGTCTTTTTTCTACATATGTTCACTTGTCTGTATATATCTATGCATTTATGTCTCATGTCTGTGGCTTATTGTAAAAAAAAAAATTTTACATAATTATACATAATATTGTAATCATTTTTGCATATCAATATACAACAAATTACTTTTCATTTTAGTGATTAAAAAGTATTCCACTGTGTGTATATTCCATAATTTATATCACAGTTTCTCTTGGGATGGACAATTAGGTTATTCTCATTTTCACCATCACAAATAATTCTGTACTGATAATACTTTTACATATACATATAGATACCTGCAAACATTTTTTATTATTTCTGTAGGATAAATTTGAAGAAGTAGAATTGCTGGGGGCAAAAGCATACACATTCAAAAATTTGATAGATATTGGCAAATGGTCCTCCAAAAAAAGATTATGCCAGTTAAGCTTTTAGACTAGTAGACCCATTGAATCTACCCAACAGTGTATTAGACAGTGATTTTTTTAGACAAATATACATACATATATGTGTGTGTATCTATGTATGTATATATATGTGTGTATCTATGTATGTATATATATACATATATATACACATATATATACATATATACATTTATATATATATATATATATATATATATATATATATATATGCTGAGATCCTTATATGTAGTCAGTAAAAAAGATACTAGACATATTTATAATGGCCCCTCTCCTCAACAAGCTTAAATCTAGTGAGGGGAAGAAAAGAGACATATGAATATACTAAAACTACATAAATAGTGTTAGAAACTAGATCAGGCACATGCTGAGGCAGCTGTAAGGAAGTAGATATGCTGAGGGAATGCCAGTAAAGTGAAGGATGTCAGTGTGGGGACAAGAAACCCTTTCTAAACAGAAGCAGTGTCATTAATCAGAATTGGTAGTCGGGGAGCTGACCCTTGGAAGCGGAGCTGCTGCAGGTCGGGTTGATGGCAGCGCTGGGAAGGGAAGGGATAGCTTTTATGGGCTAGTGAGCTCACAGGGTTAATGTGCTGAGCTAATCACATTAGGGTCAGAGTCTCTTCTTCAGGCCACGATTTTACGTAACTGTCTGTCTTGGGTCATTTTCTACAGACTGTCTTAGGAACAGGGGGCTGGTCTGAATGGCCAGTCTTAAGAAATGCAACTAAAAGAGATCTTTATTAGAGTCTCTGTGCTATAAACCATCGATACAGCTAAACCATTTCATCCCCTGGAGAAAACAATAAATCAATCAACCCAAAGGATATATCCAAATCCTCAAAAGGTCTAGATTCTAAGGTCCACCCTGAATACCTTAACCTTTAGCTTTTACTAGAATCTTAAAACAAATAGACTAATGGGGGGTATTATCAGTCCCTCCATAAGCCTGGATTTCCATGGAAAAGACCAGAACTAACTCCAAGCTTAGGGGTCAGGATGCAAATGTATGATACGAATGCTGCTACATCCCCCTTCCAAGCCCAAGACACCTCTGATCACTACAATCTTTTCCATTAGAACTAGGAATAGCCTAAGAATCCTTTTCAACCCAGTCTTCCAAGCAACTGCTATCAATCAAGTGGAAGTGGCACTGGCACTGAAGCCCATTTGTCATCCCTGATTTAGAGCAACAGAGTAGTCATTTCCTCACCAGGCCTCCTCTCCCCACTGTTACTTCACCAACCGTAAGCCCTTCTCAGAAGAAGCCACTGGCACTGGGACCTCATAGAGACTGACCAGCCCACACTGGGAAGTGGGGAAAGACTAACCCGCTTGATCCAGCGCTCCCCGCCACTCGTGCCCCCGCCCCAGCATTCACTCACCCAAGTCCCCACACTCTTTGAAAAGCGTTTCCCATGAAGATATTAACTTTTCATCTGTTTTTACCTTGCCTAGAGGTAGTTACTTTCATTCATTACTTCAGCAAATACTTACTGAGTGTCCACTGTGTGCCAGGTCATGTTCCAAACTGAGAATACAGCAGTGAACAACACAGACAAAAACCCTGGAAGAAAGGGATAGAAGCGGGGATGGGGTGGGATTACAGATCATAAAATGTCTCATAGTGGGGGTAAAAAAAAAAAAAAAGGATAACTCACATAGATGGTCTCTGTCTTTACTGAAGTTCTATTTGTCATGGAAGACAAATAGTAAGTACATTACTGCAAGTAATTTACACTAAGTGTAACAAACGTGGCACGTTTATAAAGCAGGAATGGCGCAAGGTGCCATGGGAGATATACCGGGACAACCTAATAGCATCTGGGGATCACAGAAGGCTTCCTGGGAGAGAGGACAACTAAGCTGAGCCCTGCCAGACAAGAGGAGCTTGCCGAGGAGAAAAAGGGAGAGGGAAGTGCCAAGCAGAGGGAGTGATGTGTGTTCAAGGAGGCTGGAGGGGCTGGAAAAAACTATTCCGCATAGCACGGGATCAAGGAGCACAGGGGTGAGATTAATAACGGGGAAAAGCCGACAGGAATCAGAACCCCCAGCGCTTGCTAAGGGTCTCAACATTCAATCTAAGCAGAAGAGGAAGCTTTTGAAAGACTTTAACCATAAAAATGATCTCTCTCTTTTTTCTTTATTTGTAAAAAAATTACCATGTCACCATATATGCTAATTTCTTAGATCCTTGAAATGATACAATGAAGTAAAAATTTTTTAAATGGCCCATTTTTGTTCTAATTAGCCATCTTGAAAGCCCACCTTTTGTTTCTGAACTCCCTTCCCAGTCGGTGAAGCGACTGCTCCTCCCTTCATTGCCAGGAGACAAAGCCTTGCCAGCTCTTCACCTGTCCTGGGATGGGTAAGTCCCCAGAGATGTTGTTTCCTGAAGCAAGGCTAGACACCTATGATGAGAATCCTTCCCAGAGAGTGAGAAAAAGAAAAATCTGGTTTCCTCTCTTTGCCTCAGACTATTTCCATACATAAACTCAGCAGATCAAAACCGTTTCAAACTGGGATGGAACCATATGGTTTCCAGAATCACACATTGTTTTACAAGGTTCAGTGGCTGAGACAGCCTTTCTCTCTCAGTGGAAATGAACCAGACTTTTACCATTTGCTCTTTGGGGGTCATTACATGGAGGTTAATTAATCCATTCGTTACCTGTGTAGACGACATGAAAGGTATCACAGGTGATCTGGAACATGCACAGCTTCAAAGACGACATTCCTTCCTTAATGCCTGAATTCATCGTGAGCCCTGTTTTGCTCAAAAGCAGTGTTTACGAATCTCTGCATCTACAGGCAGCAAGAATTGTTGTTTTGTTGTGTTCTTTGTATTCTAAAGTTCTTGGCATATTCCACACTCTAAATTAGGCCTCGAAAATATTTCTGATTAAAAATTTATACAGCTTCATGACAACCTCTTTCTAGAACATAACCCCTAACTAATTCATGTTCACTTACCCTGCAGTTTTCTATTTATAATATTTTACAATTTCTGTGTATTTGCATTATAAATTATTAAATGACATCAAGGTTTTTATTTTGATGAGAGAATTTTTGATAAGTTTGACAGTGTAATTACTTCAGATCCTGCTCTGGATTGCTGGGAAAATATTTAATGTTATTTACCTCGATGAATAATTAAAGCATGCGAGTGGTGGGCTCTCTTGCTGCGCCGTCAAGCTTCTTACTTCTGTTTGCTTCTCCCTAATTAAAACAGTGATGCTTACATGTGTAGTGGCGTAAAAGAACTAAATTACCAATTTGGAAAAGGAAGAAGGGAGCGAGCATGAGATAAGACTGGGGAAACCTGAAGTAAAGAAGGATGTTTTATTTCATGTTTTTCTCACAAGAGCAAGGAGAGGGACGATCGGTCTCCCTGTTGACTTAGTAAAATACCCTCCCAAGTCTAGGAGCCTCTTATCTGCAAGCCTCCTAGACTGAAACAGCAGCAGAGGCTAGGAAAAACACCACGGCTCCATAAAGCCCGTAAGATAATTATTGAATGTGCTATCATATTAAGTTCATGGATTACATCTTTCTATGATTTCCATTTAGGTATCGTTAAATCCCCATAAGGTAGGTAGGCACAAAGCTGACCTTAATACTCCTACTTGAGAATAAGAAAATTGAAGGCTAGTCCCACTTCGCTTGCAAGTTTGAGGTCACAGCTTTTCTTGACTCTCAATCCATTGGAATTAAGGAATCAAGGAATAAATTTTTTCTCACCATCTGATCTTAAGCGATGCAACAACTCTTATTAAAAACAAGACAAGAGACAAAAAACAGAGTCACTTCTGCTAAACTAAGACTTGATGTAATCATAGTTTTGGCTTTCCCAGCAATGAAATCTTAAACCAGTGGATACTGACCAGCAGGATACTTTGGTCATCTGCCTGACAGACCCCCTGCCATCCCTAAAGGAAAGTTACCTTGCGATAATCAATCTGCTTTCTTGCCTAGTATAACTTCCTTGTTCCTGCTTCCTTCTGCTTATAAGTCTTTTCATCTTGTACAGCTCCTCGGGGCTCCTTGCATCTGCTACACTGGATGCCACCTGATTCACGAATCTTTGACTAAAGCCAATAAGGCTTTTACGATTTATTCAGTTGAATTTTGTTTTGTAACATGATAAACGTGTTATTAGGCACTTGGTATATCTTACCGAAAGACAACATCCCTATATGTACACACACATACACCTGTGTATGTGAATTCCAAATGCTGAAACACTTGAGACATTGGAGGAAACAGCAGTGGACTTGTGGGTCAGTACAAGCCACGGCTCTCCTCTAGACCTCACTTTCCTTGTCCAAAATGGAGACAGTATCGATACCCATCTCTTAAATGTTAAATGAGGTGACGCAGAGAGAGAACTCAGTAAATCCTAGCTATCCCCACTGTTCAATGTCATATAGAGTTAAATGTGGTACTGGGGATCACTAACCACATCTTAGCCATTTTCGTAGCCCCAATCCAACCCAATGCCCGTTTTTTGATAAACAGGTTGGACAGATGACTGGATGGCTTTGGCTATCCCACAGCCAGACCGAAAGCCCCTAATTACATCACAAGATCCTTGAGGGCAGGACATTACCTTGTTCTTTCCCCCCACTCACTAGACTGCTTGAACACAAATGATGTTAAAAAAAAAATGCCTGTGAGTTTTAAAGGAACAGAATACTCAGTATCCTTCATACAGGGCCGAGAAGGGTTCGGCAGCAGCTTTTCCCAGGAGTTTTGCCTGAGGCAGGGCCTGTAAAAATCCTGGAAGTGCCCAGGCCACCTTAGTAAAGAACAGGGCATTGTTTGCAGCCAGAACCCCTAGTGAGCCGAGGTCTTTTCCAATCAAAGGCCCAGTCACTGGCGTGTGTTCCACAAGCCCCTGGGGCCCCGTTCTCATGGTGCGGCTGGGCCACTGGAGGGGACGCCCACCTCCCAGACTGTATCGATTAGCTGCTCCATCTGCCACTCTGCAAACAAGCAGCACGGTCCCCCATTGGATGAGAATGTCACCCATGGTAACAGATCCTCACAGCTGGCGTCTGACCACAGGACCCTGGGGAGGGAATAATCAGATCCTGAAAAGCAGTCAGCCCACACCAAGCTAGATGCAAAATGAAAAATAAATAAATGTCTATTTTAATCTCCTCCCTTCCTTTACAACCCTGAGCACCAGATATTGTTCGCAAGTTGCACTGTCACCGCCGGGGACTGGTGGTCCCCAAGGCAAGTTGCTTGAGGGTCCTAAGTACAGTTCTTGAGAATTATAACTCAGAGACTCCCCTCCCTGGTTCTGAAGCTATAGAGAATGTACTGAAACCAGCTCCAACTACTCCACACAGATTTCCTTTCTTTGCTTAGCCATCTCTTTCTCCCTCCTTTCCACTTCCTCTCCCTCCCTCCTGCCCACTTCACCCCTCCTTCTCTCTCTCACCACCAGCACCCTTTTCCTTCCCATTCCCCTCCTCTCCGCACAATTGTCTTCTCTCTGCCCAGGACATTTCCTCATCCTTTTTCCTGGATTAGTCTGACTCCTATTTCAGACCTCAGTTTAAACATCTTTTTCTCTGGGGATTCTGATCTGAACACTCCCCCAAACTACGCAAGGTAGCCCTGAGGCTATGCCCCTTGCACTCTGTGCGTCCCCTCTCACACCTGATTGAAAGCACCAGGAGAGTGGGAACCTGGTTTGTCAAGCTATTATACCCCCAGCACCTGACTAACACAGTGCCTGACACTCACACAGTGGATGCTTAATAATTGTTTATTGCCTGACTAGACAAGCGTTGCTGGATGCAAAACAATTCGTATAGGGCTTATAAATATTATCGTGCTCTGAAGATGTCCATGCCAGAAGTACACTAAAGTAGCTCACAAAGCTTAAGGAACTGCTGACATTTTAAATCAGAGCCTTGTTTGTTGTAAAAGGTGTTCCTATGCGTGTAGGATGTGCAGCAGCATCCTTGGCTTCAGCCCGCCGGATGCCAGCAGCATCCCGCCCCTCACCCCAAGTGTAACACCCAGAAATGTCTCCCAGGGAAGATTCCAAAACAGGAAAAGGGTTCAGCTGCTAACAGCCAAAATCAATGACAGAAGACCACTCTATCTTTCCAGTTAGACGAGTGGTTCTCTGATTTCACCTGTCCCCACTGGGGAACATTTACAATATCCCGAGACGCTCTTGGCTGTGGCAACGGTGGGCAGGGAGGAGCACAGGACAGCCCCCTACAATGAGGAATGCTCTGGTCCAAAATGCCAACAGTGCTGCCATTGAGAAACCCTGATCCACATGAATAAGGCAAGCCTTACATCACAGCTAGACATTTTAATTTTTCACTTTAAAGCCTGACCTACACATTTCAATCTCGGAGTTCAAAATTACATCAGACCCCTTGCCTTTTTTTAAGCCAGTAGACACTCCTTCATTCTGTGGAGAGTTTCTAGCATGGACCCAGCATGCTGCCAAGAGACCCAATGAGGTATCTCTGGCAGACAGCATTGTATGATGTGGTTAAGAGTATGAGTATTCACATTTCTTCGTTTCAAACCCCAAGTCTGCCACTTCCTAGTCGTGTCCTTAAACACGTTACTTCATCTTCTGAATCTCAGCTTCCTCATCTATAACATAGGAATAATAACATACCTGCAAACGATAATCCAAAAAAATGAGCACATGACATTACTTAGCACTAGGGAAATATTTGCCACTATGTTATTTATGTCACTATAAGCAACACACAGTTTATAACACATAGTTTTCACCGATACATAGTTATTTTCCTTTTATGACAGATGCACTAGCTATTGTTATTTGAATTATGACTAATCCACAGCTATAACAAATACTTCTGTGTAGATGAGCACGGCCCCCGGGGGCAAAGCTACAGAGGTACAAGAGGGCAAGGCGTGTTCTGGCCCTTCTGGCTGGGGTGTGTGAGATTCTCAGCACAGGAGGATCTTAAAGTATGCAGATGTGGGGGGAATAAGGTCAGAGGGGCTCAGCCACATGCTGAGGAAAGATTACAAAAGGCCCAGCTGAGGAACAGGAACTGGATTCCTCAGGCATCAGAGGCAAACAAGGACTTTACACAGGCACGTGAAGAACCAATGGCAACATGCTAGTGGTGGCTGCTCACTCCCCTCGCTGTAAATTCTATTGCATTTTCCCAACCTTGGTGCTTTACATTCAAGTGGAATAATTTTGGAATGCTGGGGTGGGGAAACAGCCATCTCAATTACTACCTATAGCACTATAAATGAATGCCACCTTTCTAAAAGGCAATTTGGCAATGTGCCTTTTTTAAGGTGCCTTAAAATATGCATGCCCTTTTGCCCTGGAAATTCCACTTCTAGGAATCTATCCTGAGGAAATTATGAAAAATGTGCATAAATATTTACCTACAAGAAAGCTCATTTTTGGCACTGTTTATAGGAGTGAAAAGTTGAAAACCCTAAATGTTCAATAATAATTAACTGGTTAAGTAAATTAAGGTACGATGACTTATGCTGCAGTCATTAAAGCCACATTATTAACATGTGGAAAAACGGGTCACAAAAGCAAGCATAGTGTATGATACTTTTTAAAAGTACTTTTTTAAAGTACTACACACACACACACATGCGCGCACACACACACACACACTCGTCTTTATACATTATACATATGCTTTAGTCTCAGCAAATCCTTTCTGGTAATTTATCTTAAAGAATTAATGAAAGCAGTAATAGAGACACATGTAAAAGTATGTGTGTACATACATAAACCTACACATAGGAACACAAATTAGTCTGAAAGGGCATATACCAAGGTGTTAATGGTGTTTGCTATGGGTGAAGGAATTATGCGAGGTTATTTTATTTCTTCTTTTTTGCTTTTCCAAATTTTTAGATCCTTCTAACAGAAGCATTTATTATATTTATAAGAATTTTTCACATTTAAAAATAATAAAGGTAAATAAAGTTCATCAATAATAATTATGTCCAACAGAATTTTATAGAATTTCTAATCATACCACAATTTTTGAATCATCACAGGGGGATGGGCAAAGCTATACTTTGAAAATTGTTCTTGATTCTCCTTAGATTTTAACATAATTTAAATTTGATATATACTAAATTTAGTATCTTCTAAGCTGCCAATATCTGTTCAGCTACATCCTAAGTGATGTGGGATACAATGAAAACGTAACCTATGTGATTCCTTTCCTCAAATTACTCTTAGTCAATCTAGGATAAGTGATATCTCAGAAAGAGAAACTAGGACTGCATTCAAGGCCACTCATGGCAAAGTCCTAAATCCTAAGACAGCTGCTGGGTTGCACGGAGGTTCAGAGACGGAGAAGATAATTATGTATCGGAGGGGTCAGGAAAATCTTCATGCACAAAATCTTCATGGGATAGCAAAAAAACAAAGGAGCGTAGCAGCATCAAAGGCACAAAGGCGGGAATGAGGTGAGTTTCAGAGACCGTAAGAGACCAGCTTGGCTTGAGCACTGAGTTCGTACCGAGGACCAAAGACAGTGAGGATAATTTAGGGAGAAGCCTAACTGCTGGGGTCAGAAATTTGGACACTAATGTCCGTGTAATCATGCTCTCAGTCTACACTTAACAAAGAGGTGAGTGATGTTAAAATATCAAATAAGAACAAGTGATTTTAAAATATCAAATAAGAACAAGAATTAATCACCCAGAAACCACCTTAAAAAAAAAAAAAAGCAAGTCACACAAGGAGAAGGGCCATTATAACCTCTTTTGAACAAGCCCCCCAAATCCACTTTAAAAATGTTTTTGGAGCAGGGATAATGATGATGGGAGGCGGGCTTTGCGAATCCCAAGGAAGTGTCTGGAAAGGAATGGGCTTACGGAAAGGGAAGTTCACGCTGACAAATAGCAGTTAAGAAATTGGATAAAACCCTAAGTAGGGAAAATTTGTTTCGGTTCCCAAAGTGAAAATTCTGTAATGAGTGAAATTCATTATCTTAAACTTTTGGCTATGATGTGTAATTGTTAACCTCTGCTGCTTTGGTTCAAGGCTCCCTTCAGTAAAATATATTGTTTGCCATCAAAGCTGATGTGGATTAGGAGCTGAGCATGTGCCCTCCCTTTTAGGTTATATTAATATACCAAAATCGATAATATGCCATAGCTTTCAGAAGTAGTAATAAAATACCCTAAAATGTTCCCAGAATATGTCTATAAATTATTCGTTCAATGTACTTATGTTAAAAAGGTTGCCAGTTACAATGCTCTGGAAGACTCTAAAATTAAAAGCCATCGTATTTGTATTTGATAAAGCTCGTGCTGTTTTGGGTCAGAGAGGGTTATGCTGTGGGGGGGGGGAAATCATTATTTTCCCTAATAAATAAATTACTTGCCTATATTTCATGTATCACTCAGGCCAGCCAGTATTGAAGGTTTAAATAATAAATAACAAATAGCTCCACTCATTTATTAATAATGATGCATCGCTTATGTGTGCGTGTGTATGTGTGTGGGTGCGTGTGTGTGCACACGCATGTGTGTGTCTCAAGTATATGAGTTTTCTTTTAGACTCTTGGGGTGACAGGTTGACTAGCAGTCATCAGAAAGGACAAAAAGTCATGCCTCTGGGCCCGTTAGCATGTTTCCAGGTTAAGGAAATCATCTGGTGCTGACAGACCTTGTCACTTGACCGGTGCAGAGGGCTGTGCTGGGAGAATGTTCTTGAAAGGCACATAGCCACCCAATGTCTTTGGCCTAAGACCCCTTATTATTGACTCTGCACCAAGACAGAGGTATAGGGGAAAAATGAAGGGAAAAAAGACAACCAAGCTCTCTTTGAAATGCTCTTCTTCTAACAGGAGAAAGGAGGTTAGCCATGTCTGCTTCCAGCAGTCAGTCCCATAGATTAAGTATCAATCTCCACCATATTGTCCCAAAGCGACCCTCATCATTACCTATGGTGCCTCTCCTTCCATTTGAAGCAGACAGAGGCAAGTCGACATAGGGTACCCATTTCTACAAAATGCCAGCTAAGAAATACATTGCAAGACCTGTCACTCCCGCAAAGGAATACCTGGACCAAGGAAATGACTGGAAACAGCTGGACCTTACAATGAGTTACTGTTGGCACTAGACCAGAGCAAAAGCAATCAGCCTTGCAGTGAATCCTAAAACAGATGGATCCCCTGTGTTTGTCCTTCCACTCTCCACACACCTAGGGCACACACAGGGCTTGGCAGGAGCTCTGGGGACATGCACATAAATTTAGAGGGACATAAGTCTCAGAACTACTCTTTCATCATAAATTGCATACTTTTTTCTACATTATTTAGCGGTAGGTCAAAAGATCTTTTACCTCTGAAAACACATATGAAAAATCTGGCCTGCTCCAGTGACCTAGTTAAGTGGGCCTTAGAATGCTGGGCAGAAGAGTCGAGTTCTGCCTACTGTTTGGGTCTGCTGCTGCTTCCTCCTGCCCTGGGGAAATCGCTTCTCTTCTTTGGTCTCTTCTTTATGTGACCCTCACCACCGAGCAGCAACACAGAACGGGGCACAGCAGGCTGCCACACCATCATCCTTGTTTAAAGAACAGGGTCAGCTCCTTGCTGTGAACAGATTTTCCTCTGTGGAAACAGGTTCATGTTTATCTTTCAAGTTCCAGCAACAAGCTCAGGATTGCCAACATGTGCTGCACAGCTGCCGCAGTGCCTGATTTATGAACAAATCTGCATATAATTGTGTTGATTCTTTTTTTTTTTTCTGGTCAATTTTTTTTTTCCTTGAAATAAAATGGCTGAGCCCAGGCTACATAAAGCCCCAATTCTAAAGCCATATAATTTTATGGACAAGGGGTGGGAGAAGAAGGAGGGGGAGTTCTTTTGTATGGCACCTGAACTCATTAAAATCCTAAATTCCATAATTTTACACTACCATGTGCCACAACTGAACAGCCTAATTGCTTGCCGTCTTTATGAGAACCACAAATGGGGCAGGAAAACCAAGGAACAGGTGGGAAGGCCACACTGGAGTCTGGGTCCAAGCCCTGTCAAGAGTGGTGACCAAACTAGAACTGGATGGCTTTATATTGTAAGAGACTTTACTCTCTGCAAGAGGCCTAATGTTGCCAAGAGTCAGTGGTAATGCAAGGTATGTGTCAGCATGAAGAGATGCCCCGAATTAGATACCTCCTAATGGTGACCACGCAGCAGAGGTTTTTTAAGATAGAGCCTTAGTAAACAAGGTAAAAATCCATGGCTAACAATCTTATCTCTACCTATGTATTAACAAGTTCCGGAACACAAATAAAGTTTGGCTCTCACCATTTACAAAAAAAAAAAAAAAAATTGAAAAGTGGTTTGAATGCCAAGAAATCAAGTGTTTTCCCTGTCTCTTGAGACAGGATCTGATGACTTGAGAGCACAGATATAATGTTCTTTAGCACCTATTCTACAGACAGTAAACACAACTGATTAACTGGAATGACTGTCATTTTCAGCTTCTTGGTAGATCACTTCTCTTTTTCTTCATGAAGAAAACTAGTCCCTTTTGAAGAGAGTGATACAGTCTGGTGATTATGGGATGGGGCCCAGAAATGTACAATTAGGAAGACATTTTTTGCATATTTTTTTATCTTCCAATTGATAGCAAAGACCAGGCCTGAGCCCCAGTTGTCAGACCCCATTTTTCCTCATTTTCAAAACTGGACAACCAAGCTGCTTGCTTCCCTCGCTTAAAATGATACTTCCAAAATTCAACCCTTCAGTCAAGCTTCAAGTCTCACCGCTAAAAATGAAAGGTGCTAGTATTAGACTATGAGCCTAGATAAGCATGAGACATGAGAAGACCCAGAATTTCTAGGCCTGGCCAAAGCCTTGGCCACTCAGTAGTATTTCCAACAAACACAGCCAGCTCCTTCAGAAATATGCAGAAAGATCTCTTCCTCTCTGAACCAGAGGGACAGGACGTTTCAGGTTAATCCTCTGCGGAGTCCTGAGATCTCACACCAGGAACAGGGTGTCTAGTATTAGGAATTCACTGAGACAAAGCAAGGCCAGAGGGATGTGCGGTGTGCCAGGCACAGTCTACAGGGGAACGGAGGTCTCTTACTTGGCCCAGTAATTAATTGCACAGTAGGTCGATCGACACAGGAGAAAGAACACTAGACAGGGAGTCCTGGCTTTACTAATTCCCAGATTAGTTCCAAAAGACTAAGTAGGCAAGTCTTTTTATTCTCCTTCCTTCCCCATTTTATCTTCATTGTTCTCAGGATCTGTTTCCAGTCACCTTTCCTCATGAAACATCCCAGACATTTCTTGTCACTCACCGCTCACAACTACATAAGTACTGATTTAGCATTAAGAATGTTACACCCATTGTTTCATCTAATTCTAGTGACAGCCTGGTAAGGCAGACACCATAATCATTCCCATTTAACAAATAAGGAAACTGGGGCTCAGCAAAACGATATAATTTGAGAAAAGGTAACCCTGTTGATGCTGATGTTTCACATCTGGTCCCCTGCCTCCCATACCTTTCCTTTGTTCCAGATCTCCTAGTTCCTAAAAGCCAGGGCTTTCTCTTCAGCCTGACAGGTTTCTATTCACCCAGCTAATGACTCATGGCTTGTCCCGCTCCACAGAATGGTAATGAATATAAAAGGATTTTAGAAACCATCATGAACCATACAGATTAGTGTCTTATTTTAGTGTGAGACTGCGTGCACGTGTGTATGTATTGCATTCATTTCTGCTTCTGTTGGTTTCTGACTCGTTACTTTACCATTTTTCTGAATGTGTTCACCTGAAATTCAGACTCCCTAATGAGACTAATCCCACCTCCTAGTCTAGTCCCTATACTTCCACTCTATGCCTAGGTGCTCTCAGTGCTACCTCCTTTTAAATTTGAAAGTGACCTGAGGCCATTTCCGTGCTTGATCCAGAGGAGAGGTGTTCTCTTACTGATGGAAATGCTTTATGAAGTATCCTCTCCCCCAGCATCCTATCGCTCTCTCATTTGTCCCTGTGGCCCTCCCATTGATACCCATTGCCCTTCAAATTGGTCCCATGTGTACTCCTTTAAAGCTTAAAATAAACTTTTCTATCATATCCTTACATCACCACCAAAAAACTTCTATTGTGTCCAAGGAAAACAGCCACATAATCAGAGCAAATACTATTTGAGCACTTACTATATTCCTAGCACTAGACTAAGCACCTTACATACATTATCTTATTTAACCCTCACAACGTCTCTATGAGATATATTACATGATTATCTCCATTTAATAAATGGCCAAACTGAAGATAAGGATGTGTCCTAGATCACACATGCTAAGAGGCCAGGTCAAGGTTTAAATCAGATCTTATGGGTGTCTCTAAAGCCTTATGCTCTTAATATGCTATACCCCACAATACAAGAGATAATTTATTTTAATTCTCTGAAATGAATGAAGGTTTCCAACTCTTCCAGGGGTCTCCTGTAATCTCCTACAGTTTTCTGATGCCCTGTTCAAGCATATTGACAGTGGGGAACTACACACAGAACACCCTGTACCCACTCTGCATCAGCCGGAGACTTGGTTCAAGGTCCTATGAAATAACTGTTCCCTGATAACCGGTTCATACAAGTTGACACACAGCTATTGTCAGAGATGATGGAACAAGAGGACACCTTAGTACAGCTCAAAGAAGAGAACTAAATGCAAGTTATCTTCTACATGAAAGAGAAGCCACATTGCCGGGGCTTTTGTTTGTTTTCAGTCAATAGGGCTCATCTTCTTTCTGGATACAGGCACCCAATATTTAGAAGCCAATGTCCTCCATTCTAGACTCCTATGCTCATTTCAGTACTCCTTCTGCCCATCGGTACACTCTTTCGGTGGTGGAAAGTATTCTGATACATCCACTCATGTTAGAGGAATGACATACAGTATTCACATTTAAGAGTGCTTCCTTCGATTCAACAGACACTTGAGCAGGCATTCTGAAATGGACCTACTAGGTTAAAATCCCTGTTTCACCAATTTTTTTAACCTCTCTAAGCCTTAGTTTCCTTAGTTGTCATGTGTGTCAAATGAAATAATGCAAGTAATTTCTTAGCCCAGTCTGGCCTCCACAGACAGGTAAGAAGAACAGCCAGATGCCAAACCACCACAAAACAAACAATAAAAATATATAAATCAGGCCAATGAGTCAGGGAAAGTGATCGTGGATGGCAGGGAAGGGTCAGGTCCCTGGGCTGACATGTTTGTCTCCCTGTTCCCGCAGGCCAGTAAGAAGCATAAGCTCTTCAGACAAGGAGAGAAGTGCCTCAGCCATGATCAGGAGCCTGGTCTCAGTAACCCCATTTTCTCCTCTTTTGGAAAAGAGGGTTCAGGAAAGAAATAAAGAAGTAAACGAGGGTGAGGAAGGGATGGGGTGGTATGAGTTAGTGGCAAGTAGGGCAAATTGTCTGATGCACTTTCAATAGAAAACTAACCTTTTGACCCTACGAACCAGATATCAGTACCTTGAATTCGAAAGGACAATCACACTGTGTAAAGCAAATAATGGAAATAAACAAATCCACAGCCGTGAAACACACTCTCTGCGGACTCCAAGAACATCTCCCACTGCCAGCTCGTCAGTGGAAGAAATCCCAGCATTCCACCGTGTAAGGGCCCATGAAACCTCTAAGTGAGGAACAACTCGTTTCCTGGCTCTCCTTATTACAATTCCTTCTAATTTAAAATTTATAATGAATGCGAACAATAATCAGTTTGTAAATACTGTTTTTAAGTTCACTAGAGCTTTGCAGAGATATTCCTTCTAGGTAACAAGTATGTGGCTCATTACTCTCTCATTAGCAAGATAGAAATAAAGATGCAAAAAAATAAATAAATAAAGGGAAGAAAGAAAAAAAAAAAACGCCCTCTCCAAAGATATTGTTGGAGTCTAATTGCCTGCAAGGAATTCTTAATAATGTTTACTAATGCCTTTTCAGCCTTGCCAATTTTATAACGCTCATTCCGGATGCCAGGTGTGACGTCTGTGGTCCCCGCTGTGATCTTAGCTAGTGAATTTAGACACCTAGAATAGCAGCTTTGGAGAGTTTTTAGCCCCATCTTATGTCCCCAGAATGCAATCACACCCACTGCGGCTTTCGAAAACAAATCTGAAGCTCTAGAATTTGTATTTAAAATTAAATTTCTAATTGGACAAGGCCTGCCCTTTACCCAGACAAGACATGACACCATTTAGACCTGGCTCATTGAGGGCAAGGCTCCAAGAGTGAATGTTTTGCTGGAAATTCTGCTTAGGGTTAATTACTCTTGTCTGACACACAGATCCTTTGTTTGTAAACCCACTTGGCATTCCGGATTCCAAAAACAAATGGAAAATATTTTACAGAGATGAAGTGTCTATACCAACATTAGCTCCTTGACCCTCACCACTGTTAAAGCAAAGAATGGCAAAAGGACTCAGGAAGAAACTATAGGAATCCCCCTTACCCGGGGCTTCACCTTCCACAGCTTCAGTTACCCACAGAACAATCAAGGTTCAAAAATATTAAATGAAAAATTCCAAAAATAAACACTTTATAAGTTTTCAACTGTACCCAGTTCTGAGCAGTGTGATGAATGTCACACCATCCACTCCATCCTGCCCTTCCTGTGACTCATCCCTTTTTCCAGAATAACCACATCGTATACACGACCTGCCCCATAGTCACTTAGCAGCCACCTTGGTTATCAGATCAGTTATCAGATATTTTAAGAGAAAGAGACCATAGTCACATAATTTTTATTGCAGTATATTATTACAATTGTTTTATTTTATTATCAATTATTGTTGTTAATCTCTTACTGTGCCTAAATTATAAATTAAACAGCATCTTGGGTATGTATGGATAGGAGAAAACATAGTATCTGTAGGCTTCAATACCTCCTGAAGTTTCAGGCATCCAAGGGGGGTCTTGGAATGTATCCCCCATGGACAAGGTGGGGGAAAGGGGGCTCCTGTACAGTAGTCTGGAGTGGGATGGGAATGAAGGAAGCAAGTGTTGTTTATTTTTCTTCTAAACAACTAAGCAGTTATTTAGAAGTTTACATTTAGAAAAGAGCTTATCAACCCTAGCAAGAACTCTGTATGTGAAGAAACTAAGGAAGGCAATTTGTAAATTTGTGAAGGCAGGTTCAAGTCCATATCCATTGGAGGTTTGTCCTCATTATCTGTCCCGGTCTAGTCTTATTCTTTCTAAGGCAACTTTATGCCCTTTCTCCTGTCCTTTAAGCGGTCGAAATGGGCTTCCTAAGCCCCTAGGATCAAGATGCACTTGTGAGGCTTTCATTTTGGAACTTAATTTTGAGACGCAAATTCGAAATGGACTTACTCCATTTCTTTAATGCAGGTAATCCCTTTCTCTTATAGTTTTACAGTGAGAAGGAGAAAGGGGGAGGCAACTCCTAACTCCATTCAAAATTCCTTGCAATTCTAGTGTTTAAAGGAGAACGTTTGGAACTAACTTGTTTGCAGGAGACTACTGATGATTACATGAGGAAACCAAGCAGAGAACTGTGATGAGTTCCCCTAATGGGGTTCATAAAACAAGATTGAAAAGATATACACCATAATTTCAAAGCCAGCAAGCCAACATCAGGCACTACACCCAAGTCTGGGGTCCATTCCCAGATGGACCAACAGGCCAAATCCTCCCATAGGCAAGCAAAAGCTCCCTGGACTGGGATGATGGTGGAGGCTGGCCTAGGTCAGGGTTCTGGGTTCTGCCATCAACTAATGGTGTGATCTTAGGCAAGGTGCTTGACTTCAGTTTAAAGTATCTATAAAATGAATTGGTTTCATTTTACAAAAAGTGGGTGAATTCTGGTGTTCAGTTTTGAATGCTGGCTCCACCACTTATCAGCTGTGTAACCTTAGGCAACTTACTTACCCAGAGAATGCCTCAGTTCTCTACTTGTGAGCGAGAAATAACTCTACTATTCTCTCACAGGGCTGTGGGGAGGATTAAAGGAAAAATATTGCAGGCAAAGGGCCTAGAATGGTGCCTGGAATGAAACAATCAATAGACATTAGGTGCTCCTGCTATTAAATGCTGTTAAATGACTGTAACTCATGAAATTAGCAGGCTAAGCAAGGACAAAGTAATTACCTGAGCTGAATTTCGGTGAAAGGCTCCTGATACCCTGGCCTCATCATAAATTCACTCCTCCAGGGATGCATATATTCTGATCTCTGCCTCGAAGAAGAGGCATTTTTTGCCTGCTCCTCTTTCAGAAACACATCTGCAGACACCAAAGTTTAAGTTCCACATTCCCAGACCACACTCGGTAAACACAAACTCTTGTCCTGCTCTAGCTGCCCTCAAAGACTGTCTGCATGCTCCTCTCAGAGAGCAAGCTCTAGTTTTATGCGGGCTTTTCCTATTCATTAGCTGCATGATCTTGAACAAGTCATTCAACCTCCTAGTCAATTTTCTTTTCTGGAAAAAATATCATAACATCAGCATCTTACATGGCTCCAGAGATGAGCAAATGAGAAAATAATAATAAAATACAACTAAAATTTATTGAGCAATTACTGTGTACCAGGCACTGTGCTAGTATTTTACATACATCATTTCTGTTAGATAAATCTCACAACAATCCTAAAACACATGAAGTAAATATCATCATCACTTGCCAGTTGCTCAGGTCAAAACCTTGGAGTCAATCTAGAATCTTCTCTCTCTTATATTCTATACCAATTAATAAGCAAATTATCTTGGCTCTATCTTCAAAAAATAAATCCAAACCAGTTCCCACCATTTCTACCTTCATCATCCTAATCCCACCAACCTGCCTTGATCACCATAAGAGCCTGCTAACCAGCATCCTTGGCCCCCAGTCTCATCTGTTCTCTACCAGCTACCAGAGGAATCACTTTAAGAGCATAAGTCAGGTCGTATCTCTTTCCTGCTTAAAACTCTCCATCAACTGTCTGTCATACACAGAATAAAACCCAGTCTACAGGCTGGCATCTGCTAACATGTGCAGGGGCCAGGGCAAGACTTAGAGTGAAGGTCCACCTATCGTCTTCTAAATTTCTTTAAGTTTCAAATCAAGATACAAACTGTTTAAAAAATATTTTGTTTTCAACTTGATAAATATATGAAATGGTGAAATCTAAAAATATGTGTAAATCTATGCCTTTTGAAAGGACTAAAAGTATAAATCTATGGTTTTCAAATGCCCAAAAGCTGGCAAAATATCAAAGACTATTCAGCATAATTATTGTTATGCATATTTGAGTGTTTTGTTGATGAATTAGTAATGTTTGGATGAATAATAAAATAAATATGTAGATAACACATAAATTATTATGCATTTATTCCATAATTTTTCTTGACTTAATTTCAGCAAAATTAATAATATTATTATTAAGACTTTCATATAATTTATATTCTATTGAAAGTAATGGTCTAAGGTATTAAAAGGTAATTTAATTCAAACTATATAGTATTTGAATAAATTTCCATCAAAAATCTTAGTATAAATATAAAAATCAAAATACTTAAAATTATTTGTCAAATTTGCAAAAATACTAGTTTTATTCTAAAATATTCAAAATTACCTACTAAAATTCAAAGGCAAAAGGTTAGTTATTTTGATGTCAATATTTTAAATCAAATTATTTAAATAAAGCTGAAATATATTCACTTTTCAGAAAATTCAATTAAATCTTATTAAGTATTTTTTATAAAAATGGAACTATTTGTAATCCCAACTTGAAATTTCACCTAATTGTCAATATAAAGACTCAGTATCATATCACACTTCACTCTGTTTACCACCAAATATATGTAATAAACATATAGACAAATTTAAGGGAAATATAAATTTTTTACTATTGCAAAACATTCCTCAGCCACCAACCATATGCACTTGTGTTCATGAGTCCTTTCAGAAGTACATTTTAGAATATAGATGTCAGAAAATGAATGCCTGGCACTACTGGGAAATAATTTAGCGCTTCATCCTATCAAAAATTTTTTGATATCTGAAAGGAAGAATTTATCAAGTCCACTTGTCTTTTCTTTTACCTAAATACTTCATCGACTCAAATTCTTCCCATAGCCCAAATCAGCGTCTGCTTCCAAAGTCAGCAGCAGCACAAGCTTCAATCAAACCTTGACAGTACTGGGCTGGAGTGACCTTCCATTTGGCAGACACAGGGCAAGAGATGTGGGGAGGGGTACCCAGGGGCCTGCACAGTGGGAGTTATGAGAGTGGACATTTAAGGCTCGGGTTGCTCTGTGTTAACACTGAGTGCTGAATCACAGCAAATAGAGACCTGTGTTGGTTAATAAACGATGCTTTTCCTGACTGTGGTATGCAGGACCCCCTAATACTCTGGCCTGCAGGGAAGGACCACACTGCCCACAGGTCCTGTATGGTCTGGCTCCTAGGTACCTCTCTCCATCCCATCTCCAGGCACTCTTTTCCTCAATCATGGCACCTCAATGAGATTTGCTTCTTGCAGTTACTTGGTCACAACAGCCATGGGTTTGCTATCTCCAACTGGAATGTTCTTTCTCTAGATATTGGCACAACTCGCTCCCTCAGGATGACGTATCTGCTCAAATGTCATCTTATCAAAGAAGTCCCCCCTAACTGCATTGCCTAAAGTACTTTTATCACTTGCTATTCTCTTACTATATTTTATTTTCCTCTTTGTAGTACTTATCTACTTCACAATAAATATAGTACTTATATCTTTATTGCCTGCTTGTCCCATATTTTGTTCATAACACACAGAATAGTACATTCTCAGTAAATGCTTGGTGTATGGCAGGCACTCCAAAACATTGGTTTTCTTTCTTCCCCCGCTACTGCACTGTGCTCTTCTTGCTTGTTTTTGGGTTAAAGAGGGATGCTCTGAGATGGGATTCCTTAATCACTGTAAGGAAGAATTAGTTACAGTTCCTAAGAGACTTGAACATAGCAGAAATACACCAGGTATGGATCTGGCCTGTTAGTCCCAGATGAGGGACAGAAGACGAAGATGACTAATAGCATCTCCATGTCATGGAAGAGAGTAAACAACAATGGCCATAACCTCTAAGAGGAGTTGGATTTTGAAAGTCATCCACACCTCCAGAGGTTATCACTACTGCATCTAGTTAAGTGACACCCTGTATCCTCTCCTCCCTAGCCACACTCTTTCTGTTATACGAAAATTGAGGTGAACTCCCTTGCTGCCTACATTCCTTTTTTTCTTTTTCTACCACTTACTGAAGCATCAAGCATCTCCCAAGCAATGAGTTTAGGACGTGCTGTGCTCTGCCTCATTTAACCTTGACATCAACCTATATGCAGCTGCCAATGTTGTCCACATTTTACAGATGAGGAAGATGACACTGAGAGAGAGAATAACTTTTTTCAAGGCTAGCAAGTAGCAGAGCCAGGTTTTTAATACAGTTTTGTTTCCCTCTGAAGCCCATGCTCTTGATCACCATGCTTTCTGCCTCCTATATTCTTTAGACTCTGAAATTCTGCCAACATTTGCTGGGCACCTTCTAATGGAATGCTGTGGTAGGTGCTATTGGGGACGCAAGAATAATATGACACAGTCCACATCCTTAAGTTGCTTTACTCTAAAAGAAGATTCTACCATAGCAAACCAAGAGCAAAAACTATAGTAGATGAGTCCTCAGGAACATGAGGGTATGGACAACAAGTGTTCTAGGAAGATGGAAAATTACAGTGGACTTTAGTAAGATAGAGGGGTAAAGAGGAGTGAACATTTGAACCTATCCCTAAAAGCGATGACAAGACAATAGACTACTGCTCTCAATATGTGGAGATAAATGTGGATGATGTTTCCACTCATTTGTATATATACCTCACAATATTTACTGATGTCATATCATGTGTTTGGCAAATCTGCGATGCCTGGCAAACTAAAATAACTGCTTAGCACAGGAAAAGTAAGTGACCAGGGAAGAGGACAGCTCTGGGCTCCATGAGGAACAGGAGGCTGCCTTCCTGGCTCCAAAGATCCCACCAGAAAAAAAAAAAAAAAGTGTGTTCAGCATTCTTTCTTAACTGCCCAGAGTGTAAGAACATTTCATACTCAAGAGGCACTAAATGAAAACAACAACAAACACGACCACCACTAAATGGACCCTGGAGAGCGTCCATCCAGGACCAGGTCCATTTCAGTGTAAGTTCTTCCCTGTAACTCTCCTGCTGAGACAAACTACAGTGGTCAAAGGAGTGGGTTTGAATCTTGGCTTTGACGCATGAGTTCTGTGTTTCTGAGAAAATGACAACGTCTCTGAGTCTCATTTTCCTCAACTAGAAGATGTTGAAGATAATCCTTACTTATAGAGGGTTGTGATGAGGGTTAAATGAGATAAGATGTATAAAAGTGCTGGCACATGGTTGGAGCCCCTAAATTAACAGTTCCTTTTCCTTCTCCATTTTCCTTACAAATTAGTTTCTTGCTTTCTGAGCAAGAAAGTGTAAGGAATCGTGGTCTGATATATTTCTGAAATTATAACTTTACTGAATTCACTTACTACTGCCAAAGGACTCCTACCACCTAGATTCTTCTGCAAAGTCCCCCTCCTTGAGCTCTCTTCAAATACATCCCCTTGTCCCCAGCCTGCCCCCACTTGCCTTCATCTTTCTCCCTAGAGTCAAAGCTTCAGCTTACCTACCCAGGGTGAGAATCCACATCGAGTATTTTAGACCTATGTAAGCTCATGTAACAAAATCATTATAACAGGGTGATCCTCTACTTTCCCTTGCAATAATCAGGCTCCCTCATTGGGATAAATGATTTGGCCATCAGGTTTATAGTTCACACATTTGGGAACTGGATTATTGCTTCATAAAATTGTGCTACATGGACCTATTATCATTTAATTATGCTGCCTAAAGAAAAAAATGAAAAACAAATAAAAAGTTGCCTTTTCAAGCACTATGCTCCAGCACCACCCTAAGCTTTTTGGGGGCCTGGGTTTTCCGGGAAGCCGACTCCTCCAGCACATTTTCTGACTTCAAATATCTGTGAGGGTGGAAGGTCATTCTTTGGGCACACTCTCCTCTGACAGGCACCTCTCCTCAAAGGGGACCTTTATCGAACATGCTATTTCAGATCCCCCCAGAAAACTGTGCTAGACTTTATGGCAACATTTTCCCTCCCAAAAGTATTATGTGTCTCATATTCCTTTATCTATATATCTCAGACACTTGATGTAAGACCTGGATTTCCTTATAAGCTACCGGCTGTTCAAAAGAGCACCTATGGAAATTGTTCTTCCCTAGCTATCTGGTAAAATGTCAGTAGCTCCCCTTCAAAATGCATTCTTTTGGATTAATTTATTTTGTCTATTGCAATGCAATGCACATGTAAAATGTCTGAGGTAGGATGAAGTGGGTGGGAGTGCAAAAGAAAGATTTGCCTCAAGTTGATTACTGTGAAGGTTGGCTGGTGATACTCAGAAGCTCAATATATTATTCTCTCCACCTTGTATAGGTTTGAAGTTTTTAAAAAGCTATTGCTCTGGGAGGAATAATAGAATCAGTTTCATTGACATTCTACTATTAATCTATCAGGTCTGATAGGGTCCTTCAAGAGACAATACAAGTAACAATGACAAGGAAGCAAAGAGAAAAGCTTTATGCTTAGGTCCACTCAATGGCCCTGGTTCAGTGAGTCTATGGGTTACACTCCATGGAACAGTTGGCAAAATGTGGCCCCATGAACACAGTAAAACTCTGGGGCAAGAAGCATTTGAACAGCTGGACATTTCAAGCTGCTTGAAAGAGGGGTAGAGTTTGGATAGAAGAAAGGAGAATATCCCCGGAAAGGGAACAACATGAGGCGAGGTACTGAGAAAGGGCATGGCTGTCTCCTGCATGGCTGCCTCACTGATCTCCTGCCCTCAGCCTGCTCTCCACACTGCAGTCACAGTAATCTTCCTAAAACACACATATGATCTGCTCTCGGCCCGACTCCTCCCTCCTCATCTTCTCATTGCACTCAGAATATAAGTCCCAAATCCTTATAGCACTGTCTATAAGGCCTTGTGTGTCTGGGACGCCCCTCTCTGTCCTGGGGGCAGACTTCAAGGATCCTCGGACATAAAATAAAGCAAGACTGAAAGAAAGGTAACATTTCACTTCTATTCTTCCAAACAGCATCTGGATGCAAAGGGGAGAAACAGAGCAGGGCTTTTGGGGGAAGCAGAGAGAAAGTACTTTTGTGTTCCTATTGTTGTTGTTGTTGTTGTTGTTGTTGTTGTTTGTTGCTGTTTTAATTTGTTTTGGCTTGCTTTTATTTGATTTGGTTTTCTAGCTTAAAGACCTTAAAACAGATTTGCAAGTTAAGCTCAGGATTCACCAAAGGTACTCCCCTCTCTTATCACGTGCGGCTTTTTAGTTGTTTTGGGAATGATTCTCAAGGGTTACAAAATACTTTAAACAAACTTTGTTTTCAACAATCTTTGGCCAGGTTCCATTTATTAAATAAACAAATAACTATGCATAGATGAAAGCAGAGTGTCGATGAAGGTGTTTGGAAAAGGTCTACCTATTGCCAACAAATGATTCGAGTCTCATTTACGTCCAGCCTGCCTGTTATTTGGTGTTACTCTCGCCCTGATTCCTTTCGGCCTCTGGATCTTCGTGTGGATGCTAACCCACACACGTGGTTCCCGCTGACACCTGCAGTCCTTCCGGTCTGGCTCACAATGGCTGAGCGAGTTAGAGGCTGGATAAATACAATATGTTCTAGGAGCTTTTACCAGCAGTCTCAAGAATTGGAAGGGGCTATTTAATTACAATATAAAGAGTCTAGAGAAATCAGTTGTTGGTATCTTCAAGCCACATGGAACTCAAATTAGCTAGCCCCAGCCCCATATTTAGAGGGAGAAACAGGAGGCACGGTTAATAGATAAAGGATCTGTCCAATGGCCGCCAAACACATGGCTGAGCCAAGGTTAAGAACTCAGGTGTTCAAAGTCCCAACCCAGGGCTCTTTCCACAGGCAATCACTATTCTGATCAAGCCCTTGGCTATGACTAACTTCTCTTTCATAACTCTCTAGAATTTCAAACTCCCAGGAGAAATCAACCTGATGGAGTTCTTTTTAGTATTAGTATTGTTTTTCAAGAAATCTTAAAAAAAATGAATTTAAAAAAGCTGCCCTGATGATAACAAAAACAGAGCCCTAAGCCAAATGTCAGAACCAGAGATATACCTTCATGTCATTTGCTCTTTGTTATGAACACCGAGGGGACCTTCAAGCTCAACAGAGCAAAATGGGAGCAGACACTGGTTAAGGATTGTTTTAACAATCTACTGGCAACATAGCTGCTTCTGTGTTTGTTTCAGGTTCTCGCCTACCCCAGAGCTTTGGATAGCCTTGGAACCAGATCTCATGCTCAGGAGCAAACAGTTGGCAGAGAGATAGCCACCATTGCCACCTGCTCAAGTGGAGTGAAAAGGTTCTCTTCATTGCAGGCAAAGGAAATCCTGTCTGAGGACACCTCCCTGGTTCCCTTCCCCTGTCCCCTGTGGCTGTTTCTAGGATGCCCCTTAACCCCCTGTGCCTTGGGCCTGCTTCTTAGGAGGTAGGTTTTTTTAACTCCACATCACCTTCTCTGATGACCGAGTGACATCATGAGGTCAACTCAGTCCATAAAACTGCACCGCTGGCTCCAGGGTCAGCTCTGAGCTCCAGAGGAGCAGTGGATCCACAAATCCTAAGAGAGATATGAACCTGACTTGGAGGGTAGGGAATGTGCTTGGCTTTTTGCACTTTTTTCTTTTTAACTGGCCTTATAATAACACAACCAGACATCTAGTCCCTGAGCAGAGACAGCCTAAGTGTAATGCGATGAAACTGCTGTCTTCTCAGGGTAAGCGAATGCATGTTAATAATGAAGCTACCAGGGTTCTGAGGAGAGCGAGCCAGGACCTCGAGGGGAGCATGGTCCAAACTTGCAAGCGGGACTTCAAAACACGTCAGCCTCATTCCCTGTGGCCTTCGCCTTTCTTCCTCCATGCAATCGACCACTTCCAAAGCCCATCGCCCACCAAATGTAAACTGGCTGTGCTTTGGATCAGAGACTCTGAGCACTGGACATCTCAGATGGTGACCTGGGGCAGTTCATTACAATTGACCTCAGCGGCATCAAGATTCCTAAACAGATAAATCTGACCTTGGGGGACCTACCACCAGGTGCCAGCAGATCAAGACAAATGGTCTTCATGGGGATAAAGACTTCACAGCCCAGGTTTATCTGACTTCATGTAATTCTATTTTTTTCAGTAAATCAGTTGATTCCTAAATTATATCTCATACATAGGCAAACACAAACTGGGAAATAGAATGGCACAGTGAAGAGATCAGATTTGTGAGTCAGAAAACACAAGTATCATTTTTAAGTTTTGATCCTGGATAAGTCTATTAACTTTTCTAAGCCTTGGTTTCCTCATCTGTAGAATAAACATATTCCTAATACTTACCTGACAGATTTGTGAGAAAATTAAAGGAGAAAAGTCATGTAAAAACCTTAAAAAAAAAAAAAACAGTACTAAGTCATCTGTGACAATATGGATGGACCTTGAGATAATCATGCTAAATCAAATAAGCCAGACAGAAATGTGGAAAATCACATGATATCACTTATATGTGGGATATAAACCTAAAAGCAACAAATGAAAAGGACAAACAAACAGAGACTCATGGACATGGACTATAGACTAGTGGTTACCAGAGGATAGGGGGTGGAAGAGGAGGGGATAGGTAAACAGTTAAAGGGGATCAAATATAGGGGAGTAAGGGGAGGGTGAAGTGGGTAAATGGGATCAAATATATGGTAGCTGAAGGAAACTGGATTTTGGGTGGTAAACATACAAGAGAATATACAGACATCAAGTTATGGTGTACACCTGAAAATTATGGAATTGTATTAACCAATGTTACCCGATATACTTAATAAAAAATTTTTTAATTACCAAAAAAAGTTAGCTATCTGTATATAACTAAATATGATCTAATTTTTAAATTTTCATAAGACCAAGATTAAAAGTAAATTCATAAATGAAGTAAATCTTAGTCTAACCACATGATCCAATTTTGGGTTTGGAAACTGGCCACAGTGGACATAGTTAAGTAGAAGAATCAAGATGTAAAAAGGAAATTACTTGACAATGCTATTCTCTATAAGTAAATCAATTCTGCAAGACTCTAGATTTATTCACCAATGTCTTTTTCTCCTTATAAAAAAAAAGTGTAATGCTATAGGGTTTAAAACAAATCAACAAGGAAAGAGAAGAACTAAACACAGGTAAGAACTTGACCCCAGGTCTGGCTCTGTCACTAGCTGGATAACTTGACCATGTCACATTCTCTGTGAAACTTGGTGGCCTCTTCTGTAAGAAAAGGGCTTTAGAATGTGACCTGAAGATTCTTTCCAGCCCTAAGGTTCCAGTGAGCAGTGTTTCAGTGATTCAATAAGACTCATAAATAGTAGCAGAGGGCTCTGATGTCAGACAGCAATTCACTTCCACTTATGGCTATGCAAGCCACACGCCAAGATGACAAATAAACATCCAGAAAAACAAGGGATAGGACGAGCTGGCATTGACAAATTCTGCAAGACACACTCTTCAGTCCCCAGGATGGCAGGGTCCTGGGCTGAATTTATAAAGCAGCAGCTACTCCTGCAGCCAGTCCCTCTGTCCCCAGGGATAGGAACCTCAACGTACCTATAAAGAGATGACCCATATCTTGGAATGTTGGCAACAAGAGGGGTCCCGGCTCTAATCTGGGCCATCAGGCAAACCTCATCGACATATGAGAGCAAGCTGTCACCATGTCCCAACATTATTACTCCCGGAAATAAAATTGGCATCAAAATATCTTAGAGGGCAGCCACGATGTAGTCCTTAAAAGTGAGCCAAATAAATGCTCGCCCTGATGTAATCCTCAACCAGGACCCAACAGCTATTATCGTTAGTCCATCACTACACAAAAAACCCGTATGAGTCCTCCGAGCCCTTCTAAACAGCAATCAACCAGATGGACATTAGATTTAAACCTAGTTATCAACTTAATACAATTTTAAGTTGGATATAAAAGAATATATATACATACACACACACACACATATCATGATTGTAACTAGGCTTTTTAAAATATGCTTAGATTATCTCTGGGTAGTAAGATTATGGCTCTCTTTTTACTTCATTATATATTCTGAACTTTCCACACTTGGTCTGTATTACTTTTATACTGAGAAAAAAATAATTTTAATAGACTTTAACAAAAAAACGTCACCTCTGTTGCTCTTTGACACTGTTTAAGAGAGACCACTGAGCTTGTCCACTCATTTGGGACAGTGATTTGAATGAACTGAATGCTGTATTGATTTTGCAACTTGCATTTCTGTGACACTTTAAATCAAAAGGCAGTGTGATATGGTCAGAAAAACTAGCAGTCAGAAGGCCTAGATTCTAATCCTACTTCTGGCTCCTAACTAGCTTGAGATTATGAGCAAGTTATAGCTTCCTTGGGCCTCACAGTATGGGAATAGAGTCAGATCACCCACATCCAAATCCTACCCCTTCTCCCTGCTAGCTGTGTAACCTCAGACCAGTAACTTTACCACTCTGAGCCTCAGTTGCCAATTCAGAAATTGGGAATGATAATTGTCCCTGCCTCCCAGGACAACTGGAAGATAATAAGATAGTCTGTGTAAGCACTTAGCCTCATGCCTGGCACTCTGCAGGGGCTCAGAGAACATTAGCTGGAATCATTATTATTACCTTTCCTGTCCCAAAGTAGAAAGAAAGCTAACACATTCTTGATGGAAGGTGGGGCATGTTCTATCAGGGGAACCATGTCTCTGCCCACCAGCACTTTCCCAGAGGCCTAGCCTGTTCTTCCCCACAGAGGCCCAAACTCTCTACGGTGACCAAGTTCTGCCTTCCCTTCACGTTCATTGATTCACCATTCTCCCTCCCAAGTGGCCTCTAACACCTCCAAGTCACCCTGGGGGACAGGAAGGGGTAAAGGAAAGCATGTGGTGTCTGATGACATCCATTGAGCATCAAGATGACCTCTGTTACTTTTAAAAAAAATGGTTTGCATGTGTGGCCCAAGACAAAAGGGAGCATTGTTGACTTTTATTTGCTGGAAACTATCTCCGATCCCCTGAGTTCGTTTGATGAATTGTTTTGGATAGATAAAACAGCCCTGTTCCCACTCTCCCTGATTCTGCCACTGAGAGGAGATTAACAAAAAATGTGCTCTTCACATTGGAAAATGCAACTCTACAAAAACAGTTCTTAAGAGAGAAAAAAATTTTTTTTTTGTCTCTGCTGATAATTTTCCCTAGCTCTGTGGACAACCCCCACAGGCCTCAACTCGGGGTCACCTTCTCTCATTTGGAAGCATTAGGAAGGACTCAGGGTTAAAGACCCTGCACACGGTTTGCAACTAATGCTCAAATGGAGGGACAACCTGCGAGGAAACCTGCGAGGAATGCAGGACACCCATTCCCACCTCTGCGACCCAGGAGCCTGCCACAGAAGAGGAGAAACAAGGAACACAGAGCTCAGAGAAAGCACAAACAATAGTCGCACAAGGCTGTTAAGCCCAGGGGTAAAATGTATGGATTCTGCAGTCAGGAGACTTTGGTTTCCATCCTGGTACTGCCTGTCACTCAGGCAGGTGACCAGGCTGGACCTCAGCCACACAAGGGAGAGGAAGACGAACCTCATGAGTGGTGTTGTGGGGCCGAAAGGGGACAATAAGGATCATGCACCGGGAAGATAAACATGGGGGCTTTATTAATAACAGGTATGTCCTTGGGTAGGGGCCCTTCTCTAGAGCAGGAAGCACTTTACCAGGATGGCAGTCTCTTAAAGAAAACCTCGTCTTCTTAAACAGGGTTTAAACAGGGCCACAGAGAAGCCATGCAACACTTGCACGTGGTCTGCACTCTGTAACTGCAATTGGTATTATATTAAATCAACAAAGGCTGGTGGTTATTGAGCAGTACTATGGACCAGGCACTATTCTAGGTGTTTTTCATGCATCTTCTTATTTGACCCTTAGAGAAACCCTTATAGTACTAAGTATTATTATTATCCTCATTTTACAGAAAACGGAGATTTTGAAGCTTGTCCAAGGTTACTTGGACAGCAGATGGCAGGTCCAGAATTTACTCATGCACATACATGATCCATTGCATGTACCTTATTGATTAAAGCCACTGAAGACTTTACCTCTTTTCTATGAAGAGATCATTACAATGACCTTTTGCCATTCACATTAGCCCCTTATCCATCTCCAGACTCACATCCCATATCTGTGCCATGCCTTAAGTTGGGACCCTGTAGATACTGGCTGGAATTCATACTGAAGTGTTTATCCAGCCAAGCCCTAAAAATACCCTATTTACATCATTCAATGGTAAGCCCCAAAGACCCTCAGAGATCATTAAGCAACGCCATTCCTTTATAAATGAGATGTGAAGAATAAGAGAAGTGAAATGACTATAACAAAGACACACAGCCAGCTCCCAGCCTAGCCAAGTCTTAGAAGAATTTAACTTTTCAAATTCCTTGCTACCATTTTACACTTCATCATCTCTTATGTCATAATCTTCTTTGCAAACAAAACGTAGGCTTTCACCAGGATTACTGATAACAATCAGTAGTCTACCTTCCCACCCTTGTTCCCAATGTCCATATGGGCCCATGTGGCAAAAGGGGAGCTTTCACCATAAAACTGACTGGCTGACAGCTGTCACCATGCCAATGAGAATGCCCACTTGCCAGCATCATGCAGCTGTTCTAAGGATGAGGCACCCCTCTCTTCCTCCCATCCTTGCTCTCTTGCTACCTTGTTGGGATCATGCTCAGTCATCATGCTAAAGCACAAGTCCATTGCGGATGTTTCTCCTCTTCTCAAAAAAGACTTTCATCACTAGGTTTTGAGCTATAAGGGTCATGAAGAAGATGAGTGCCCATTCATTCATCTAGTAACTCGATATATTTATTGAGCACCTACTATGCAACAGGCACTGGGCTGTTTGTAGGGGGAGAGTGAATCACAAGACATGGTTTCATCTCAGAGCCGATAGCCCAGGAGACATAAATATTAAGTTGGCAAACACATCAACAAATAAAAAATGGTGAAAATGTGATGAAGGAAGCCAAAAAGGGTCCTATGCAGAGAATAATAGGAGAGGCTCGGCTAGCATCCAGTGCGCAGGACAAGGCCTCTCTGAGGAGGCTAACTCTGAGCATATGCCCAAGGGATACTTGAGTTCTCCATGAGAATAGCACAGACACTTCACTTATAATTCTGACCCTGGTCTCCAGTCCAGATTTTCAGCTTCTCCCAAATCATGTTTAATATTTTTTAATTATAAAAATAAGATGTACTCATTGTAGAACTTCAGAAACTCAAAAAAAAAAAAGATAAAAGAAGACAAATTGAATTGCTCAAATTCATACTCCCACTATTGCTAACTGGTACATTTATATGTATAGACCATTATGAAAAGGAAACTTTTATTATTGCAAAGAAAACGTATGAACATAGTAAAAAAAAATCTAAGGCATAAAAAAGTATAATAAAAATTGTTATTCCCCTACTCCAGCCACTACCACCCCCAGTTTTATTCCCTAGAGTAACAGGATTTTTGTGGACTTCAAGAAATATATTTTTTTTTACATAAAGTGATATAATTCTATAGACTCTATTCTGAACCTTGCTTTATCATTTAACAATATATTCTGAAGAAGCAAGTATAGATAAAGATAATCTTTATTCTTAATGTCTATTAATGCCTATCTTTACATAACTGAGACCACATTGTATAATAATCTTGCATGCTGCTTTTTCACTTATATTTTGCCTCATTAAAAATTACTTCATTTAAATTTTTGTAAATATTAAAAGAAAAACACTTTAATGACTGCAAAACATTCCAATATATGAGTAAACCATAATTTATGTACATACTACCTAATTATGAATATCTGGAATATTTTAGAAAAATTTTAATGGCTTCCATGAGCTTTATGCATATAGTTTTTGCTGTGTTCCTCTACTTATAGAATCTTAAATTTATTTCAATAAGAATTTATTGGAAGTCAGCCAGAAAAGGAAAAAAATCATGTGATTTCAACTATATGAGAGATACAAAACAAAAAGCAACAAATGAACAAACAAAACAAACATACAAGCAAACAAAAAAATAGACTCAGAGATACAGACAACAGAATGATGGTTATCAGAGGAATAGCGGGTAGTGGAGGGTGAAGAGGGTAAAGGGGGTCAAATACAAGTGACAGAAGGGGATAAGACTTCAGGCAGTGAGAACATGATAGACTATATAGATGTCGCATTGCAAAGTTGTACACCTGAAATCTGTATAATGTTATTGATCAATGTTACCCAAACAATTAAATTTAAAAATAAATAAATAAATAAAAATTTACAGATAATTTCTTGAGAGCACTTATAAACCCAGCATTGTTCTAGTCTACAGTCTACTGATATGATGTGCATACTTTTTTAAATAAATGTATTGATTCAAATTAGTTTCTTCAAGTATATAGTACATTGGTTAGACATCCATAATGTTCATACAATGATCCCCCCAATTGCTCCCTCTCTCCCTGACCCTCCCTTTAGCCATCTGCTAATGCTAACTGCATTCCCTCTTCCATGCTCTCCGTGCCCAACTATCAACTACTAATTTGTACTTCTTTATGATGTACATATTAATATTCTTAAGAATATGAAGACTAGCATTGTCCTATATACAAATGCTCTCCGGATGATCTCATCTCTAGGTGGCTTAAATTAGCTCTCATCTAGGCAGAAAAACTAATGCCTGCTTTTGCTGTTTTGCTGTCTGATTTATTTCTCCCACAACTGACCTTTGCTCACCAATAGGGTGATAATATAAAGAGATTCAAGGGCTCAGAAAAAGGGGCAAAAGAGGCCACTTGACCAGCTTAGATTCCAAGCCTCAGGCCTTATGTTTTAGGAAAGAGATACCTATCTTCCATGTGGTCCAGAGAGTTCTACTGTAAGGTAGGAGGCTAAGCCCAAACCAGTGATACAATATCTCTTTATCTGGCCTTGTTATGGGCACACATCTTTTGAGAATTTCATTGGGATCAGGATGGACTGGCTGAGACCAGATGGAATTTGGATGCCTACTTTTTACCTTCACGAGACAATTCTCTGTCTACTCATACATAATCACTGGCTGTCTATATAAGTGTAGGTTCTGGAGCCAGAGGGCCACTACTTCTAGACAAGTTATTACACCCCTTTGTGGCTCCAATGTCTTCATCTTTAAAATAATGATAATAATAGATCCTACCTCAAAGAACTAATGTGAGAATTTCGTGACTTAATTACATGTAATTAATTTAAAACTATGCTTGTGACACTATAAGTGCTCAAATGTTTATCATTGTAATTTGTAACAGGTGAAAAATGAAGTTGAGCACTTGAATTTTTTAAAATTCATTAAATTCCTACAGCATGATAGAAGAGCCCCAAAAGGAATCAAATACTTTACAAAATCAACTGTAAATATTCAAAATTCCTTGACATATTATTTGAACATGGGAACAGGGGAACATGGTTAGAATAAAGTAGTGAAACACTGCTTGATTGGTGCATTGTTAAGACCAAGGTCTATACCAGGCCGTAGGGATTTCCTTTCTATCACATGGACTCACGATAGAGAAGATACTACTTATTATTTCAATCATCCAATCATTCCCTGATTTTCTTTCCAAGTCTTCTAGGAAGTGGTTGACATATAAATTTCTCTGAGAGGCATTCCAGGCAGAGGAAATCATACCAGTCAAGCTTGAAAACATGGAAGTATACTGTGCACTCAATAAATGACAAATGGCTGACTGGAGATGACAATGGAGCCTTTCGCAGGTTTAAACCAGACCCCAGAAGAAGATGATCCAGGAAAGAGTGGAATCTGGTCAAAATATGTGAGGCTTCTGAGGCCACACAGAAGTGACTGCATTTATCCAACAAATGTAAGAAAAGGGGTAACTTTTCATATTTCTATCTTAATATTATTAGTGACCATGTGAAGAATGTACCAAATGGAAGAAAAATTAGAGGGGGAAAAAGGGCTGCATTAAGGTTGTTCTTAAGACTCTAGGTGAGAGATGATGAGAATCTAATGCAAGGTGATGAAGAATTCAAAAGGAAGAAAGAAATGCAAGACGTTTCAGAGACAGAAGCAATGGGTCTTAGTGGATGTTTAATGTCATAGGCAAAAGAGAAAGAGAGAAAGTTAAAGTTCTAAAGCCTCATGTCAGAAAGACAAGAGATGAGAGCAGGGCACAGTGAAGGGTTGGTGGTTAGGAAATGTTCACTGCAAAGGGGAGCATTGAGAAAGGCCTGATCAGGGGGTGCTGAGCTGCAGAAGAATCCCTGGGCTCCCCTGGGGTCAGAAGACACCTGCAGTGGAGAGAATACTGTTCAAACTGGAGACAGCAGATGTGCCAGAGATAGATTGTCTTTACTCATTAGTCACTATGCCAAGTGTTGTTCCTGCCAATAAGAACTTCCCTTCAGTGCCTTCCGACGCTTCCCAACCCTCTGCACTGCCTCTCTGCCTCCCACCGAGCGTGATGTGTCCCTTCCTCGGTACCTCCATGGTACCCAGCATGTATGACTGCATGAGGTCATCATCATCTGTTCCTCCACCGAGTTCCTGCTCAACGGTGAGTTTCTTATTTTCAAGGATTCTGCTTTATTTATCTCCATAAAACCAATTCCTAGCACAGTGTCCAGCACGCAAGCTGCAATCAGAATTCTATGAGGCAGGATCCCTTTATTGCCTAACATACAAAGATAATCACGTGCGGTTGCATTAGCCCCTCACAGATAGTTGCAGTGTTAATGTTCCTTGACCTGTTGAAATTGATAGGAGGAGATGTATAGTCTGACAAATTTTAATCAAGATACTCAGATGTTGTCTGCTGCACTCTAAATGCACTATAGACCCATCTGCCTTTTCTCATATTCCTGCCTCAATCATGTGGTTATCTCTATTTCTGAAGTCCCACGATAATTTTTTTAAAAAATCTTTATCCACCCAATACCCAGAAAAATAGCAACAAAGAAAGTGAAAAACAAACTGAAAAGGAAAGCTGATGACAGGCGATATATTTTTCTATTTTAATTATTTTATTTAAAAACCTGTTAGAAATCTGAATGGATTGTAAAGTACGCCAGGATTTCGAGATTTAATTTGGGTTTTACAAGCAGTGAAAGCAAATGAGGCATTCATCTCAAAGTAATTTCTCAACTGTTATTATCGTTCTCGGAACATTGACAAGGAAACCAAGACACGGAATAGAAAAGTAAGCAGTCCAAAGTCACACGCGGAACCTGAGAATAGGAAATGCGACAGAATTCCTGATTCTGAGCATAACCACTGGCTCTGAACCTTTCGTGGGCAGAACAATCACCTGGCACACTTGTTTTAAATGCAGATTCCTAAGCCCCAGCCCAGATCTGGTGAGTAAGACTCAGGAAGCTGCTTTCTACCAGGCTCTCAGGTGATTCTTACCAACACCTACATCTGAGGGCCACTGAGCCAACAGGCAGAGCTCAGCAGCCACACCACAAGAAATGCTACGCTGGACTCTTCAGCTGGTTCTGCACTACTTGGCGTCATCAGAATGCCGCTTTGCAAAGAGCCTAAAGGACAGCAGCAAGCAGCAGCGGTCAGGAGGGCTCCCTCCGGCAAAGCCGTCGGCTCTCCGCCACAGTCCATCCTAACCGAGCCGGCCCGGCAACGGGAACCAGCACCACACTCCCAGCCCTACTTCCTCAGTGCTGCTGTGCAGACACAGACTTTCCCCCTCCATCCTGCTTCTGACGGGACAGCTCTTCCTGAGAGCTTTTCGTTGTTGTTGTTTTTGTCCTCTGTACAATTAATTAGCTAATAATTTTAGCTTCTGATCCATTCCTCATTAAAAAGCTGAATCCCCGAGTCGGAGCTGTCGGAACAAAGGTAGGAGAATTTATGTCTTAATTTTGGTTCATTATGGCGGGGCGCCTCTTGCTCCCATCACTCTCTCTCCTCAGCCCCTCCCCTCCAAGCTCTGATGGCTCTGTGACCCTAATGCCTCTCGCATGGCAGCCGCCATCTAGGCTCTGTCTCTGCCCTTTATCTTCCACCGCCTCATTAAGAGAAATGAACCTGAGTCTGAGAAAGATGACACAGGGGAAATAAAAATGTAATCCCTTGGTGCCACCTATAATGAATTGTTATGAAAACCATGAAAATATCTGTCTGCGGATATTGTTCTTTGATTTGAAGCCAGTGTTGTAAGCGGTAATTTTTGTCATTAAAGCTGTTAATCTGCTCAGCGCTCCTCATAAGTTTTTATGAAGAAAAACAGCCCTGCTGCCTCCCCGCTCATTGCAGGGTACTTCGGAGGCCAACACACATGCAGAGCACCGTGGAATAATTAGCTTTAATTATGGCTGATACTGCTGTCTGTGAAAGTGGAGGGACTTCACACTGGTCAGGCTGGGGATGGAACCTGCTCGGCCTTCAGAAGGCAAGAGGAGAGGGGCCTGCGGCCTTGAATCTGGGCTCCCAACCACAGCCAGCCACGAACACCACGCACCACACCCCGGCCACTGTGGAAGCACTGGCCACCACACACTCATACCCGAGCATGGGCATGCACACACACACACATCCACACACACAGACACACACACGCACACACAACTTTACCTACCTCATCCCCCAACCACCACAAACACACATAGCATCCGTGATCCACATACACTTCTAATCACAAGATATGTATGCCAAGTCATGACAAGACAGGCACCAACTAAGACGCCTCACAAAACTCAGCATATACAACCATTGGCAACAACATAAACGATCAGCCATATCACAAGCATACCCTCTTTCCCTCTACCACACCCCACAACAGCCACAACACACATACACCCACCACGACATATGTGCCTCGATATACGTAGTCACGTGCCACATAATGACATTTCAGTCAGAGACTGGACCACATACACATGGTAGTATATATACCATAGGGCCTAGGTGTGTCGTAGGCTAAACCATCTAGGTCTGTGTAAGTGTGCTCTACAGTGTTTGCACAGTGATAAAATCACCTAATAATGCATTTTTCAGCTTGTGTTCCAGTTGTTAAGAAGTGTATGACTGCACAGCCAACCCCAAACTGATGCAGGCACAGCTATGAAACACACCCGGTGCATTAGCTCTAAGAGGCAGCCAAATTAATCACCCTATTATGTGAAAAATTGGTAACAAGTTCTGGAGGAGCAAATGTTCTTGACCTCAAAGAACTCATTATATGGTCAGAAGTAAGCATCCAGACCGAAAACAACTGGCAATTCACTTAGCATCTATGGATGTGCTGAGCACTGATCACGTGTCAGGCACAGGGCCAGGTTCCAGGGGCCTGTGCAGATACATAAGACATGGTTTGTGTCTCAAGAAGCTTGTGGTAGACACAGATTGCCTCTCAAGAAAGAACCTGTCCCACTTGCTGAGAGTGCCCTCTGCAGAGAGGCTTTAGCCATCCACTGCCCCAGGGATTACATCAACTGCAGAGAGCTGCCTCAACCAAGGTCACTCCCTGCCTGGGCGGCCACACCCAATGACCGAGGGATTTTTGGGTGTAAAAGCCTAGCCATTTCAGTCAATGCCAGACAACTCTGACCAGCCATAGCTCCCCTAGGTACCAGGCCAGTTTCTCCCTTTGCCTCCTCCTTCATTCTTCTACCTTCCACACATGTTGGTCCAAAGGGCACCACCCAGGAAACATCCTGTCCCACACAACTCCATCTCAGAGTGTGCTTCTCAGGGAAAGCAAACTGTGACAGAGCCAAATTCAACACTACGCATACTATCTACCAAGGGTACCAGGGAGTAAACGTGGAGGAGACCCGAAGGAAAGAGAAGGGAATTCAGAGGTAAGAATTATTTCTGGAGAAGGTGAAACTTAAACTGGGTCTGGAATAATGGTTAGCATTACATAGCTGAGGACACACAAAGGTTTTTAGAGTGAAATGGCTTGGGCAAAGGCAAAGCAGCAGGAAGTACAAAGTGTGTTCTTATCTCAGGGAAATAGATGTGAGAATGAAACCAGAATGTGGGTGGAGCTTGAAATGAAATTTTTAGAAAGGGTTGCACTTCATCTGTTAGACGAATTGACTCCTACATTTGGCATTCAGATTTAATTACAAGGAGTATGTAATCCAAAAGTACATGTAGCCATATAGCATGGTTACAATTACAGACATCATAAATTGAGGAATATTAAAAAAGAAAGAGAGGAGGTTATGGTCATATTCAAAAAAGCTGGCAACCACTGCTATAGCAAAGGCAATATTAGAGTTCTCCCACTGTGGTCCTCCAGGCCATCCATCCAACTATCCATCCATTCATATTCAATATTTATCAGGCCATCTCAACCCCAACCCCCAAGCATCACGCCTCTTGTTACTAGAGACTTTGCATGGACAAAGCATTTGTTCCCGGCAGACTGAATTTGGAGACATTTTGAAGTTCTCCTTTTGTTCTATTTCTACAGCATTCCAAAACATATAACTTTGGTGGTGCTTTGAACTAACTTCCTAAGGAGTTTTTAAAAAAGAAAAAGGGCCTTTCCTTTGACTTGTCACTCAATTAAAAAATAACAGTTGGGTTTGTTTCGAGAATTCAAAAAAATTAGCATTCATTTTTTTCAGCTATTCATTGAATCAGTTCAGTTCAAGTTCCTGTAGCCGGCTAAACCCAGAAGAATCTATACAGTGAGGCATTGTGGTTGCTGAGGATTCATCCAAACTCCCTAATTACTCCCTCCTAGATCTGGGGGTATGAGCCTAGTGAGCAAATGAAGAGATGGCCCCAGTCTGAACAAATGAGAACAGTGACTTCTACTAAAGAGAACAAACACATCAAACTATGAACTCTTATTAAGTTAGGAATCAAAGGCAATTTTTTAATATAATATTTAAAGTGTATATCAGCCATTAACAGCAAACATATCTAATGGTGAAATGCTAAGACTACCTCAATTAAAATTAGGAACCAGCAAAGGTACCACTATCCTTGCTTATTCCTAGATATATCTCACTGCTATCACTGAGATTTATTCTGGAGGTCTTAGCCAATGCACTAGAACAAGAAAAAAAAATCTGAATAAATGTTAAAAAGGAAAAGAGAAAATAATTTTTGCAATCATAATATCTTACTAGAAAATCCAAGAAAACAACTAAAAACTACTTAAACTAATAAGGAAGTTCAGTGTAGGGTGAGATATAAAATAAACAAAAATTAATAGCTTTTTCATATTCTAGCTAAAATATACTGGAACATTTCACACTGAAGAAAGATCCTATTTACATAAAAATATGTTAAATATCTAAGCATAACAACAAAAAAATATCAAGACTTCTATTTTTTGAAATCTTTTCAATAAACCCAAGCATGATTAAAAAGTATCAAGCAATTTGAAGCTTAAACGCATGATCCTATAAAGGGCTTGCGGATCTGAATTCCCTCTGTAATTAATTTTTATTCTTGGTGAACTCTCTACCTAGAAATAATGAGTTTGCTTCATTAACAACCAGCCATTTCCAGCCTTGGGTCATGGAGAGCAACAGAAGGCAGTTTTAACTTTTGCCTGCTGGAAGGCAATCAAAAAATATGGTTCTGGGACTGCAGTAGCTCTGACCAACAACACAGCCACCTAACCATTGAAAAGCACTTGGACTCAGCTGAGAAGCTGAAAGATAAATGACCCAGAATAAAAGTTAATGAATGAAAGTTTACATATAATGTAAACACATTAAGCATGTTAAATGAATAATGCTTACGATACGTCCTAAAATTGTCATGTCTTGATTACAACAATAAAACGACTTAATTGTACATAGCACCTTCCCATGTCCATCCTCACAAAAACTCTATAAAGTAAGTAATGCAAGTGTGATTTTTAAATACCTGTATGTATGGAGCACACATCCTGCTCTGTGGCTGCAGTATTAGTACCTGCTACATTAGTTTAGTCAGGCTTTCATGACAGAATAAAACAGGTTTGGTGGGTTAAACGACAGCAGTTATTTTCTTACAGTTCTGGAGGTCAGAAGTTCAGGATCAAGGAGCCATCGGGGTTGGTTTCTGGTGAGGTCTCTCTTCTTGCTTGGAGACAGCTGCCTTCTGCAATTTTACGAGACACTTGTTAAAATCCTCACATGGCATTTCTTTGGTGCCTGCACACCCCAATATCTCTTCTTCTTCCTATAAGGACAAAGTCCTCACCCTTACAACTTCATCTGATCTTAATTAGTTCCTTAAAGACCCGATCTTGAAATATAGTCAGTCATATTAAGGGTTAGAGCTTCAATTTATGAATTTCAGTCCATAACATCTATGCTTAAAGATAAGGAAACTGAGGTGCAGGTAAGTTAATGGACTTGCTAAGGGCATAGAGCTATAAGGTAGAGGAACTTAGGCTCAGATCTGAATTTATCTAAGTCTAAATCCCATGTTCCTCCCACTTCCCCACAATTATTCACAACGTGAGAAGGGAAGTGATATGAAAACAATGCAAAAGAACAGAAAACACAAAACTCATTTTCATTCTGCTTTGGAACACTCGGTATACATTTTCAAACCCTGTTTTATCTTCATCGTTCTTTCTGAACTGCTACTAAAACGCCTTACTGTGCCTTCACCCCTACCCACAACATGAGAACAAAGAGGATAGCCCAAACCCAAACTGGCTTGCGTTGCAAAGTCAGCAGGACATTAAAAGTCTGCCCTAGCTAACCACACACACATATGCCAGAACTGACTGTACGTACTTTGATGTGCCTAGAGGGAAAGGGCTATATAAATTCAAATTCTAGACAGTTACTGTAGTAACATTGGCAGAGTCTAGGGGAGTAATTGTGTGTAGTGCTGTCTGCTTCCACACTCAATGGTCCAGACCACTCTGCTTTTACAGGACTCTTCTTCCCTCTGACTTTAGTTGTCACCCTTGATGTTAATGAAACCTGTTTTCAATCTGCCTTTATTTTACATTTACTGTTATCTATTAAAGGCATAAAAGTAACTAGTCTTGCAGAATAAAATAACTGAACTTTGTCATAGCAACTCAGAGACCTTTTCCATTTTCAATTTTATGGATATATTCTTGCTAGTTAAGTTTTAGATGAAAGGATGCTACTAAAAAAAAATGCATTCTAGTTCTTAACTATAAACAACTTTTTTTTATTATTTGCTACTATGGGTGATTCAGGAATTTTTAGTCTCCATCTATAAGATTAGCAAAAAAGCTAATTATCTAAAGCAGTGATTCCTTAAATGCGGACACATACCCCTCGTAGTGCAGTGAAGATGCTTTTAGATGATATGGGAGATGATTTTAGATGGTACATGAATATGGCACTAAGTAACACTGACTCTCATTGTAAGAAAGTTTATTTCATTTTCCATTTTTTTTCAATCCTCTGATTGAAAGGCCAGGGCAAGGACAAAGACATATTTTGATGCTAGTGTGTCCTTAATTCCCCCTACTATTCACTTATAACAGAAATAAAGCAGGCCTTGGGTTCAGAGTCTTCCAAAACCATGGTTTCTAATTAGAACTCAGTAACATTGTTTTATTTTCATATTTATTTTTATACTTCTATTTATGACAAATGATTTCCATTTACAGCATCAATACTAAATTCCTTCTAAAATAGAGTATCTTTTTTAAAGTGAATCAATTACAAGCAAAATATTAAGTAAAAGATGGCTCTTTGATATGTCCAAAAACATAAAGATGGTAGTGCTAACAGAAAATTAAAAAAAAAAAAAAGTAAAATTATGGCTCATACAGGTATAAAAAACATGTTAAAGATTTTATATTTAACTCGTTACTTAAATGAGGGAACCAGGCAGATGATATAATCAGTTCAAAGAAGTAAAAGAAGCACAAATTTATATTCCTTCAAAGAATATTAAAATGACTATGGAAATGGACACAAACTAACTTTGGCAAAGATGAGGGTGGGGGGTTAGCCCTCCACTGGACAGAATTCATCTGCATATCAAGAAACAAGAATTACTTTGCTTTGCTATCTGTTATCTGTAACTTACAGAGTAATAGAACAGTTCAAAGGCAGTGAAAAACCCAAATACCTGAAAGGGTATGCTTTAAGCGAGGAATGGTTTTTCACTGAAGCACTGGCCCAAGGCAATTTAGAGTCAAAATCCTTTGGGAGGTCACATTGAGTAAAAGTACATAGTCAGTGGAGGTATGAAAATTTGGAATCTAGACCCTGCAACTGCATGAGCCTAAGCAAATAATTTCTTCTTTTCGGCCTCAAATTACTTATCTGTAAATGAGAAACTTGGACAAGATACTTTCCGAGGGTCCTACCTATTATGAAACTCTCAGATTCATGCTCCTTAACCCTCCAGGACTTCGACTGCGTAAGAGTGGCATTTTGAAAAAGAATCCCTTATTTGTAATGTTTATAACCTGGAGCTGGCCGCTCACCAGCCTTCCAGGAGCAGAAGCAGAGAAGCTGCCTCCCCTTACTCAGACCAGAAGTATAGTCAGTGATCACCATTCATAGCAATAACTGTTAGAAAGACGATGTCTTCCATTGTGTTCATCTTGTAATTAAAACTTTGCTAAAATCCAATAAACATACTTCATTTATTCTCATCATAACTGTCATTAATAACCACAGGAGAAGTCCCAGCTTCCACTGGCCTCCACATCACATCATTAACTTCCTTCTCCCAGAACTAGTGGCAGGTCCCACTCCTGCTTACACAGTTCCTGTGCCATGGGAAGTATTAACATAGTTATTGTAAAACTAATTTGATATGAGAATTTCAGTGATGCACAGTTCAATTTCACACCCCCTTTTGAGTTTTTCTGGACCACTTTTTTGAGGAATCTGGATTAACATAATTTACATGGAGTCCAATCCATTCCTTGTTCAAGTGACAGGGGATGAGGACAAGGGAGAGGTTAAGAGGACTACACTCCATAGCCTTAAACTAGGAAAGAGCCCAGGGAGGATCAAACACTATCATATTCTCCTGAAATACTCCCCATGTATTGTTTGGTACCCTGCCAGAGCTGGAGTGACAAACTAAGAGAGTGAACTTTGCTGCCAGCAAGTCTTGAGTCTGCCACTTATCAAGCAAGTGCATTAATTTCTCTGTACAATGATTTCCTGGTCTGTTAAAAAAATTATAATAGAATCACAAGGTTCTCATGAAGCTTAAAATTAAGTGTGTAAAACACTTAGCACAATGTCACTAATCACTTAATGTTACCTGTTGCTGGAGTTGCCATGTCTCTGATTGCACTTGGAATTGGAAAACAGAAGGAATCACACAAATAAGCAACCTTTCATTCAGTTGTTCAACAGGCTTTTTCCCTTACCCATTTTAATTACTTTCCATTATTAAAATGGCGAGTAATAAAAGTTTATTAATATTTGTAGTCAATATTGGACAGTATTATACACACCAAAGTATTACGAGTAATTTCTGAAGTGTGGGATTAGAATTTCACCTTATACTGGCAATACTACAAGGTTTTATTTAATAGCAAATATATATCTTTATAACGTTTCTTAAAGATTCCCATTTTGAAAAAACTAAAATGCCAGTACCAGGAGTACATGATAAACAACTTGCAAAAGCAGAAAAAGACAGGGGGGAAAAAAAGGCTCATCCTCCTACCACTCAAACTGTCCCTACCCCCCGAAAACCCAGGGAGGTCTGACTTCTGCAGGATATTAATAAAAGGTCATGGATGCATGCGCAACAGCTCTGGAAAGCTGAAGTTCTTAAAATCTGAAAGGTCATGAACCCCACAAAGTACCTGATGAAAGCTGGGGACCTTCCTCCAAGGGACAGTGCATATCTGAAATTGCTTCATACAGTTGTGGGTGGTCTTAAACCTCTGGAGACCTATCGAGGTGCACAGTAACGTCCATGGTAAACCACTAACACCCTTCACCCACCTACCTGTCTCATTAAAGGCGAGAAAGTATCTGATTCAATACCAAGAAGGTCCCATGACCAAAAGTATCTTCACAATAGGCCTGGTGTCTAATATTTCACTATTAGGAATTATAGGTACTAGTACCTATAAAACCACAAGCAGCCTCAAGAAATGTAAGACATTAAGTTTGTGTCATTAGTTTTTTCAACTAATATTGATTGAGCACATACCATATTCCAGGTGATAGGGTAAATAAGACAGTTATCTCTTAACTCAGAGTCTAGTGTGGAGAAGATGGGCAGAGAGACAGATAAGAGATGTATAAATTAATTAGAACTTTATTCTGTTAATGGTGAGTATGATGAAAACAAAGTAAAGGAATAGAATGGCCTGGGGGAGGACAACTTTACATAGGGTGCTCAAGAAGGCTCTCTGTAGGCTCACCTGGTATAAATAAATAAGTAAATAAATAAATAAATAAATAAATAAATAAATAAATAAATAAATAATAAACCGGCCATACTGAAATATGTGAGGAAAGACATTTCATGTCAGGTCATGAAACTATTCATTGAATCTGCATATCACATTTTTTCTCAGATGAAGGCAGCTTCTAAAAATAGGAAGAAAGCAAGTCCAGAAAAGAAGATACTACAGAGAGAGAAAGAGACAATCACAGGGGAGTTACAAATAGGGAGGGAGAGAGATTGAAAAAGATGGGTAGGGAAGAAAGATAAAAGGTCAAACTGACATTTGATTAAAACTTGGACAGTTAGAATTTTTTCTGCTGCAAGTAACACATATCTGACTCAAAATAGCTTAAAGAATGAGAAATTTTACTGGCTTACACAGGTAGAAATTCAGAAGTAATGTATGATTTAAATATGACACCATCAGGGTTCTAGCTCAGTTTTCTTTTTATTCTCAGTTATGTCCTCCTCAGCAGAGACAGAGATAAAGATCAGTAAAGATATAGATGGTATGATGGTGTGTGAGTATTTGTGTGTATATATAGTGTGTGTGTATATCACTTCATTTATTCTACTCCTGAGCTCTTTGAGGCAGGTTCTGTTATGTCAGACTAGCTCTTTAGATTTTGTGATAGAAGTGAGAAAGGGTAAATGGTAAAAGGGCACAAAAGCTAGAAATGTAGGAGAAGCTTTCCTGGGAATTTTAGAAAATTGTAGAAAAGGGGAAGCCACAAGGTATAGGAGAAATAGATGATTAGATGAGGGATATTTTTTTAAAAGATTTTAGACATATGGATCCCTTTCTTTATGTTTGAGAAATGTAAATAAAAAGCTTAAGTTGTTTTGTTTTTCTAAATAAGTTTTGTTTGTTTGTTTGTTTGTTTGTTTGTTTAATAGCAACAGAGCTCTGAGATTGGACCAAATGGGTCCTGGCTTCAACAGAGTTACATACCCACAAACACACACCTATACCCGCCCACACATACACACACTCACAAATGGCAAAAGTTCAATAACCCCATTTCTCACACCCCTTGGGAACAAGATTGTCATGATCCGCTCCAATGCTCTGAGACCTTGTCTAGGCATGTCAGGAGGAAAGGGACTGGAATTTTGGCAGGCCACTTTTTAGAGGTCATTGATCTCTGGTTTACACTACAGTTCATACTGTGAACTCTGTACTACAAATCATTACTATTAAAAGCAGCTTGGGTATGGTAGAAAGGTCTTGGATTTATGAGCAGAAAACATGGGCTAAAATGCTGTTAGCTCACTAGCTGAGTGATTTTTAGTACATTCCTTAAGTTCCCTTCAATATCTGTAAAAGGGGCATAACAGTATCGACTTTACCTGGTTAGTGCAAAACTGTGGGTTCCTTCAATACATGGGCTTAGCATGTGGAATATTCCTTATTCATTTGTGTATCCTTAAGACAGTTTATTGATGGCAAATACAGCCCTAATGCTGCAACTCCCTACCTATGGAAAACAAAGCTGCTAAATAATAGTAGTTTACTCAACTAAACCTATCGTATAGAGGCACTAAATAATAAATATTTGTAGAATGAATGAACGAACAGAGTGCTCTAGGTACTCATTCCCAGCAGATCAGAGCAGGCCCTTGAGATGAAGCACAATTGCTATCCCTGGCCCTGGTTTTTATTCCAACATTTCACAATGTAGGTAAGTGATTGCTTTCCCATGCCCTCTAGACCAGGGATCCACCACCTATTTTTGTAAATAAAATTATACTGAAACACAACCACGCTCCTTTGCATTGTCTATATCTGCTTTTGCACTACAATGGCAGAGTTTAGTAGTTGTAGGGCACACAATGCCTAAAATATTTATTATTCGGGCATTTACAGAAGCTCCAAATTGACCATGACCTCCTAGAAGGCAGAGGCTGTGAACTTCACCTTCGTATCCCTAGCACCTTGCAAAGAGCAGGGATTTGATAACACATGTTGGGGATTCTACAAAGGATGTTGGTTGACCTAAAATTAGGACTTCACTGAAATTAGCCTTTCTGTTTCTTATCAGGACTCTAGGGTGATAGAAAATAATCATCTACTTTTATAAGGACAAGGGCCATGGTAAGCAGCTGAGACCCAAAGACAAACTGCCAAGCAGTGGCTTGGAGCACTTGGGGTGTGGGTGAAACTGGAGTTGAAAGTGGGATTAGGAGAGTGCAGACCAAGGAGAGAAGAGCACAGAGAGAACATGAGGAAGGAAGTCCAAAGTCAAGCCTGGTCTCTTACCAACTTTTCTGAAAACCAACACTGCCTGATAAATGTATTTTAGTGATTGTCTGTGGGCACTTGACATCAGAATTGCCCAAGAAAAGTCATGAACTCTAGGGGTGAGCTCTAGGAATCTGCTCCAGGGACTTTTCATACCTACTAATGTTTAGAACCCCTGACCTAAAGAATATGCTCTTTTCCCCAGTGAAAATTCCTAATAATTATATGTATCTCAGATAGCTTCCTTGTCATACATATTTCCATGTAAAGATTTTATGATCAGTGCATTCTCACTAAAGATTTGAGTACCATCTGTTAAGAGGTACTTTTACGGTGTCCACACAATGCCAACTGCCTGGTCAACCCAACCAAAAAGATTTGATGAAGCCTTGCTTCAATGAACTGGCCAGTCAAAAACTGATGGATGATCCAAGAGTCTCATGGAGACGGAGGCCGAGAAAGACAAGGACAGTTAGGGGGGAAATATGAGATGGAATTACTACATCTTATTGGAAAGTATCTTTACCCCAAAATAACCAAGATAAATGATTTGTGACTGTAACATAGGACAAAGAATTTCAGTATAACAAGAGTTGACTATGGAAAAAATGCAGCCAGTACAGTAAATCACTCTATGGGGAAAAACAAAAAGGAAACAGTTTAGAATGAGTGCCTCTGGAGATAAAAATCACCTCTCTGAGATATTTTTATGAAAAAATATTCCCTTCGAAAATAATTTATGATAGAGGGGGGAAAAAGCCATTACCAAATGGCTTTCATACATAATAGCAAAGTATACATTTAACATGGTCTCATTATGTCTTATTTTCTATCAGTTCTAACTAGGTTTTCATTTGCTGCCAAGGTTGGGCCCCAAGAGTGTTAAGTCTAAAATCAACCCTTTCTTCTCAAGTCTGCAAATGTCCATGAACGGGGTTAAGAAATGAAGATAGGCTCCTACCCCACTGCTGCCTCTGGGACTCATTTCCTGACTTCTCAATGGCAGACATTCATTACTCGTGTGCCCGGGATACTCAAGCTCCCCGCCAACTTTTCCCACTCAGATTCTGGAAGCCGAATTCAGAAACAGCATACATTCCAAAGAAGTCTTAGTTATTTTTTTTTCTTTAAAGAATTGCAAAATTAGTATGGTATTGGGAAAACTAAATAATCGTTTAGAAAAATAAATGATGTTTGTGATTCCTAAATCACTCCCTACACCAAAAGGCATTCCCGATGAACCAAAGATTAAAGTACAAAATATGCAACCCTGAAGACTCTAGCAGAAAACACTGGGAGAACTGTTATACGCTCACAAGGGAGAAAGTGTTTCTGCATGAAGCGTAAAATTCAAATGCCAAAATGAAGTATAAATGAATGAAATAAAATGAAAGAAAATACTAGAAAAGTCAAAGATAAATAACAAACTAGAGGAAAACTAGGTTGCAGTGAATATCATAGACCAATGGCTATATTTCATTAATATGCAAAGAGTCCTTAGAAATCAATAAGGAAAATCTAACTACTAAAGAATAGGCAAAAATATAGAAACTTCACAGAAAATTAACTAAAATAATTTATAAACATATTAAATATATTCAATTTTCTCATAATAAGAGAAATGAACATTAAGAGATTTCATTTTTCACCTATCAGATTGACAAAGATAAAAAAATACAGTAACTTATATTGAAGGTTGAAAAACACATTTTTAATACCTTATTGAATGGAATGTAAATGGATTTAACTTCCAAGAAAGTCAATTTGGCAATATTTATCAAAATTTAAAATGTACATATTCTTTAACTCAATATTTAAAGTTCTAATATTCATTCTGAAATTCATCTAAACCTGTGTACAATAACCAGGATAGTTATAGTATCAATGTTTATATTAACAAAAGATTGAAACATCCTGAATGTCCTTCAACAGAGGGATGGTAAAAGAAATTATGGTAAGTACATAAAATAGAATACATATGAAGTTACTAAAATTAAGGAGGTAGCTCTGTATAATTATGTAAATAAAATCAAAATATATTTAAGCAAAAAAAAAAAAAAAAGGTGCAGAATAACATGCTGGTCTATGGCCATACTATCCTGAACAAGCTTGGTCCCATCTGATCTTGGAAGCCAAGTAGGGTTGGGCCTGCTTAGTACTTGGATGGGAGACCACTAAGGAAGACTAGATGCTGTAGGCATTAAAAATAAAAAAAAATAAGGAATTGTAAGTTTACAAGGTCCCTGCAATCTGTGAGGTCAACTAAGGGTTGCCTCACCTAAAAAAAAAAAAAAGAAGACTAACATAGTGTATTCATATCTGATTATATATGCACAGAATATTTCTAGCTGAAAGTAGAACAAACAGGTAACAATAGCTGCCTCTGGGGAGACCTGGTTGGTTGTGGAATAAGGTGGGAGACTGACATCACGAGAGCGTATATCTTCTTTGTATCTTTTGAACTCTGAACCATGGCAAGTACCACCTATTCAAAAGATATTTTTTAAGTACTATGAGAAAATCAGACAAATATTCAAACCTTCTTCTCACATTCTAAAGAGGTCCTAAAGTCAGGTTTTTATCTGCATAATTTGAGTATTATTATGAGGCAGGAAATTATTTTATGATGCTAATTAGTATTGTGCTTTACTTCTCCCTCCTCTCCTTTCCCAGGGGTATTCAGACCCTAATAATTCCTGCCCTAGGGAGTTCTTCAGGGTAGAAAGCAGAAGCCGCTTAGGTCAATGATTCTTTCCATCTTTTCTATAAGACTCAGCACTTTGAAGAGATTATAGCAATAGATCCAAAGGGGAGGGAAGACATACCTTTAGAAGATAACAAGAGAGTGGAGAAGGAAGAAGAAAGTTTCTATCATTGGGAAAGAGGTGAAGTTAAGACAGAACCAACAGTTAAGCTCCTGAGGATGGCTACATGGCTGGCTAAACCAGGGTCCCTAATCCCTGAGCAGTGGATGTTACCAGTACATGGACTGTTAGAAACCAGGAGGTGAGTGACAGGATTGTGAGAGAAGCATCATCTGTATTTGTAGCCGTTCCCCAGCACTAGCATCACCACCTCAGCTCCACCTCAGATCGTCAGTCATTGATTTCTCATAGAAGCACCTGTTCCTTGTGTCAAAAGGTTAGGAATTGCTGCTAAGGGGCCTCTACCCAGGACACAGGGCTCATTAAAGAGCCCTAAACTCCAAGAGCCAGCAACTAAAGGTGCTCTGGAGCAGTGAGAGCTAACCTGTGTAGACCAATGGGGCCACCTCTATCTGGTATTAAAAAAAGCCTGGGATTTGACAAATCCCTGGGTGAGGGTAGGGGAGTAGAAGGAAAGGTTTAAAGGGACTCCCATAGTGACTGAAGTTGGGTTTCCCTCCAGCCATCATGATGCAGGGCTTATAGTTGGGTTTAAGCTGATTTATCACGTAGCTGATTTTGTGGATGGAGAGTCCTCCCTAGGTTACAGTAGGGTGTACTTATAAATCAGCTGGTATATAGTAGACACTCAATATATTAGTCCCACTGTTCAATGTCTTTTTTGATGTCATCGAATAAAAACATCTTTCTTTTCTCTCTTTTCTACCATGTTTTATCTCTCAAATCTTCCTTTGTTTCTTATACTTTACCTTTACCTTTTTCTGTCTCGTTAGCCCTTTCTGCTGCCCAAGATGTAGACATACCAAAGGCATGAGCATGGATGATTTGGCACGATCAGAATCACTCAGAGATGAAGATGGTATCTTGAGCTTATAGAATCCAGGCCCAAAATCTAAATCTCAATTTTCTCAAAATGTCTGCCTCTTCTGGCCAGATTTCTCCAGGAAGCTGGAGAAGACCTTGACACTGAACAAATGATGAAGCTGACCCTCTGAGACTTCACAGGAGCCTTGTAGATAGGGCTAGAATTGGCACTGAATACAACAGTGATTTGAACAGGAGTTCAAGGGAACTGGCTCTTCCTGGATTCTCACAAGGAGAAAGTAAGGGGACTAGTGAGAGACCCCAGCATCATTAATCTTCAAAGAAATGCCACTTGGCTGTCTGAAGAAACATAATGAAAAAATGAGGATAGTGAATGGGGAATTAATATCCTGGGGGTGTAGGGAGTCCCTTGAGTGCTTAATTTATTGGGCAATGAAAGGCCTATTTTTTTAAGGGTCTAAGTTTCAAAAACATTTTTTAATTGTGTGTTCATTTCAATGACAATTTGAAAAGAAAAAAAGTTTTAGGAACTATAATACCAAAGCTTCTCTTTAGCAGTGGCAGTTTGCAATTGAAAGTTTAAGTCAATGTTTTCCAAATGGGCATTGTCTTCTCCCAAGTTGAGAGAATATTTTTCCTTTAGAAGGGGCAATTCAAGTAAAAGTTTAAGAAGCCCTGGTTTAAGCATTGTCTTTTCAGGAAAGTGAAAGAAAATGTAAATGTCCCTATGATTTCCCATCGGTGTCTTAGCACTGATGACATAACAACCAGCCATGACTTTGGAAAGCAGGATCCTAGAGGAGCAAGGAAGGCTTGGAGTGGCAGAGAGTGTGGTGTAGCCAGGTGAGACATGAGAGCAAGAAGGCATAGAGCAAGAGAAGGGTGGGCACCAAAGCGTAGAGAAGGAGCTTGCAAAAGGCCACTGAGGTAACATCCAGCAAAATGTCAGATGTCCTCCTAACAGATAAGTCCATAAAAAAAAACCTGTGGCATCATCTTAAACTTGAGCTGCATGCACAAAGTCAATTGTCCCTCCCCCAGTGTGTTCCAAATGCCAGCATGTACACCAGCATCCCCATAAGCCCAAATTATAGACAAGCCTAGGACTCCTGCTCTTCTCTTTCTAACCACCATTCTTCAAGGCCTACCTTCTCCCCAACCTCATCCAACAAATAATATCATCTGTGCCACGAGCTTTATCACTTATCTATAAGCTGTTTAAATGATTCACTGTTGGTCAACCTATTTTTCTCTTACCTACCCAAGAATTCTATAAGATCCTTGTGAGTAAGCCCTGGGAAAGTACCTGCCCACAATTATAATCCTGATTATTTTCATCAACTACAAAGCACTTTTATGCATATTCTCTCATTTAACTCAAACATGGATTCTATTAGACAAATTGAACAGAAAACACTATAGACATCTATCAAGAAAAGGAAATCGAGTCCTAGAAAAGTTTGATGACTGGATTTGAACCCTTTAAGTAAACCCACAAGCTAATAAACTCTCTAATAGGTCAATTGCCATACTGATCTGGGAATCCTTTTGATATTGCATGATTTGTCTTACAACTGTTCTTCAAAGGAATGGCATATATACTGGTCCAGTAACCTCACTACCTTGCTTTGATACTACTCATCTGTGTCACAATTTTGTAGTTAGTTTATGATTACGGTCCTGATCCAAAACAAGTATTTAATAAATATTTGCTAATGAATGAATTCTACCTCCTCCACTAGACTATAAATTTCATGAGAGTAAGGACACACCTATTTTTGCTCATTGTCGTAATCCCAGTTTCTAAATAATGCCTGACACACAGTAGGCCCTCATTTAATATTTATTGATAACTGAATGAATCATAATCAATGACTAAATAAATGCCTTCCTGTGAAAGGTATCCATGATGCCCACGAACAGATTTCTTTTACAAATCTAGTTTATGTCAACCCCGCAAACCAGGGCAATGAACCCCAAATAGAATAAAATTACTTCCCAGAAAATGAACTGTTCCCCAGTTGCAAATTGGCTCTGGATGCTGCTGCTTCTCTCCCATTTACACTCTTTCGAGGCAGCTATTTCAGGTGATGGCATTATCATGATGGAATTCAATAAAGCAACCAGCTCCCCCCGACCCCAGATGTTTATTTTCTATAATCCATCTTACAGCAGGAGACCATTATCCAGTCAAACAATGTTCAATTTCATCGGCATTAGTGCTTTAAGGAACCATACAGAGGGCTTGCACAAACGGGCATGTAGTAAATTTAGTCTTTTAATAGGTTCATTCTTTATTAGGTATTTATTTCAGGAGGTGAAGTCCTAATTAGATTAAGTGGAGAAACTAAAAAGCTATGAAAACACACAGAGAGTGATACCGGAATTAGATGGGTTTGGTTGAGGTTTCCCAGTTTTTCTTTTACTTTCTTTTCCTCAGATGACTGGAGAAATCCACACTGCAATCTCCAGCCCCTCAGATAAGAGTTTGTGAAATGAAATCCTGCCAACGTTTTGTGTGAGAAAGTTGCATTTGTCTTTCTCCTACGCAAAGGTATTGTGGGGCCAGAATCTGGGGAGAAAGCAGCTCCCGGAGCCAATGGTGAACCCAATTTACTGTGGCAGATGAATATAACAAAGGTGGTGGTCTAGATGTTTGGCCTCAAGGCACAATTCAATTTTCAGCTGTTTCAAAGCTATTATGTCAAAGCCTGTTTGCATAAACATAATGTTCCCTGGGTAATGTGGGGTAGGCAGGAGTGGCAACGTCTGCCCTCTTCTGCCTAAAATGGAAATAGCAGCTGGACTTCTCTTCAACCTAGATTTAGAGCTACAAAGTCTACAGTCCCCCGCAAAATCAGCCACCTCCAGAATTTTCTGAAACTTTTGTTCTCAAGCTTTAAAACCAGAAGTAACTGTTTAGTTTTGTTTCAAGGAAGAAAATGAAGTTGACTGAGGAAGTGATGAGTTGATTGATGATGTGGGAACCTATGAAAAAGCTATTTTTCTTCTTAGAATTAAAAAAAAAAATCCCTTCATCCTCCCATCCACCCACATGTATATATTTATATAATCACATTGATATTTAATGTGTTTTTTAACATAGAAAGAAGAAACAGACAATGACTCACAGGAAACAAATTAATACATTTCAGAATGGGCTAAAAATGTCGCCATGTTTATGAGGGTGAGAGTGGGAGGGGATATCTTTTCAGTTTCATGTAAAAGTCTAGTTCTTTCTTCAAGTTTCTTCTCTCTTTTTTTGTTCTTTCTCTTTCACAAAAACTGCCGAGCTCTATGCTAAACATTTTACACCCTCAGAGAACTGCTGTCAACATTTAAATATCTTTCCTTCTTAACAGATAATGTTTTAGCAAACCAGAGGATGGGCCACTTTTGGGGAGAAAATTTGGGTAGGGTGCTCTAGTGGATGGTCACAAACAAAGAGAAAGGTCATGTGCAAATAGATAGAATGTGTGCTCTAGATGACACTGCATAAAGTTAGTCTTGAACCAAACTTGGAACAGAACAATGCCCATCAGATAACATTGGTCCCAAATGGCACAGAATTAATCCTCGATTGGGTTTTGTGAATTGATGTCTCTATATCTAGAGCTGTCCTCTAAATGCTTTCTATTCTAAAATGTCCAAACCTTGTTCAAGACAAGATATTCCTTCTGCATACCCAGGTCCCAAGAAAGACTACGTCAAGACTGTACAACAGACCTGAAGTTCACAAGCCATGGGAGACTACAGTCTAGCAGAGTTAATAGCTCAGTGAAAGAGATGTATTTATCAGATAACACAATCAAGTGACTAGTCACAAAATGAAGGAGATTTTCTAAAAATCATGCTCATAGGGCTTGTTTAGTAGGGTACCTACACTAAGACAATCCCTGTGGTAGCAAAATATTTGTGTATAATAATAGAACTATCTACCACTTATTGGAGTCTTTCCTCATTCCAGACACTATATGAGGTCTTTATATGGTTTTCTCATTGAATCTTACTACAGCCTATGATGTAGGCTGTAGAATATATTTTTTTTAATTTTGTTAAAGAATAAGCTTAAGCTCAAAGAGGTAAAGTAGGTCATTCACTCAATAAATGGCTCATTTCTGTTTAAATCCAAGGTCAATACCCTTCATTGCTTCCTACTTTTCTAATTAAGTTAAGTACTCTAGCAAATTCAGTCAATGAGTTTAAGTTGAGGATCAACAACATTCAGGTTAGGCAGAGCTACTATATGTACTTCCTTCAAGTTTCAGTGGCAGAAAATAGTTAACTATTTTTAAGCAATAGGAGAATGTGTGTTTTCTGAGACCAGTCTGCTTGAGTTCAAATTCCACAGCTATCAATTACCAACTGTGTGACCTTGAGCAAAAAAAAAATTTGAAGGTCTTCTCATACCTATAAAATAAGGATGATAATAATAGTCTCTACATCATGGGGTTGTTTGTGATGATGAAATACAATAACCCAGTATATCTAAAGCACTTAGAACAGTGTCCATGTGGACCAACCCTCTGTAAGTGCCTGTGTATTTTGGATTCAGAATGAGAACACAAGTGATGATCTATCTCAAGGGGTTCTTGAGAAAATTAAATGAGATAACAGTTGTAAAGTACTTAGAACAGTGCCCAGAACTGAATAAGGCCTACACAACTATACAGTGAAATCTCCCATGGCTGAGAGAAAGGAAGCTTGACAGCCAATGTCATCCCAGCATCAACAACCGTGGCTTTGAGATGAAACACGTGTGAGGCGCCATCAAGATGCTGGATGCCAGAGCATTTACTAAAGGCTCTGGTCTAACTGAAGAATGGTCTAATGTTGCACACTCATTTGCATTTGTTAGGGAAGCCTTGGTGGTGGGACTCTGAAGAACTGCTCTTTGTGGGGGGCAGCAGGGTGGGGAATAATTAAATAAGACAAGAGGTTATTTCGTTTCTTTCCACATTACCAGTGGTTTGCCTCACCCTCCCACACAGAAACAGGAATGCAGAGACTGAGTGAATTTATGTCTTCTCAGTTGGTATGTTAAAGGACAGGAAACCAGAATAGAACAGAATTTAGAATTGGGCAAAACTGGGTTCAAATTCCAGCTCTCGCCCTTCCCTAACATATGACCCTGACTGAGTAGCTTAAGTTTTTTCATGGGCAAATGGAGAGAAAAATAGTATTTTCCTTGTAGATTTGTTGAAAAAATAAATATGATAATATAAAAAGTGTTAATCAAAAATATGTAAAAAATAATAATAATCAGGATTTCCAAAGTATGCCACTTAAGAGAGACAATGTTTTTACCTTTTATAGAGATCCCGTCACTGCTTAAGCAAGTTTAAACTGGGTATCTGCCACTTCCAGCCAAATTAATCTGGACTGAAAGAGGGCTCCATAATATAAATTCACTCATTAATAGTGGTAGGAGAAGTAGGAATTGACTATATATACATTCTCCCATACTTCTCATCCTTTAAATCATTGGCACATCCCTATGAAATGTCTCTCCAGAGCTGGGAAGCCTTTCTAAAAAAAAAATAGAATGAGCAAATTTTCCATCAAAAGCTAGGAATGAGCCAAATTAACGCCACTAAACCTTGACTCCAACAATGCAAAACGCAAGGTTGACTTTAGCGATTTTGAGTTGTGAACATAGGAAGAGTTTATAAACTCTTCCTATGTTCACAACTCAAAATTGCTCAAGACCAAGACTTGTATGAGCAATTAACTGATTAATAAGTTAACTTATTAATCCCCAAGCAACTGATTAAAGAAAAACAAACCCTAAAACCTAAAGAAGCTTCCTTTTCAGGAAAGCAGATGTTGCGAGTCAAAGGAGTATGTTTTGTAGTAGGACAGTTATTTAAGACATTCATTCATGTGTTTTTCCTTCCTGTCATTTCATCTTTCTTTTTCCTTGTGTCCAATAAGGTACCAAGCTCTGTGCTTCCTTGCCCGAGGGAAAGTTTTAACTGTAAAACACTTTCTTCCCTGGCTTTTGTTCTCAGAAGCTTGGACTGGCAATGGTGACCTGATGGCCGATGGACATTCTCCTTGGACCTCTGCAGAGTAACTTCAGACTTTAACATGAAGGACACTGCTGATAATAATCTGGATTTCTGGCTTTCCTTGAAAAATTGTAAGTGCTAACAACACAGGACAAAAACAATGACAGCAAACCAGAACAAAGCAGCAGCCTGTAGACAGACCACGTGCCAGGCCCTTGCCAAGCTGTGCTACTCATTTAGGTCTGACCAGCTTCTATAGGCACTCGAGTTTGCAATTCTTGGCCTAAACCTATAAGGAGAGTGTATACTAGGAGTCCTGAAAGGATAGACAATTAGGTTGGAGATTAGAGGGAATCTCTCTGTTAAAAGCAAAAAGAGAAATAAATTCTCTCAGGATTAAGGAGATTTCCAAAAGCTGAAGAAGAGAGAGGGCTGCCTTCTCCCAGTGAGCAGCAGAGACTGAAAGGAGCCGACCAGTAGTGTTCTGGAAAAATAGCAAGACTTCAGCAAGAAATGGCTATGTAGTTCTCTGTTTTGATGATGATATTCTTGTTCCAGTTGTAGCACAAAAGCACTAGGGCTGGAATCAATCACACCACATGGACTGAGTTCATGGGAATCTTGGAAAACAAGGGGCACTGATGGCAATGTCTTGCACCCACCCTGACTCCTTGACTCTTCCATAGACCCTCTCAGCACTTCTCATGGTCGAGGAGGACATGGTCCCTAGGACTTAGAAGTACAATTTTTCTTGAGCACATGAGATTGAGAATGGCTACAATGTTCAAGTGCTCCAGGAAGTCACAAGCATACCCTACCCCACCTCACCCTCCCCCCAAAAAATTCTTTCTCTCTCAGTTTTGCTCTGGATTTTTTCATACACCTAGGTCGGTTTTCTCAGATGACCCTTCCTGTTTGCACTGCTCCTGCGGCTGCTGTGGCCTTGGCCTGAAGAGGCCTGGGTTTTATAGCATCATTAGTCCCAGGATTTTGGAAGTTTCTCTCTATTGCTCTGATCTGGACACTGTGATCCTGAGATGGAGCAGCAGTTGCCACATTCCTCACATACTGGAAAAAGCCCAGTGGATAGCTTCTTAGCTAACAATAGAGTTCAGCTCAGGCAAGTCTGCAGAATGGGGTGACGAGACACTCTCTGAGGTCTCACAAGAACGGAGAGGAAAGTACAGCCTCTCTGGTTGCTCAGGAGGCAGTATTTCCACATGGTCCTTAAGAACTCTAGCTTTAAAATCAGACAAACCAGTTCAAGTCTTGGCTCTGCCACCTACAAGCTTTTTCTTTAACCTTAGATAGCCTCAGTTTTCTCAAAATAATAGTACCCATCTCACAGTTTTGCTGGGAAGATTCAAAGAGATAAATGCATAGAAGTGTCTAGTTCAATATCTATTCAAAATAAGAACTCAATTAAAAGTTAGCTATTAATAATAATAATAATAATAATAATAATAATAATAATAATGGAAAACATCCCAGACCTCCTGAGAATTCAGAACCTGGATAATCAAACCTGCTAAAGCAACATCTACCCAGTGATTTTATCCATGGAACACACATTGAAAACACAGGACAGAGGACCAGCCCATGACCATTCCAGCCTCTGCTGAATTTGATATAAATACTTATTTATTACTCATGGCAACTGGGGATAACAGAACTGCCTGGGCTGAAGAAAAATGGAAGCCAATACATGTTAGGCATATGAGAAAGGAATTTCATGAGACCAGTTGTCAGCTGCTCCAGTTGAACAAGAAGGACTCAAGGTCAGCCAGTGGCACGAAATGGTCAGGGCCGGGGCCATCAGACAAACTGGGAAGACTCAGGTTCTTTCCAGCTCTGTTATGCTCTTTCTATGTCTATTAGAATATATCCTCCCAACTAAACACTCAGTACATCACGTTGCCTTTTTGATGTCCAAGGTCTCAAAGTCAGCTAAAGCTCTCTAAATACCCTCACATATACTGAATCTTCAGATAACGTACTCCCTAGTCAAAAACTGCCAAGTGTTCCCTCCCCTTGAGATTCTGCTCTCTTTTCATTTACCTGAGATTTTAATTTATTCTAAAGTATTATGGGTGGATGGAGGTTTCCTCCATCACTGCTTCTATCACATCTGCATTTTTACCAGGATTTTAATACCCCAAGAGCAAGTATTACAGTCATAAACTCTGAGGTGCTCCATAAACATGACAAGGGGTGAGCTTTACTGAGAGAGGCATTGTTCCACAAACCAAGCCAGGATGGAGAGATCCCTCTGAACTGTATAGACAAAGCCTTCTACTTCCTTCCTTCTACCCCAATCCCTTCAGCCAACTGAGCTCCAGGCATACAAAAACTGAAAAGAAGGCAAAGGTGGCCTAACAGGTAGATCTGCCCATGGAGATTATTCACGGCCCACAGAAAATGCCACTTGTAAAATCACCAATCTCTGGTGCTCTCATAACATACAAACGTCTATAAAAAGATATAGAATTTCCTTTTGAATTAACATCTAAGCTCCTCGAATGCATTTATTCTTTATCATATCATCTGGGACTTCTCAGGCCCTTAAAATCTAAGTAGTATTTACCTCAAAAATCCCAATTCTAAAGTGTTAAGGAAACTCTAAATTTCCCCAAGCTTCACGTAATTTTCTTAAATTTAATTGTTCCTTTCTCCCTGATTCCCTTGTCCAGGGTACCTAGCTCTACTTTCTCCAAAGGAACCCAGGTGTGAAGCTTAAACCCTCTTCAGGTTGTCCTCCAAAGACTCCACTGACAGAGAACTAGGAGTGAACAATGAGGACTTTTCTAAAGATTTTGAAGAAAAGACGGTACGTGGCCTCAGAGAGCTATGTTAGAAGCCACAATAAATGACCTCACTTCCTGCCTACTAGATAGATCCAAGCTCCCCATGACCTTCACAAAACTCATACCTGATGCCCAAACATTGCTATTCCCAACCTTGTATGGGGCAGCTATATTTTAATTATGTAATTTAATTCAATATAAACAAACAGACAAAATATAGGGATAAAAATACAGCTCTTATTTCTACCAAAACTAGGTTTAATGCTCTGTATAGATTTGATAAAGGTACACGTACAGAGAAATTACTGTACATTACAAATTACAGGTTGGAACTTTGAGAAAAAAGATTGCTATAAAAGATGGATGATAATAGTAAACCTCTGAAAGGACTCTGTACTAAAATTATTTCCCAAGTTTCTTTTAAGTTAATAATCCAATTTGAAGAAATAAAAACTAGAATTCACAGATGATGCACTTGGAGTGCCTGGTGCAAGAAAAGCAAGAAACTCCAATAGCAGACATTTGGCCAGGAAATAAAGACCTTGGCTGAACATCAAATGATGAGTAAATCATCACATACTTAAGTTAAAATAAGACATATCAATGTGTTTCTTAATGATATCCTGATTTAACCTTTTTTTTTCATTAACTGTGTACCTGCTCAATCACATCAGATTAGAGTACTTCTGCTAGTCAATCAAGGTGAACCATCAAAACAGACCACTGTGACCTCAAATTAGATTTAGGAGAAAGGCTTGATTTAAGTAAGTAGATGAATTTCAACACAGAAACCACCTCATATTATGCCACATAGACATATGCATTCATCTTCATTGTATTAATCCATGTACTTCTCATTTGGGAAAAACTCATTTGGGAAGTGATTTGAGGACCACATCTTCTTCACTACCCATTTCCTGAGTTTCCTCAAAAGATGTTCACAAGTTTTAACAAAAGAAGAACAAAGAAAGTACCTTGGAATCTGGTGATTCTTCAGAGCTTGTATTCTTAACCAGGAATTCATGGATAGGCTTCGAAGAGCCTAAGAAATTCCTGAAAATGTATGCAAAACATTGCATTCATGTGGATGTGTGTTTTTAGGGAAAGAAACTCATATCTGAGTTCCAAATATGACTTCTAAAGAGCAGCCAGACTGCTACCTTAACCGAGTGACCAATTGTGCCCACGTGACTGTCCCAATATTAGATTGAACCTCCTGGGTCTGGGAGAGCCCTCGGACCAGGGAAAACCAGGATGGATGGTCATACGAATACCAGATTGCCAGACAACATGCAGAATGCCCCATTAAATTTGAATTTCACATAAATTATGTATAATATTTAGTATAAGTATGTCTTGAGAAATATTTATTGTTTAGCTGAAATTCAGATTTAACTGGACATCTTATATTTTTATTTGCAAAATCTGGTAACACTGCCCTAATGTAATAATAGTGGTAGCAATAGCAGTCACTAACAATTATTGAGTGCTTCCTTCATCAGACATATTTCTAATTCAATGCTAACCACATCACGGAAGGTTAAGAATGATTATAGTCTTTCCATTTTATGGATGCAGATGCAATAATTAAGGACTAAAGAGGTGAAATAACTTGCCCAATATTATACAGTTAGTCAATGCAAAGTCAGATTTAAAACCACCAAGATCCTTGTCTATAAAAGGGGAAAGGAGGAACGTTATATCTGGAGATGCCAAAGATGCCTGAGTTTGCCACCCAAACCTCCCCCTCAACCTGTCCTTTTAATCAGTAAGTTATCCCCAGGCACTGAACACCCCTTGACAGGCTCTGCACTGGAGGCTTGCATATTCAAAGCACTTAGCACCATGGCTTGGCAAGCATTCTACCTCCCAAAGTCAGCTCTAACTCCCCCACTTTTCTCACAGGCTTTATCAGGGAGTCTCGCCCTGAAGTCTCTCAGCCCACAAGGGCTTAGAACATCACTGAAATTCATTTGCCTCATTGAGCTGCTTTCTGCTCTCCAAAATCTATTGGCACGTCACCCAAATATTTTGCAGGTTGAAGTGGACTTGCATAGAGGTGACCAACTGACCATGTCTGCCTAGGACTGAGATTTCTGAGGATGCAGGCCTTTCGATGCTAAAAATGAGAAAAATCCCAAGAAAACCAGCACACTTTTTTGCTCGACCTATCTGGCAGATTGGTCATACACTTTTACTAATATTATCTCATTTGATCCTCAACACAACCCAAGGACAAACCCATTTCACAGACAAGGAGAGCAAGTCAGCGATATTCAGTCATTGCTAAAGTGAGCAAGGTGATGAACTGCAGAGCTGAGCCTGCCATATATGCCCACTATAAAGCTGGGCCAAGAGGTGGTTTAAAAGCTCCAAGAATTGGACTACCCCAGTCTGCACTCTGAGTCTGACCTCAGGTCACTTTATCAACTTCTCCCGGCATCCCAATTCCCTTATCTTTAAAAATGGGAATATTAAAACCTGCCCCCCCACCCATTCTGTGAAGATTAAGTGAGATAATGCATTTAAAGCACCCAGCACAATGACTGGTGCTAAATCAAGGCTCACTGATGGAAGAATGAGGTCTGGAAACAGTCATGTCTTCTTTGCATCAATCCCAAAGATTGGGAATATCCCTAAAATGTCCTTCTTTCCCTTCATAACCGGTTTTCCATCTCTCATCAAAATTTTTTTCTTAAATATTTGCAAAAGCGATATTTTCAGCTTCTATTATCTCTTCCGAGTCCCATATTCTAATCCAAAGCTGTGTCTACTAGAGCTTTCTTATTTAGCCTGTATTTAGCTGTATCTTTGATAAGTTCAAAGACAGTAAAGGTCAGTCAGGGGCCACTTAAAGACCAAATCCTCCTTGACTCCATCCCAAGAGACAATGAACACAGGAACCACATCTACTTTATTCATCTATGAATTACCTCTGGTGACCCAATCATTGCAGGTGCTCAATAAAAATTTATTGAATTAATTAATTTACTGATCAATATCGATTTTCCCATCATCCACCATTCTTCCTACTCCGTATCTGAAATAAACCATTCCATTCCATGAGCCTTGTGTTGCTATGAGTTTTAATCCTCATTTTACAGTCGCTAATTTTCAAAAGTTTACAATCAGACAAACCTATTCACCATCCCAGTCACAAGAAGAAAATTGTTCAAATTAAATAAGAGTCGAAGAATGAATGAAGGTGGAATAGAAGGAATACCAAACAGAAGTCTGAAGAACCGGAGACCAGATTTACTATTAATCAGCTATGTATCTTTAGGGTTGAGGGAGAGAAAGGCAATGAAAACATTTATGTAGTCCTTGCTATAGTCCAATTCCATGCTACAGATACTTTCTACAGATTTTTTTTTTTTCAATTTAATTCCCCTGCTAAGAAGCTATTTCTACCCCAGTTGTAAGAGTAAAGAAACTATAACTCAGGGAGTTTGAGTATTTCACCCAAATTATACCTAGCAGTGAAATCAAGATTTGAACCCAGGTCTATTGACTAGAAAGCATGAATCCTTCTCATTTTTCTCACCACAACAAATCACCTCCTTTAAAATAAGAAATTGTAATAGTAAATTATATAATTCAATCAGTCTCTGGTTTATGGGCCCACCAAGCTTCCCTTTAATTAGATTATGTCAATTATTTAAGCCCTAGTTTCCCTCCAGGTAAAATGAGAATTTGAACTAGATGATACCTTTCACATTTTAAATCCTGTGACTTGGTGTCAATGTTCTGAGGTTCACTCTGACAAAAGCAGCTGCTAGCGGGTGCACTCAGAAGAAGGCCACCTGTTTGTTCAAGCATCCATCCTTCTGGCATTATCAATCTGCCACATTAATATGCTAATTGTAAGGGAAGAAATGTGGAACTAATTCCATGTATCATTCAGGTAAGGGTGTCCGGATAACACAAGATACTAGAGAATCAAAATCGGCATGATTGCATTGACTTTCAAGTGTGCCGTGGCAGGAGAATAGGAAACAGGTTCTTCTGTCATAGCTCCTGAGCACGTGGCTCATTCTAAACAGTCCAACAGAAAGAAAGCTCTTCTCTCCATTTTCTTCTGGTGTTGGCATTGTCCAATACAAAAACCACACTGGCAGCCTCCTCCATCCCTCCAGGAGCCCATCAAAAAGTAATAACCCTGACGCCTTGAGGCTAAGTAAATCTGTTGCTCTCAGAATCCCCACCTAGCTCTGAAGGGCTGCCTGACTTAAATAAATGGGGCTAAAAGAATGTTCCAGTTGGCTTTTTTAGACTCTTGACTAATTGAACCATCTGGTGAAGGACAAAAAAACTATGTCATGATGATTTTAAATAAGCTGCCGACATGTACAGGATAAAAAGGATTGGTGGCATGTTGGTGATTGCTACAGGGGAACTTAACACATCTGCCAGAACAGATATCTTGACATAGCTCTTCCTAAATGAAAATCATCCTTTTTCCCTCTATAACCCCTGCTCTGCTCTATAAAACCAAATATATGCTTACATTTTTTTTCACATCCATCTATTGTCCAAATAGGGTACTCCTGGCTTCCTCTTTTCATTCCTTTGCTAAGAACAAGCTTAAGACATTAAAATGTAAGTCACCTATTTGGCTCCATTTGAAAACCCTTTGAAATCCTCCTATCTTGTCCCCCACACCACCCACCCATCAAAAAATGTACAAAACTCTAGCTTTGCCACAGTGGCTAATATTCCCTTTGTATCCTTCCTTCATATTAAACATCTCTCTAAGATGTGGAAACACATCTAAATGCATCTCTCTGAGATGTGGAAACACAGTATGTTAGGTGGGATTCCTCAGAAGCAAAACCTGAAAGGAGGATTCATGGGCAAAGGATTTGTGAAAGAAATGTTCCCAAGATAAATCAGTAGTGGAAAAGCAGGACCAGGAAGATGGAGATGCTTAGGCTTGATTTCTAGTAAATTTTCACAGAGAGTAGGCTCACTCCAATCTCACATGGAACCCTGTCTATTAGTTAATAGCTAAGACCAGCCTGTTGATGGCTAAGAGCAGCCCCTGGGCAAGTAAAGATCAGGCATCTCTACCTGAGAATTTGGGCAAAGCCACTCCAGTATCCCATGAAAAACCTTCAAAAGGAGTCACAGGGGCAGGTCATAGAAGCAAAAACCCCCAAAAGAAGTACTTGAAAGAGATCCAAGGAGATTTGAGTAGAGCGTACTCTTATAAAATGAGGGCTGAGCAGATTAGGACTTCCCAATGCCTGTCACAAGGAGCTGTTAACAGGCAATCCTGGAAAAGGGTTCTTCAGATACAAAGTTCCCTCTTGGCAATCCATTTTGACAGGTGTGAAGTAACATGTCACTGTGATGATTAGTGATGTTGAGCATTCAGGTCCTCTGACCATTTTTTAATCTGATTCTTTGCTTTTGATATTGAGTTATAGGAATTTCTTACATATTTTAGATATTAACATTTTATTGGATATAGCATTTGCAAGAGAATAAGAGGTGCAAACTTCCAGTTATTAAATAAATAAGCTATGATGATGTAGTGTACAGCACAGGGGATATAGTCAATAACCTCATAATAACTTTGCACAATAATAAGTGGTTGGTTAATAGACTTATAGTGATCATATCATAAGGTATATAGATGTCAAATCACTATGGTGTACACCTGAAACTAACAGAATATTGTATGTCGACTATACTTAAAAAAAAAATTTTTAATCCATAGATTTGGTGGCTTAAATAATAAATATTTTTCTCACAGTTCTGGAGGTTGAGAAAACTAAGATTAAGGTGCCAGCAGATTTGAAGCCTCTTTCTGATTCATTGACCACTGTCTTCTCTCTGTGTCCTCACGTGGCAGAAGGGGTGAGAGAGCTCTCTGCGTTTATTTTTTATAAGAGCAATAATCCCATTCATGACTTTTAATCATGTCCCAAAGCCCCATCTCCAAATATGATCATATTGGGGATTAGAATTCAACATATAAATTTGGGAGGTGGCAGGGAGACACATGTAATCAGTCTACAGCAGTGCCACAGAAGGAAGAAGAATGCATTATAAGCTGTCTTGCATCCCCCACAGCTCTGGACACTATCCCATAGCAAGACACTATAAAACCAAAATTTGAGTAATTTTTTGTTTTTTATCTCTTTGAGAGCAAAAATATGTCTTTTTTCCCCCGTTCATCCTCAGAATCCAGCATGATCTTTAGCATACAATGAATTCTTTTAAAATTTTTTGTTAGATAAATGAAAGAATAATTAAGTAGGAGATGCTCAACTAATAATAGTAGCAACAATGACAATATTTATTCAGTATATGCCTTATGACAGGTACCATGCTAGACAGCTGTATTATATTTACAGTTTTATCAGAGCCTTAAAACAAACTATGATGTTGCTGTTGTTATTATGAGATGAAGAAACTGAGACACAGATAGGTTAAATGACTGGCTCAAGATCACATAGCAATCAAGGATTTAAGCTAAGTCAGCCTCTATCTATAGCCCAAGCTCTTATTGATAAAGCTAATATCAATATTTGGACATTCTGACCACCTCTGTAATGACCCTGAAGATAAAAAAAGATTCAGAAAGAAATTCAGATTTTTTAAGTGAACTAATGCACAAAATAAGGACTGACCCTCAGCACAGTTATTTGGTCAATATACTGCTTTATGATACAATGATGGGCAAGAGTCAATGAAGGAAATTAAGAAAATCACCATGACCTTGGAGAAGCAGACAAGTGCACTATGATGCCAATGCTGCATAGAGCTTCTGCCAAGAGAACTGATTTATTTATTTTATTTAAGAAACAAACTTTTCAGAGTTTCAGTCAAGATGGTGGAGTAGGTAAAACTGTGCTTGTCTGCTCTCATGACCACATCAAAATTACAACTAAACTAGAAGCCATCACTAAGAATCACCTGAAGTCAAGCTGTACAGAGTCCTATAACTAAGGATGTACAAAAGAAGTCACCTTGAGACTGGTAGGAGAAACAAAAACATGAACAGGCTGGTCCCACACCCATGTGACAGTTAAAATTGGGAGGGATATCTTGGCTATGGAGGTTCCCACTGAGGAGCAAGGGGTCCCAGCCCCACAACAGGCTATGAGTCAATCCCTCCCACTGACATGCAAATAGCAACCAAGCTCAACTACAACAGGAGGGCACACACAACCCACACAAGGAAAACAATTCAGCACCTGGCTCAGGTGACCGGGGAGACTATGCCACAGGGCTCCACAAGACACCTACTATATAAGGCCACCTACTAAGAACGGGAAACACAGCACCTCTGCCTAATCCATAGAAACAAACACAAGGAGGCACCCAAAATGGGAGATAAAGAAACATGTCCCTAATGAAAGAACAGAACAAAGCTTCAGAACAAGATCTAAACAAGTGGAGACAAGCAATCTATCAGATGCACTTGAAACTAATATAATATATAATGACAACTGTAATAGAAAGAGAAAAAACATTTTTAAAAACTTTTCTTGAATATTCATGTGAAAATTTAGAAATACCCTAATGAATAAGACAGTCAAGGTACCTACTCTCATGAAGCTTCCATTTTGATGGGAGAAACCAAGCATGATTCAGTAAACCAACCCAGATAATATAAAACAGTAACAAATGCTAAGGAAGCAATAAAAAAGAGGTAATAAACAAAGAGTGATGGGGTGAGGTAGAGATGACTCTAGAAACAGTGGGCCAGGAAGTGTCACTGCAGCAAGGCTTGAATGATGTAGAGAATATAACCATGAAAAACCTGAGGGAAGTTATATGATCTGGTTTCAGTTTTAAAAGATCACTATAGCTGTTATGTGGAGGATGAACTGTTACTAGACATGTATGTAAACAGATCAGTTAAGAGGATTTTCTCAAAGACCAACAAGATGGTCATGGCTTAAAGTTGGATGGAAGCAGTGGAGAAGGTGAGGAGTAGAGGACATAAGGAGGCATCGTGAGGGGAGAAAAGGATGTCACCTAGCATGCAACCCTCGGAGATATATCTGGGGAGAGGGTTATGGGATCCAAAACATACCTTAGGATATCCCTGTCCTCTTCTTTTAACCTGCCTATCCACCCATTTCAGGACATAATCAAGTTCACAAACATCAAAAGTCAATATCCAAATGTACCAATGCCAGTAAAGGAATTTGAACTCCTCTAGTCCCAATGCCATCCTTTACAGAGCCCAAGTCCAACTTCCTCTAGGACAAGAGTCAGAAAAATTTTCCTATAAATGGCCAGATAGTATTTTCAGCTTTGTAGCCATATGGTTTTTGTCACAACCACTGAGTTTGTAGGAAGCAGCCATGAAGATGCGTAAATGAATGGGTGTGGCGGTGTCCCAATAAAAAAAATTTGTAAGGACAATGAGATTTTAATTTAATATAATTTTCCCACAAAATATTATCATTCTTCTTTTGTTTTTTCTAACTATTTAAAAATGTAAAAACCATTCTCAGCTCATAGGAGGTACAAAAACAGGCAATGTTTGGCTCAAGGGCCATAGTTTGCAGACCCCTCCTCTAAGAGGATGCTGGCCAGAAGAGGAGGATCTCTAACGGTCCCCTCCCTATTTAGTGTCTTGGGTAGTAGCATCACTCTTATGGGCCCGATATATGTCACATTGCATATCTTACATGTGTACATAAGCCAGATTTCTATTCCCCTCAGTGGAGTTCCCCTAGGGACTCAAGGGTCTAATAGCTAGAGTGAGCCCATTTTGCCAACAATCCCCACTTTCCATAATGAAATTTAATTATTTGGCCTGGAAAGCATTTAAGCTTTACTACAGAGAAAGAGTCAAATAAATAAATAATAAAGGGGCACATTTTGATAGCACCTGCCTCAAAGATCTTAAAGGCACTGTCATGCCTGCTTTAATATTTTATAGTGTAGAAATGTGACTGTTACTAGGTTGTAAAAATATACTGCTTTTTATACCAGGTCAAAATCTAGGGCCAGTTGTCCTGTTTTGCAGTACTAGGCAGACAGCCAGCCAGGAAAAAGGATAGAGTTACCTTTTTTTCAAATCTGAAGAGAGCTATTTAAAGATGATGGACCAAATAAATGCATAGTGGGTATTTTTTTTCTCTCCTTCTGCATCTCAAAACAGAAGGTTTCAGAATCTGCCAGCAGCTGGTGCAACATTCATTATTTACCACTGAGAAGCCAAGAATCGTAATCGTAGCCTCTGACCCTCCGTGTTGCTTAGGCACATTCTGGAAAGAGCTGAGAAGCAGGCAGGTGTTTCCTGGAGCCAGTTACATGAGGTTGCTATGCAAACACTCCAAATCTTTAAGTAGGAAGTGACACTTGCAATGATGTACCCCGACATCTAATATCCTAGAAGAAAGACTCCTGCAGTGTCACTGACCAAGAACAATCCCACCACAGGGCAGGAAATTTATCCCCTTCCTGGGCAGCCTTTGTCATCACTGGAGAGAGAACTGGTTGCTGTTTTAATTTTCACAACAATCCCAGGAAGTAGGGACCATTTTAATGGCCACTTACATTAAAGGAAACTGAGGTTATTTAACTTGCTAAAAGTAACATAGCTAATAAGTGGCAGCGCTGGAGTCTGACTCTTGTTTTTCCTGGCTCCTCAAGGAGGCTGCAACCAGCCCTCTCATCATCCCCACCTCCTACCTCTCAAAGTGCTTTAGTATAACAAAGCCCTCCTTAATATGTGGGCTGCCCTAGATCCCACCCAAGAAAAATGACTATTTCCAAGACTGAGATAAAAAAAAAAAAAGGGAGCAGGAAGGAGGGGAGTAACAGTTCCACACTAAAATTAGGTACTAACAAAGCTAATGACTGATGTACAAGAAAACAAATCCAGAGAAAGGTTTCTGGCACCATAAAACAGAGATTAATTAATACTAGATTACAATGGAATTCCTATAGAATTACACTTGACCCAGGCCCCAGAATAACAAAGGAATTCGACATGATTAATGCATTGAACAGCAAGGCACATCAGAATGATTTACCTCTCATGACTAAAAAGGGCCGCCAGATGGCTTAAGGAAGCTCTGCCTGACCCAGGGCACTGCTGTCTCCAGTGCCATCAGAAATCTAAGTTTCCACATTTGACAGGAGTACCAATTCTTTGCCAACTAGGCTTCGTTTTACAGGTCTCCTTTTCCTCCTTGTCCTTTGCCTCACCCTCTCTACCAATTGAGATGGATGAGTCTGAAATCCCCAACAAACTCAGCTGGGTAACTTGGGTGTTCAGAAGAACCAGTTACAGGCAAGCAATGGGCAACACAAGCAAAACCAGCCTGAACGCGAGTGCCAGCTGCTCTATCAGCTCTAAGGGGGCTCCTCTATTTTATCTTCTCATTTTTCCTGTTTAGAAAAAATCTCTGCTTGTGAGTCATTTGTGGCTATAGGTGTTTAAAGCATTTATATGAGGAAAAAGACAGATTGATGCCTTTAGCACAGCTGCCTACTCTGGTCTAAGGAGAGGTCAGAAGGATGACAAGAATACTAAAGCTTAAGACGACAGAGTTGGCGCCAACATGCATTTAAGCACAGACTAAGAGTCCAGAATTCCTGGACATCATAAAGAATCTATTATCATTGTGGTCACTTTCAGCAAGACTGATTTCATTACCATCTGTCTTCATCCACTGCTGCTTGGTGAATAAATATTAAATATGAAACTTTTCCTGGACTCAAGTCACTGAGGCCGAGAGGGAAGCAGTTATGTAACCATATGATCTCGGCACACCTCAGAGCCAGGAGGAGAGCAGATGAGGTGAGGGGTGGAGTGGGGGGCGCTGGAGGAGGGGGCCACTGTGGAGTGAGATAAGATTGTTAGCTCTACTGAGTCGAAAATAAGGGTTCAGTTCTCGGTTGAATAATAATTCTCTTTTCAAGGTGGGCAATATTTAAGTAATCATCTCTCGAAATTGGTCATTACCACCAGCTAATAACTGATTTGTTAGTTAATAGCCCAAGGTGAAGCCAAGGGCAGCAAACGCTCTGGCATACTGTTCTCTGATGGCAGGATTAAGAGATTTCAAGGGCGTTATTACTATTATGAACCATGTTCATTGATTTATAACAACACTAATATGTTTTATAAAAAACTGGGTGCAATGTCCTGGAAAAATTCATCATTGTCTGGTGCTTTGAAGTTGAACAACCATTACACCATGTCCAAGAGAGACACCTCTGGTCCAGTTCTGGGCATTGCCAAGGTCTAGGCCTGGCCCGGGGGGCCTGCATACAGTACGGTATTAGAGAATCCAGAGAAACATCACTCAGAAGGATCCAGGCTGTAGCTTTAATAACAAAGATGTCAGTTGTTCCCTTAAACATGTCCTGGTTGTGTATTTTTTTTTTAATCTGCCAGTATGAAATCCAAAAGGATAAACAGTAAGATTTCATCAGTGTACCTCTCAGGAGTAGGACTGGCAGAGAGAAAAACAGCAAGACTCTTTCATTTGCTACTTTCATATTTGTTTCTTTTTTGAATATTTAGTAAAGTTTTGATTGAAAAAAAATCTCAGAACTTCCCACTAGGGAATCCTGAAGCTCAGGGTGAGAGCTAATATCCATTGGTGAGACAAGTCATCCCACAAACAACAGGTGTGCACGATGTCACTCGGTCCAAGGGAGAGAAGTTGCAATGATGAGTTAAGGTGTGGGGTGCAGGGTGTTCCACTGGGAGCTTCCCAGGTGATCACCACTTCCATTCTTGAAGTCAAACCTTCCTAAGGAGCCTGAAATCATATCCCCTCTACTTCTTATGACAGCTCTTTTCCCCTTTCTTCTCTAAAAGCATAACTCTGATTTTATGCTTCAAAGAAGACAGGGTCCCTCCCCATTCCCAAGGGTAAATCTCAATTAATCTAAACTAGTCATAGTAATTCCAATTCCCTTCCAGTAATTGGTAAAAGAGTGGGCATGTGTCCAGTTGAAGCCAATAAGATTAAGGAGAGATCTGCAGTGGGGTTTTCTTGCTCTTAAAATTAAATGTGCAAAAAGGCGGAAGCCCATCAGAAGCCCAGTTTTCCACTCTCGGGATGGCTGATGAGGAGGTGATGCCTGAAGCGACTTCAGCCTTCTTACAATCACGAAAAAGATGTCAGTCGGAGGACAAGAGCCAATATGCCAAGGATGGGAGAGCAGCAAGATGGAAATTACCTAGGGATTTTCCGCAATTGAGCCTCTAAATGAACCAACCCTGCAACTGCTCTATCTTCAAACTTGTTTGACATCATAAAAACGTGTAGATTGTTTACACCACTTTTCACTGGATTTCTTGTTACTTAACAATTGACAACATACAACCAGATCCACCTCTCTAGCCTGCCTCAAGAAACATAGATAAAGAAGTGAACACAGAGTCATGACAGAAGCTGAGTATACAGGATTTGAAAATCCAGAGAACATTTAAGTGAGTTCCATACAACTGAATGATTCCTTGTACCCCATAGATTAGGGGGGGGGGGGTCTTTTCCACAGGGCAAAAAACACAAAAGGAATACATACATTAGCCAGAAAAATATACACCTACCTATGCCAAAGCCTTCAAAAAAATCAAAGTGTAGCTAATGGAAATCAGTTGGCACACCCAAGGAAAATCAAGTTGGGAGGAATGTGTTATAATCAGTCTCGACTCCCAGCTTCATTCAATTTGTCTTTCAGAGAAACCCATTTGTGGGGATTCAGCATTTAGTGAAGGTGGTTGCTTGCCTCTCTCGGAACTGATTGGTTCAGTAAATAAACATTTACTCACTGCCTGTCATGTGTAAACACTGTGTGTCAGGACAATGAAATAGTTGAACATGCCTGTCTTCAAGAAGCTCATACTCTGTAGGTATCTAATAAAAGGCGATTATGGGTTTCTTGAAGAGGCTAATGTAAAAATAAAAGTTTCAATAATTAGGTAAGGGAGACAGATACCTGCACATCATCACCAAACTCAAATCTGCAAAACATACCACTAACTGGTTCACAACCAACATAAGCACCTGAAATCAGCAGTTCTGAGTTAAGGGAATAGGCTGTTACTTGTTCTTTGCAACTTCTTTCTTTTATCTTCAGCTGAGGCAGAGGTTTCCCAGTTGAAAAACTCGATTTGAATTTCTAAAGCTGCCAAAGTTGGAGGAGCCAGGTGCAGAGGAGAATAGTAAGGAGAAATACTTGGCTATGACATAGATATTATTTTGGAAAAACTTTTTATGTGATTGTTTTTTCTGATTTACCATTTTTTGATTGAACTTAGCCAACCAATGTCACCAGTTAGTTTCAGGCCTTCCCCAAAACAGAATTTTAAATATCTCTGAATTCCAACAAGAAAAGGTATGATAAATTAAGAGAAGAGAAAGATATACCTTACTCATCCAATCTATAAACCAATAAATAAAACAAACAAACAAAACAGAACAGAACTCTTTCTTGCTAGAAACAAAATAAGTAGAAAACAACAGAGGTTATCTCCATCTCTGCTCTGGAATAAAGCCTGACAGATCACTCATGGAAAATGTTTGAACTTTTTTTTTTTACTAAGCCAAACGTCACGATGGGGGCAAAGCTCACCTGTTCTCACTCGTCACCATCCTATTTACCAAATCCTCCTTCCTCTTTTGGCACCATTCATTCCCAGGCTCTCAGGGGTCCCTGAATTGTCATCTCCCAACCAGTTCTTTCTTACCCAGGGTAACCACCCCTCATTCTAAACATTTTCATCTCTCCGCACCCACTGTGCCCCCATCAAAAGTTCATCTAACCAGTGTGTCATCCCATTAATATCAGGTGCTCTGCTCAGAATCTGAGATGCCAGATTCTCTTAGTGAGTACAAATTGGTTAATGTGGTACCGCTCCCAGGTAACCTAGATGCATTTTCCACTTTCAGGTAACCTAGATGTGTTTTTACAGGAACCTCCTGAGATAGTATTCTAACCTTCTGGTTAAGGATTCTAATAATTAGGATTTTTTAAGTACCCTGGGAAACTTGTGAAGGAAGTTGGGGAACTACTCCTGAAAGCACACCTGGCAAGCCACTGGAACTCACTTATTTGTGTGCTGGTCACTTCCTAAGTTCATCCAAATAGGTTCTGTGGGTTTACATTAAATGCTTCTCCTGTAAAACAACTCACACATTAACGATCTTGCTCCAGAAGACTCTAGTGCTCACTTGACATTTGCTACCAGCCAGTAACTGTTGTCAGTCCTAGAAGGCACTGTTCGATTGAGTCTAGACATTCATTAGGAAGATACTCTCCTTAACGATGGCTGCCTTCCCCTTCATGTTCGCCGGGCGGCCTACCCATAGTAACAAACACCGCCAAAATCTCAGCTTTGAAATGGTAAAGGTTTGTTTCACATTGTAATTAAAGCAGCTCTCCTCCAACTAATGATTCAAAAACCCAGTTACCTTCTATTTGGGGATTCGCCATCTGTAATCCATAGCTGACCAAGTTCCCTGGGCTTCTCCTCTGATCCAGGGGCACAGAGAAGAAGGAACATGAAGTCAAAAAAAGGTCTCAGAGCCAGGCTTGAAAGTGGCAACAATATACTTCAACCCACATGCTAGTAGCCAGAACTCAGTCACACGCCCACCTAACTGCAGAGGAGGCTGGGAAATGTAGTTTAGTTGTGCGTGTGGTGACAAAGTAAGAGTATAGTAAGCAGTATCTGCCATACCCTGACACCCAGAAGGCTGATAACTGTGCACTCATTCTACACAGGCCCATTAGTGACCCACAGCTACAGTGGACTGCATCTGACCGACTGGAATCTTTTCTAACAGTTTCCTCTGTGGATTTTAGATCGTTAGGCTTGACAAAGATTCTTTGCTTGATCAAACTTTGATCAGACTGTGTACTTAGGCCCATCTAGGCACTTCCTTGTAAAATCTAGTTTGAGCAAAAACCCTGCTAAGTCCATTAACCAGAGACCTCACCTGCGATATCTGATCACCCTCGACATCTGATCAGGTTCCTCATCTTTTACTGTCCCCAAGGTGATGTCTAATCACCCTGGTCTATCTGCAGTAAGGATTCTGCTGGGTCTGTTTTGTCAGAACCCACCTTTATCTCTGATATTTCCTCTTAGTAATTTTCTATTCATTGCCCCCAACCCTGCTCCTTAGCTACAAATTCCCACTTGCCCATGCTGGATTCAGAGTTAAGCCCAATCTGTCTCTCCCAGTACAAAATGCTACTGCAGTGGTCCCTATACCTATCGTCATAGCCCTGAATACTAAAGTCAGCCTTACCATCTTTAATAAGTGTCACTGATTTTTTTTTCTTTAACAGACTAAAAGCATGACCCTTGGGGAGATAAAAGCTAAGAAGATGAATACTCTCAGTTATGATGGATTCTTGTGAAAAGTTATCTTCGGTTTCACCTTTCCAGAAAAACTGATTTTTCTCATTTAGGAATTTCTATTCCACTCTCAAAAAAATATGTTCGTGAATACATAAGGTCTGAGAACAACATATGAGTAAAAGACACACAGACCTCTGGAAACTCCACTCTACACTATGAGTATGAGGACAAGTAGCTTTCTCTAATGTGAACCCACAGCATTTCTTTTTGTTTGGCCACTTCACAGAAAACCACAGTCAGCTGAGGACTAATCCAAGGATTGCAGAAACTCTTTGATCTTGGGATCACTTTATCAAGGCATTCACCACTGACAATCCAAGTCCATCCACTTCATCCTCAGAAAACCTTCTCAAAAGACCTGAGGGAAAATTCACTGCTCTCAGTGAGACACCAGTGAGGTGATGTCTGGTTTATATTCAAAAGGATAATTATTAATTCAATATCAAATTATTAATTTATGCCAGAAACTAAAGTATGACTGCTGTCATATTACAGCATAAATAATAGAGGAGACCAGGCCCCGGACCACACTTTGAGAATCTCTAATATAATTGATTCCCACTCCCAAATGGCCCCATTCAGGCTGAACCACATGACCAGTTACAAATGTTGACAAATGTGTTCACTAGTCAACAAATGTTGAGTATAAAAATGTTATAAGAAAATAGTTTTTTGGCCTTAAGATGAAAGAGTTTTTTAATCTTATAAATTCTTTAACCTTTAATCTCTAGATTTATTGTGTACTTACTATTCGCCACAAAGTATTCTAGAAGGCATTACATGTTTTATTCCATTTACTCCTCAGCATAATCCAATGAAGTAGATACAATGCCTGTCTCCATTTAATTAAAGAGGACAATGGTGTATTTGTTTCAGGCTGCATTAATAATACCTCATATTGTAGCAAGTACTACAGGATATAAAAATATTTTTACTTGCATTATCTCATTTGATCCTTAAAACAACATCAGAGGTAGGCAGAGTATGTCCAATTTTCCTATTTTAGAGATGAGAAAACTGATGCTAAGAGAAATTAGGTTACTTGATCAGTATCTCTAGAGAATGCTGGGGCCAGGTCTCAAATCTAGATCTCCTGACTCCAATCTCATTGCTCTAGTACATCACACTACTCTATTAAAAACAAACAAACAGAAAACAAAACAAAAAAACACCAGTAAATGACTTTCAGTTCAAGAGAGTGGACTAAATCAAAAAATTAAATTTAAAGTATGTCTTCATGCTCTTTAGTAGAGTCAACCCAAAAGTAACACAAAAAGAAAAGATAAATGATACAAAATGCTGTCCACATAGTCATGTTGAAGAAGCAGGGTGGGAGTCAGTGGGAATTTACTAAAGTCCTTTCTTTGGTAGACAGAGAATTTGTAAGCATCAGCTCCATTGTGTCCACCTACGAGAACATAAATTGGACTGGAGAACCCACAAGCATCAATCGAATAGCAAACTCAGCAATAAATCTGAAGGCCCAGAGGTGTGAACCTCTCTACCTCCAGGAAGTCCTTTCCAACCTCCTCATCCCACAATGGTTCTTCCTTCTTGAGATTGTGTATTTCTCTAATGGTCCACATCACACAATCTGGTACCTGATAATATCTGGTACTTACTGTCTTCCACATATCACAAGTACATGTCTAGCCATTTGACCTCTAGAAAGTAGAGACCATGTCTCCCATTTACTTTTGTATTCAGCGGACGATGAGCACAATTCTGGATCCAGATGAATGATTACTAAAACTCGAAAGATATTTCTAATGGCAATAGCCATTCCACTAAAATACTGATACAGTAGCATAAAACTATTTTTGAGCTTATCACATTGTGTTGAGGTTTTATTTTACAAACTTATATTTCAGTGTATCTAATTTGACACATGTCAAATATGTAACCAGAGTTACACAATGAAGACACATGTTTAAGACAGTTTCTCTATATGTAGGTAATATCATTTAAAACCTACTACTAAATTTTGAAATCCCAGAAATGAGAGACAGAAATGGCTATTTAAACGTTTGCTATTTACACGTGGTGCATGTGTATCAATCACAATAGAAATATATTGCAGGCATTTTCACCCAACAATTTTAATAAAAATAAGCCTCTAAATCTACATTATTGTTTGAATAAAAATTGAACTATTTTTGGCACACCATTAATTAATAAACTGTACACATCTTTTCCTTTGTCTTGAAGGATGAGAGGAAATGAATAGGAGAGACCATGCTTGACAATGATACAACTGATTACTGAAATATCTTTCACTATTGCCTTTACCATATGGACCTCCAGTGAGCATCAGTATATGAGAACACATTAAGTAGTAGACAGTATAAAAAGGCTGATGGTTACAAAGAGCCAGAAGAAAATCCTGTTTACTGCCATTTATCACCCTAGGAGCAAGGGATAAGAACAAATAATAACTCCTTGTCCTTTATCTTCTGCAAAAATACTTGCCCATTATCTCGCTAAGTCTGAGAACCAAGGCTATGTCTGTAGACACAAAAATCCACTTGGGCAAAACACCCTGAGCAATCAGAAGAAAGCATGCTCAGCCTTTTTGTAGGTATATACCTGTGTATGCACATTTGCCAAGACTTAGGGAATGCCTACAACTGCATAATAGATATGGGTACACATTAAAACTACTGTTTCAAGTCATGCTCACTAGCACAAGGCATCATCCACAAACTGGTCCATGACTACAGTTTTTGACCTAACTCATCTCTTCGACTCAGTACTGTCCATGAGCTTCGGTGCCTTTATGACCATGAGCTGGAAATGCAAGTGGAGGAAACAGGCATCTTGACAAAACCAGAACAAATTTCCCGTCTAGAGACAATAAAGGCTGCCTGCCAGCCAACTCCAAGGAAATGGTTCCCAATGCTCAAGACCTTTATTTGCAAACTGATCTTAAAAAAAAAAAAACCCTAGATTCTGCTACTTTTTAAAGAAAATTCTCATATAAAAAGAAAAGTGGTTTGAGAAGATTGGTGGCATGTTTGGGCAATTATAAACCAGAATGTGGTTCCAACATAGCCTTGAGTTTAATTTAAAATGCTTGATCCACGAAGATAAAAAAAAAACCTGAGTTTAGACTCTAGTCCTGACTCTGCACAATCCAGTTAAGCAAATGAATGAACTTCTCTGAGCCCTTGTTGCTTCATCATCACATGAGGATGAGACTGCAGAATCATCTACAGTAGTCATTTGCTAAATTTAAAAAATATAACAATTACCCTTGTTGGCTGTCTTAGTTAGGGCTGCTGTAATAAAAACACCATAAGGTTTGGTGGCTTATAAACAACAGAAATATGTTTCTCACAGTTCTGAAACCTGAGAAGGCCAAGCTCAAGGTGATGGCAGATCCGGAGTCCGGTAAGAGCCGGCTTCCTAGTTTACAGATGGCTGTTTGGGTCGTGTCCTCACCTGGCAGAGAACAGAGAAAGGAAGGGGCAAGCACTCTCAAGTTTGTCCTCATAAGGATGCCAATTCCATTCATGAAGACCCTACTACCCTCACCTAGTCACCTCCCAAAGTCCCCACCTCCTAATACAATCACACTAAGGGTTAGGATGTCAATGTATGAACTTAAGGGGAAGATAAATATTCAGTCTATAAAACTGGCCAAAGTTTTGACAGTTTTACTCATTGATTCCTTCCAATTTTTGAGATGTATGTTTTTGAGTCCTGCAAATTTTCATACTTAGGTTATGCCTTAAAGCTTGGCTATTCTGAGACAGCATTTCCCAAAGCACATGCTGCAGACTGCAAGTTCCAAAGACAATCCACAAAGAAAAGGATATACAGTGAAATAATTTTGGAAAACGTGGCATCCCATAACCTCACTTTTGTATATTTAGTATCTACATTAGCATATTAAAGACTCTAAGCCATCCTGAAGTAAACAAAAACAAAAAGGAAAACTGTGCTTTGTTTCACCCATATCCCTTGAGTCTTGCAAACTTTGAAGACTTTCAAATGTCAGTATCTGCACTTCTTTGTCTGCTTCTTAGTCATTATCTCTCCCTCTCCCCTATCCTCTCTCTTCTCTCCCTTTCTATCTCTGTCTCCCTCCAAAAGGCTTTTCTGCCCACTTACAGAGCAGGCTTCAAATTGCTCACACACCCCAAGAGCAGCTCTCAACCAATAACTGAGGGGAGCTGAGGTGTAACTATCCCAGCTCCCTTGCTGCCTGAATGGGATAAACATGAGGCATGTGCTTTTTACGGTCTCCCATAGGATTGAGTTCTACTCATCCATGGTGGTTGCTCACTTGATAAGGTACCATTTATTAGATGTCTTCCCTTCACTGTCTTACTTCCTCACTCCTCATTTCCCAAATTAACTTCTTGCACGCAAATCTTGTTTGTGGGGTCTACTTCTGGGAAAACCTGAACTAACTTGCCCAGAGTTTCCCACATACGTGTGATGACAGGTCAGTCTTCACATAACACTTTTTCAATTAGCCAGAACTCTTCTGGTGACAAGTGAGAGAAGTCCAACACCAACTGGCAAAAACAGAAAAATTAATTTATTTAAGTCCAGGAATAGGCTGGCTCTCAGCCTGGCAGGACTCAGGTCTTAGCCAATGTCATAGTGACTGGCTCTACCTCCATGTCTGGGCTCTACATTTCTTTGTGTTGGCTTCATTCGAGCAGGTTCTTTCCATAAGGTAGAAAGATGACCATCAGCACTGAGCTGATATCCTCTCTTCAGCAACCCGATTAAAAAGGAGCTTCTCTTTGCCAGCAGTTCTGAAAAGGGCCCGGGATGGATCTCATTGCACTGTCTTTGGTCACATGGTCATTTCTGCACCGATTCCTGAGACAGGTAAGATGGAATGTGCTAACTGGACAGTCTTGGGCCATGTGCTCACCCTCGGACTCGGTCACAAGCAAACCACATGGACCAATAGTGGGGAGAAGGATGGCCAATCAGGTTGTCTACCAGCAGAAAGTAATCTATTCGAAGCAGGCACAAAATAACAAACATCCACCCCACTCTCAACCTTCTGCAGGGCTCACCTGGAAAGATGCTGCTCTACGGCATTCACTACCACTTCCTCCAAAATTCCCGAGACAGTCTTTCTCAGAAAAGGCTGAAAGCACACTTTAAAAAGAGCTGAGTCACCCTGTCAACTTCATGTCATCCCAATACATTCTTTAATATATGTCCATTTTAATGGTGTCACCAGTTCTCTACTTGGTTTCTGGGTTTTGGTATATTTAAAGAAGTATTGATTATCAGCTTTGGCATTTCTTGTCAAATGAAAAAGACATTCCATCAATTACTTTCTATTAACCTAGATCGTCATGATTAATTTCTGCACTGTTCCTATCAAGAAAGGTGATCGAATAGCCTTAAGCCAATGGGAGAACACATTCACATCAGTGAAAAGCCTGAGGAATCATGGAGATTAGAAACGTACTCTATAAACCACCCATCTACTCCTGAAAACATTTCTTTTTTACTTTCTTGTCTTTCCCACAGGGAAGAAAATTAAAACCCAGACACACAAAAATAAATAGAAGAAAAAAAACAGAAAGATTTAACTGCACACTTGCGGTTTTATTGGTTTTCCTAGAATTTACTACAATGCCAGAAAGTAATTTATAAATAATGGCAAGCACAGATCACAACCAATATCACGTGAACAAAAGGAAAACACCTCAAGAATGTTTTAATTGGCAGGAAATATTCATCTGTGGATGGGAGAGCCAAAAGAGAAGAGTAAGTTTCACATACCAGCCTCAGAAAGCATTATTGGTTTTTGTATTCAAAAACAATATAATATTGTCTTTCTCGTTTTTTTTTTTTTTTTGTATTTCTTTTTTATGCTCCTAAACCCACTCTCCCAGAACCTATCTGAAGTAGGGACACCATATTATTAGAGGAGCCATTACACCACTTTCTTCCATCTTGCTTTGATCATTCTCTACTTTTTAAAAGAAGGGTCTTGTGTCATTTCTATTTTAACGGCTACCCTGACAAATATAATTCCTGATGTTTACTGTTAAGAAGATATGTAGTATAAAATCACATCATCTCAAAGTTCTCTGGTCTACCAAATAGATAAGCAGCTTTTCAAATCTAGAACAAAGGCCCCTTTGACTTTTCGGATGTGCTATGTACTATGCTCTCCAGTGTGCAAGCTTGGGAAGGGCATTAATTAAGTGCTGCTATTCATGCCCCAAGTGGCACACCCTCTTGCCCAAGTGCATTTCAAATGGGCACACCCCATTTTTGTGAGACTCTACTCTCCCCTAGATACTCTAGGACAGCCTCAAGGAAGATAGGAGGAACGTGAAAAGACTCGATAACAGGGGGCCAGTAAATAAATGGTGAGACACCAGTTCCATTCAGCCATTAAAAAAAAAATACTCCAAAAAATATTAATGATGTGGAAAAATGCCAACAATAAAACATTTGTTAGTCTACAGCCATGCCACCCTGAATATGCCTGATCTCATCTGGTCTCAGAAGGGTCAGGCTGGGTTAGTACTTGGATGGGAGACCACCTAGAAAGACCAGGTGCTGTAGGCATTTAAAAAAAAATTGTTAAAAAATGAGAAGAAATAAACTCAAATATTAACAGTAATATTCTATCTCTAGATAAGATTATGAGATTTTTTTCATGTTTTTCTGTTTTTCCCATGTTTTCTTCAATGACTATGTTACTTCATAATCAGGAAAAAACAAAGGCTAAATTTTGAAAATACAAAAAAACCTCTGTAAAATGCTGTAGCTGGTAGGACCCAAGGTCAATGCTACAAAAGTCAGAGTCCTACATTCTTTTCGACGTCAATAAACCATCGCCTTATTACACACTCTTACATATATGTAATGTGTGTGTGTGTGTGTGTGTATATAGAGAGAGATATATATTACATTGTGGACATTGGAGGCTCCTAGATTGCCAGTGCCATCTCACAACTTTTATTGTCCCAAAAATGCTTAGTACAGTGCTTTGCACAAAGTAAGTGTTCAAGAAATATAGTGCGAATTAATTTATAAGAGCACAGTGGTCACAGGTGTGATTAGGAAGGAACCATCATGGGACAGGAAGAACTAAGGATCCAGGGGCTCTGGAGCCTTGATACTTCAGGTAGGTATTCAAAATAAAAGAAGATGATGAGTAGGTCAAAGGTCCAGGAATTCAGTGTTTACAGGATTAAAAGATTAGGTGGTTCTAACAGTATCTAGGAAGTCAAGTGAGTCAGTGGCCCTGACAGCCAAGACAGCAAAGCAATGCTAAGTCTGCTTCCAAGTTTCTCTCACAAAGGTGGTCCTAGGAGCAAGTGTGCTTTATAGTTACTCAGAGTTGCCCCTTTCTATACACCAGGTCCAGATAGTTTGACTAAAAACAATTTGGCCACAGAAACTTAACTGAGTGATTTAGAACAATGGATTCATTGAAACAACCTAGTCCCACAATAGAATGTCTTTTAAAATGCCATTAATTGTTTTGCCAAATTTCAAAAACAATGCATTCTCATTAGAGAACTATCTTGGATGACTAATAAGTACATCAAACTTAAGGTGTCCAAAACTGAGCTCCTGATGTTGCCTCCCAAACTCCACCTTCTTGCAAACCACCCCTCTCAACTAATGCAGTTCCATCCTTCCACTCCCCCAGACCACAAAATTTAGGTTTATTCCTGACTACTCTCTATCTCTTACCCCATATCCTGTGTACATACAAGCAAATCCTATAGACTAATTTCAAAATATATCAATAATTTAACCACTTTTCACCACTTCCATTTCAATCACCTTGGTCTAAGCCACTATTACCCCTTGGCAATGGTTTCCTGCTTCCACCATTGTCCCTGCTATGGATGATTTTCTAAAGGGCAATCACATTGATGTGCCTAAAACATAAGTCAGACTAGGTCACAGCTCTGCTCAGAACCCCCGTGGTGGCTTTCCATCTCACTCAGAGTAAAAGCCTAAGTCTTCACAAAGGCTTGCTAGGCTCCACATGAGCTGACTCTCCCACTGCCTCTTTGACTCACCCCCTCCTACTCTTCCCCAGGGCTGACTCTGCACCAGTCATTCTGCCCTTTTTACCTAACCATCCCCGACACACACACACACACACACACACACACACACACACACACACGCACGCACACACACACACACGCACACACAATCACACACACACACACACACACTCACACAATCACACAATCACACACACACAATCACACACACACACGCACATGCACAATCACATGCACACACAGCACACTCTCCTGGCAGGCCTTTTGTACTTCCTATTCCTTCTGCTAGCATGTACTTTCCCTAAATATTCACCTGGATCACTCCTTCATTTCCTTTAGGTCTTTACTCAAGTTACCCTGACAGTGAGACCTCCCTGATGATCTTATTTAAAATTGGAACCCCTGCCCAACACTCTATCCCACTTCCCTGGCTTTATTTTTCTCTATAGTACTTGTCACTGTCTAACCTATATTTTCTGTAAGTCTTCTATCTACTGCCTCTCCCCACTGGTATGTACCCCCATGAGAGCAAATTTTTCTTGTCTTCTTTCTTTATTGCTGTATTCCTAACATGGAGAACTGACATTTAACTTAATAAAACTTTGTTGAATAGATTGCTAAAACACAAATGAGCAAAATAAGTCCACCTACCAAAGCAAACACTATTCATTCTTTGCCCAAATATTTTTCTATACATTATTGTTACTATGTAAATTTAGGATTATACCATACATATTATTTAAAACTGTGTGTTTATTTCATTTCACCATGAATTGATGGATATTTGGGATGTTTCAACTAAATCCTATTGTTTTGACTTTCCACTTTAATAAACACCAAAGAATAGAAATAAATGGCTGGAAGTGAATTTAAAATATAGTAAATATATAGAGAAAAAAATAAGAAAAATCAACTTTAAATGGCAAAAATTCTTAGGATAAATAAAGGGTACAAAGCAGTCCTAATCATGGACCAAAATTATCAAGACTTTGGAATTAGTGCCTGAAGAACAGCCACTTTGTTTTTGTTTGTCTTTTTACTAAATAGTTATGGTGACCAATTTATTTTTGACTAAATTGTTTTCAGTTGAACAACCTGGAGTCGGTGTTGGCAGCAGTCAACAGAGACACAGGGCATCCTGATTCTGGCAGAAGCAGGCACAGAGCATTTAGAATCATAAGAGATCATCATGAATGTTCTCCATGGAAGACTTCAGGGCCCGAGACCTCAGAAACTACCCTCCACTTCAATTCCTGTCACATTAGGACAGAAACACCCCTCACCTTCATACTCCTCAAGGACGGGCAACAAAGACAAGCCAGACTTCTTCGAGATTTTCAAAGAAGAGTCTTGGCACTGCTCACAGAGATCAAAGGGATTTTATAGAGCCAAAAGCCAATGGGAGTGATTTTTGGAGTCCAGTTACCCTCATCTCTTTTCCCTTACACTGCACGGCAGTTCATGTGGGGGCAATGAGAGGGTCATGGTTTTTGTTCCACATCCATCACCCTTGCCACCACTTTGGTTCTTTGGACTCTGTATCCCTCTGAAAACCACTAAGCTAGAAATTTTGAGAGTTTAGGCCGACTTCCCATTATCTGAATAAAGTGGATGATGTGGTTTTTACATTCTTTTCCAAGAAAATGGAAATCAGACCCTCTGTTTCATATCATCAGTTCAACTACTGAGTTGTGGTGTCACCAGCAACAGTATTTGGCTTTAACCATTCCCAAAAGGTGGTTTCTGAGAGGGAACACTGAGCTGGCACCTACAAAGGACTCAGTATTCATGCATAGAGAAGAAAGAGACCAGCCACACTTTAGCAGTCCAACTGAGGGCTCCATCCTGAAGACAGATCAAAAAATGAAGAAAACAACATTCTGAACTTACTATGTGACATGCCCTATGCTGGTGCTTTTTTATATATGTTACATTAGTCAATCCTCACAATGATCACATTAAAAATAATTACCTGTGATATGAGTGTCATTATATCAATTTTACAGATGAAGAAAATGTCACTCAAAAAAATAAATAAATAAATTATCTCTAAGAAACGATGCCAAAACTTGGAACCTTCTGGAAACTTCTAACTCCTAGTTCGATGCCCTCGTGTAGCCCCTGCACCATCCTGTGTTTTTGATCTTTAAATTTAAGAGAAATAGTCATCTCTAGAGTTGGGAGAGATAGATGGGATAAGAAGTAACTGGTAAAAAATATGGGATTTCTTTTGGGAAGGATGAAATGTTCCAAAATTGATTGCAGCAGTGTTTGTCCAACTCTGTGAATATACTAAAATCTATTGAATTATATACTTCAAATAGGTGATTGTATAGTATGTGAATTATAATAAAACTGTTACCAAAAATAATATTTGAGAGAAGGCTTTCCCTACCCTGCTATATCAATGAAGTCTCACAAACCTCTCAATATCCAATAATTGGCATATCATGAGGTTCAAAGGCTGCACTTTATATCACTGTAATTTCATATCGTAGACAAGAAATAAATGGCTCTTGATAGTAATGATGAAACAGATCCAAATTCCCCCACTCCAGTTGCTGGGGAAAATACTCAGTTAAAAGCAGCTGAATAGAAGTGAGAAGCATAATCTTAGACAAAAATAAAGACAGCAAAATTTTCCTCAGCATAGTCCCTCTCTCCCGTTTCTAGAACTGCCCCCACCTCTCCTTGTATGTCCTCCTTTTCTATCACCATGATCTTCTGGTTACTCTATCTCATTCAGAGCCAAAAGCAGAAATTGGCTAAAGAAGCTATGGTATTCTCCTGATTCTATGATGTCATCCCTTTAAAATGAATCACTGATTTATTAACAACTTTCCAAGAAATAAAAAATGAAACATCACATTAAGCACATAGATAGTATACTAACTGAACATTTCAGAAATGTTAAAATGTGGGAGAAAATGCATCTCAGAATCAAAGAAATGTGGTAATCCCTATGAAGGTGGTAATCCAGTTAAAGTATAATCTCTCCATATTTGGAGAAAAACAAAATGCTTTTTTAGAATCACAGAAGTGCTAAATCTTTAATGATGGAAATATATAGGCCTGAGACTACAGAAGAAAAAGTGGTGCTTGTTAGGGTGAAGGAGGCAGCTTCCCAGAACCTATTAAATAGCCGAGGTCATGCCCTATCCATTTATTTTGCTGGAATGAATCTTCACCCTCATTTTGCAAGGGCAACTGAGGAAGTGGGAAAGGGTGTGTTGTGGCTTTAGACATGAGCACTGAAATCTACGAGTTCTCAAGGGCCTGGGAGATGTGCATGACTGCTGGAACCTCGGGCTGTTGCCAGCACGCTGCAGGACTTTCAGCAAAGGACCGGTAATTGGACCACCCAAGCTCTGAAGAACTGTGAAGCCAAGCTTCTCATTGTTCAGAGAGAGAGAGAGAGAGAGAGAGAACAAGAACAGAAAGGGAACCAAATCCTGCCTATAAATGAATGCTTTGACTCTATGGTATTGGTAAGTTTGCTGCAAGGATGATTTGGGTTGGAGGTAATAAGAAAATCTTCACATTTCTGCCCCTAGTTAATTATGAGAAGGATTTCCCCAGCCTAGCACCTCGTAATTCCCTTCTGCCTAGAGAATAAGACCTGGGACCCCTACCACCACCTCAGGCAAAAGTATTAAACAGGACAGAGTATAAATCTCTGTAGTGCTGCTCTTCCCGTCAACTGTATTTCTTGCACTCCAGACTATTTATCCTTGCTGATTACATCACTCCCTCTCAGCTGATCAAATCACACCGGATTTGAGCCTGCCCAAACCTCAGGTATCTACTTGGTAGGAAACTCAGGACAACTCCAAAAACATCCATATAGCCACATCGTGAATGTTTCCTCATGACAAAAAAAAAAAAAAAAAGGCAAAATTTCAACAAAATGATGATGAGATTTCCAACAGTGAGTTCATTGGAGGCAAAAACTACCGTGCTTGCTGGAAGAGAAGCTGCAGAGGTGATTTGCATAGAGGTTTTCTGAGGGAAAAGAAAATAATTATTTTATCACATATAAATTAAAAGTAACTCTAAATTGGAATTACAGAGGATAATATTATTTTGTTTTATAAATACAGAGTATTATGTACTGAAATTCAGTAGAAAAGTATAAATTCTGGATTTGTGGTAACATGCTATTAACTTTAAGAAAAATTATAAATCAAATGGCTAGAAAATTTACACTGGTATCAGTGAATATGGGCACACAGCAGGATTATAGTAAAGAAGAATCCTCATATTAATGTGACTGAGACTGATAGTTGACCAACTTTTTTAAGTCGGCTAATAATAAATAATTACAAGTAATCGTAGTTAACAATTTTATTTTAACTCTAGACAAATGGATGTACTTTTGTTCATTCATTCCTCCATTCTCATCCAATGAGAATAGGTCTGTTGGTTGCAACTAGTCGTTTTCTTTTTTTGTATAAACTATGCTCATAATGCAATGTCTACAACTTCCAGTTTGAGTTTCCTTAAAGAGTGATGAGATCTTAAAGACACTTATGAAGAAACCTGAGTGGAGGCAGATATGCTTCTTGGTTTTTACAACATTGGTATCTTTCACAGTTATTTCTCATACTCCTAATTTGACACCTATTAACATATTTTTAATAATCGTCTTAATGAGCCACTGGATTTCTCACTAGCAAATATAGATAATTTCTGTGAGTTCCATGAAACAATAGTACATCATGATAGAAAAAGAAAGGGCAGTTATATGTCAATCACATCTCAGTAAAACTAGAAAAACAAACGCAGACAGATAGACAAAGAAATAGTTAAGTATACAAACAGTACTTTTGCAGTCCTCCCTTGGAATAGGAAGAAAATAAAAATAAACTGACATGTGTAGTTTCCTAAGAAATTAATGGGGAGGCAAGTGTGGACTTATTTGTTAAAATATGCATGACAGTGTGAAGTAAAAGAATGCATAATAAATTTAGAAGGTGAACAAAAAGAAAGCAGAGTGCTGAGAAACATAAGATCTAGTTCAAGTGCCTGCTCTATCTCTTCCTAGTTCTGTGACCTTGAACAACTCAGTTCAACTTTCTGGAACTTGGGTTCTCCCTCAAAAAAAATGAGAGGGGAGTCCAAGATCTGGAACTTTCAAACTATAATCCCGAGAGTTTTGTGTACTTAGCCCCATCAGATAGAGGGATGTGAGGCACACGCGCACCCACATGCACACGCTCTGCTCCATACACGCCCCCACATGTGCACACACTCCATACCTAACAGCTGAGGCTACCTGCTTTCCATCTCAGGCTTCTGGGTAAGATCTTACTTGTCTTTTGACCTAAAAAAAAATACATATATGGAAACAGCTGGGGTAGATAATATCAAAGGTCAGGCCAGCTCTTAACTTTCTCTGATTCTTCTTTCCATACTGCCATTTTTGCAGAAGGCACTCAAAAAATGAGTTGATGATATCTATTGTAAGCACTATAAAACTGAATACTCAACTATTAAGAGCTGCTGGAATTAAGCCCCTCTCTACACACACATTCCCTCACAACTCTACTTATGTTTAAGAGTTAAACCATGCAGTCTTATTAGCAGAGAAAATTAAAAATAAAAAATAAAAATAAAAATCTGGCTGCTTAACTTTAGTTTTGCCTTTGAATTGTATTTCCATATGAAAATTTTACCACTGGATATTTTTCTGATGCATTTGACTTTTTTATTTCCCTGTTAAGGCTAAGGTCAATGTTTAGAGAGAGGGAGGGAGAGAGGGAGGGACGGAGGGAGGTAAGGAGGGAGGAAGCAAGGACCAAACAAGCAGCCATGTAGAAGGATAGAAGAAAATAGCTTGATAAAGATCACCACAAGGCTGCTGCCTCTAGAAAGTTCAGGAGCCTTGTAATAAATAATCCTATATATATCTAAAGAGGTTTGAAATGTTTACCTAGTTTTTAAACGTGAGCAAATGAGCATATACTCTAATATGCTTTAGCTTCATACCCTGAGCACTATAAGAACATCCTTTTATTAATGTTCACAACAATTACCAGCTTGGACAGATTATATTCCTTAGGGGCAGAAGGCAGCTATAATTCAAGGTTTAATTCCTGAAGTTCAGATAGTTTTAGGACATTAAAAAATTCCCCATAAGAAGAATTAATTTCTCTCAAGCAAAAAAACAGAAGTGAGAATTTCTTCAATTAATCCCATGTTTTGGACAGAGACAATGGAAATTCTGTTTCATAGGTGATTTTGCAGAAAAGTTTAAACCAGCATTTTTCCCAGGAGGCCATATACAGGTCTGTTAGAAGTATATAAGCATGGAAATATGTAGGAAATTTACATATTCATTGTGCAAAGTTTACATAAACTGACAAGGTCCATTCAGTTGATTCTCAAGTTCACATTTTATTGCTGCTACCTTTAAGTTAGTCATTTTGAAAGTTCACTCATCACTTCTCACTCAGCTAATATTACTGTCCTGAGTCCCCTGAGGGGAGGCACAATGCTTAATTCATAGACTCAGAGATAGGATCAAGAGATATGAGAGTTGAAAGGGTTTTGTTCTCTACCTGTCTGACATACAAAATGATGAACAATATTGGCTCATCATTATGGACCTAATAGCAAGGTCATCTGAAATTATCCTACAGCCCCTCGGAGCTGATGGACCACAGTTTGAAAAACACTGACCTAAAGAGGAAAAATGCAAAGAAACCCACCTAAGAGTTCAGAACATGGGCTTTGGAGTCAAGTAGTAGTGTCCCAGCTCTGTTTCTCGGCAAGTTACTGAAATTTTCAGAGGCTTTATTTTCTCATCTGTAAAACAGGGATTATATGAAAGACTGTTTCATAGGGTGGTATGAAGAAAAAAGATGCCTGTAAAGTGTTTGTTATGACGCCTAGACTTAGTGTATTCTTGTTTTAGAATCATCGACTCATAATGAGCTAAGGCTTTCGCTGTATGACTTTGATGCTTTAGTAGCATCGAAAGGGTCCTACGGATAGAGAATTTCTCCTAACTGAGCAAACGTCCATACCCAAACCTTTCATGCTCCTCATCAGCACAAAAACTAAGATTATTCATGGAGTAAACTTCATAGACCCTAAAAAAAATTTTTTTTGTAAACTAAGATTATAGGATATTAAGTCAGTAGCCCAATCACCAGCCTGTTCCCTAACATCCTTCACGGTGAACTAAGGACCCCATGCCCTCCTGTGCCACCTCCAAGCCCCCAATACATTTCATGATCATTACCCTTGTCCACAGCCACTTTTTAAAAAGAACCACTGAGTCATTTCAGGAACAAGGATACAATTAAGCATTAATTTATTTTCCTCCTTCCAGCTCTTCCATGTTATACAGAGGGAATAAAAAAAAAGAAAAAGAAAAAAACTCAGTGGCTTGGAGGGGAGAGGATGTCAGACCCAGCCTTTGGCTGATTTTCATGTCAGGCATTTCAGCATGGTTATTTCTCAGAGTCATCGAGGGCTAATGGTGCAATCCGATTTTGCCTAGATGAATTTCCCATGACAAACGATATTGGCTCATCATTTGTGGTCATGACTGAGGGCCAGTATTTTTCTTCCTCCAGAGTCAGGGTAGGACAGCATGGAGCTCTTATGTTCCTCGGGACATTTGTTTCCAATTTCGCAAACACTGTGAATGTGGTTATTTTTATAGCTCTGTTAGGAAAGTGCATGGCATTTGTTTTTCCTTGTTGGAGTTAATTGTAAATCATTAGGGTTCCAGTGCCCACAACAAAGTCCTCAGACCTTGAAGCTCAATCACTGATGATTGCAATAGTCCTACCCACAGCCCCCCACCTCTTGCTAAACCCTCCGTTTCTCATTTATGGAGAAGGAGGGAGGAGGGGGGCGTTATTTTAAGATGTTTTTATTGGCATACAAATGTGAAGCTTTGGTTCCAAGGTCTTCTTTTTTCCCAGAGCAAGATAAACTTTTAGGGGTTGTAAATCATGGGACTTTTGCATCACTTGACAAGGGCCATGTTTAAAAGTCATTCCAATCGCCTCTCTGATGACTTAGGAAGAGGAGAGAGCTGCCCACGCATCATGAAAAGGACCCTTTCAGTAGCACTGGGCCCACACCCAGATCTGTTGCTTTAGGACAATAAATCATTTCTATTTTCACCTCCTCCTCACCTCTGTCCCCTGTTTATAGAAAACAGCATTGTGACCTGAGCAGTCATTTTAGGATGAGCCATTGGCAAGACTAGGAAGCCCAAGATGGGAAGGCCTAAAATGGGGTCCCTCTTCCACCTCTGAAATGACCCCTCTTCCTGCCCGCAACCAGGGACCCACATCCTTGGGCTGCCCCAAGTCCTCTGCTGTAATTACCTGGCCCATCTCACTCTCCAGGGCAGCACCCATGGTCTCAGGTTTTCCCCATTAAAATATCCCTATTCAGAATGTATTTTTCCCATAGGGCTCTGTTTCCTGCTAGAGAGCAAAATTGGTAATCTAATTTTTAAAAATTAAATAAATACCTGCATTCATGTGTCAATGGGTGCCAACTGGATAATGAAGTGAGGCGGAGACTTGTTTTCTGCTTTTTTTTAACCTCCAAATCCTCTCTTCATTCAAGCAGTCTTTGATTGAATCAGAGTGAGCAGCTTCTTCACCTCTGTCCCCAATGCCTGGAACAGTACGTGGCACCCAGCAGGCTTTGAGAACTATTTAATGAATGCATGACAGCTCATCCTGCTTTTCCTTCTCCCCGCCACCTTGCCCTGGGAAGATCCTAGGGGAGCCCTTGGATCAGAGAACGTGTACCTCAGAGTTAATAAAATATACTCAAAGGGTGTCCCAGAATGCTGACCACTTAGTCCCACCTCACCACTTCATACACAAGGAAACCGAGGCTGAGGGAGAGGAAGCTCCCTGCCCAAGGCACACAGTGAGGGACTCTGTCACAGGACCTGATTCAGGTCCCATGACACCCAGGTCAGGGGGTCCCCCACGGTTTGCTGCCCTGTTCCTTTCTTTTTAACACAAGCCTTCTGGAGAAGAATAACTTTAGGGAGATGTCCTCAACAGTTTCCTAACGAGGATTTACTTTTAATCTTTCTCTCTCTCGCTCTCTCTCTCTCTCTCTCTCTCTCTCTCTCTCTCTCTCTCTCTCTCACACACACACACACACGCACGCACAACAAGCCTTCTAATGTAAGGATCAGGAGTTTCTGGTCCTGAATATCCCTCCCCTCCCTCTTTACCCCCAGAAGGGTGAGGAAGCTGGGGTGTTTATCCTCTACCTGCTGTCCCACATCAGCAGAAAACCGCCTGGAGGTGTTGCTCTCCCCACTCCCGCCTGCCCCATGTGCCCCCAGAGTCACTGCGGCCAGAGAGCCCCTGCGGACAGGGCAGGGACCCTCAGCCTGTAACCGTAGCTATCTGCAGATGTCCCCCCACAGCAGGCACCAACAGCGTCTGCTGCAGAGAATGAACAGGTGACAAAAACTGCCATTATTCCATAAAAAGAGTGGCCTACTCGTGAGAAAGCCCTGTGCGGGGTTGGAGGTGGAGTTTCAGCAGCACAAAGAAATCAAATGAAACCCAGTGGGTGGGAGGCTGACCTCTTCCTCAGACAGTGTCCTTACTCCTAGGAGGTTCCTGCCCCAGCTCGTCCTTCAGGACTCAGCTTTAAAAAAAATAATGCTTGCTGGAGGCCTTCGCTGACCTGCATTCATGCCCTTCCCTTTGGGAACGCTCACACTTATGAGCAGGTATTCAGGATGCATGTTCCCCCACGGACTCTATGTTCTAAGGGCGGGAACGTGTCTCTGTGCTGCCAGCACCTACCACAAAGCCCGGACATAGAAGGTACGGAATAAATATCTGTCAGATGTGATGCTGCGGCTTGTATTTTTGATGTGGCTTAATTGTAGGTCGTCTTTGTTTAGCATGAATGAATTGAATGAGGCCTCCTGGCTTGTTTTTGCCTGTTTATACGTGGTCAACTGAGCTGCTTCTGTGGATGGTAAGAAAGGCTGTTTCTCAAAGAAACTTAAGTCAGTAAAAACTCAGGTGAGAAGATCTCATCCAATTTCAATAAAATAAATTTACCAAAACTTCCTCCCTTTAAACTTACTGTCAGGACCCACTTATAAAGCACAGGGTTACAACTATAAAAGATTTAACCAGGTTTCCTCTTTTCTTAAGAGGATAAAAATCTAGCATCCTTATACAGTAAGTTGTGTGATGTTATCGCTGCCTTTTCTGGGAAGGACAAGCCTATTCCACTTAACGGCTAGCATTTTCTCTGGATTTTATTTTCTTAGAGGCCTTCACAGAAGCAGGCAACAGCCATGGGGAAGGGACCAGCAGATCAGCTGCCCCCAAACACAGTAGTGGGAGAAAGGACAGCAGAAATGAAAAAAGAGCATGAGTTACGCGCAGGGGGCCATCCTCCAATTTTCTGCCAATGTGTTTTGGTCAAGACAAATAACAGTAACTCACTCATACCAAGTGAAGTAAAGAATGGAGGTGGTTATTATAAGGATAAAGAAAGGCCTCTTTATCTGTAGAAACATTGAACAACTAGGACTCAGAAAAGATAGGAAACAAGAGATCTTTGGGGTTTGGCCTCTTACACAGACACACACAGACACAGATACACACAGACATACACACACACATGCACACACACACATTCTCTCCCCACACCATTCGCTCTCCCCTTCATGCTCCATTTCCTCTCTCCAACAACCAGCTTGTTCATGGTCTTTGCTTGAACATAGCTATCATGTGTTCTTCTCTCCATACATTAACATTTTAATTCTAGCTCCTACTGCTGACTAGTAACGGGCTCTTTGTTTCTGAATTCCATATGCCCAAAAGAGGGCTCTGACCTGCCCTGCTGTTGGAATAGGGACAGACTCCAATAACAAGCCACAGGTTACTGACAAGTCTATCGACGATGCTAACGCTGAGACAAGTCTGGACTCTGGTCCTGTCAGTGTGGTAGAAATGAGAATGAAAGGAGAGAGTTGCAAGGCGTAGAACACAGACTCACACACTCAGGTGAGGATGAAGGCAGCATTTCCTAAGAAAGGAGGTAGATGGTACAAATAACCCACAATATTAACTGCCCTGCTCCTCTCCTACCAGAACGGGTAGCTGGTGGCAGAAATTTAGGTCTTTAAGGCAGCTGTGTCAGAACCTCTCCCCGCCCCCGTGCAGGCTGACCACTTCCAACTACAAGCATCTGTGGCTCTCTGCCTGGGGCTTTTGCGCTCATAGGTGCACGGTGAAGACAAGCCAGAGGTGCCTGGAGGTGGTGGCGCCAGAAGCAGCCTTCAAACAATGACAAATGGGAGTTGGTACACACCCGAGACACTCTGGCCCTTAGGTGGGACAGTGCTGAGGCACGTTCTGCACTTTCTCCAAGAGGCCCAGACTGTGACGGAGCCACGGCTGCCCACAGAACTGTTCAGTAACACAGGATTTTCCAAATAAAGAGCATGAATTGACACTTTCTCCAGAGTTTGTTCTCCTCCCTGTGTCATGGTCTCCTTGCTCCGAATTCGATGAAGCCATCACCACAAAACACTGAGAGACAGCAATGCAACAATAAAAGCCACAAATATATCATTTCCTTCAGTAAGGTGTGTTTGCTCTGTGGATATCATTACACAAGTGGTTAGCTCCCAGATCTTCTGAACTTGTGGAACAGGTTGTCTCAACAATAACAAAGAAAAAAAAATTATATATATATATATATATATATATATATATATATATATATATATATGTGTATATATATATATGTATATATATATATATATATATATATACACACACACACACATATATATATACACATATATATATATGTATATTTTAAAACTGCTTAAGAAATGAATCAAGTGGTCCAGTCTCAGAAATCTGCCACAGTCAGAAAAATACAGTCAACAACCAAAAAAATAATAATTTAAAAACAACACAAGTTCTTCAAACAGAAAAGTATACTATGTCCATGCTTAAAAACTCAACATCAACATCATAAAGACGTCAATTCTGTCAAGTTAATATATAAATTTAATGCAATCCAAATAAAAATTATCAGCAGTATTTTTGAACTATTTTCATATGGAAAAACAAACAAGTAAAGCTAGCCAGAAAAAATTCTATTTAAAATAAAAAAAGTGATGAGAGCAAATTAGCCCTGCCAGATATTAATATATGATATAAAGCTATATTAATTAAAGCAACATAATACTGGCTTATAAATAGACATGTGAATGGAATATTTTAGTAACAGACTCCAAAACATGCAGGAAATTAATATATGATAAAGATGTTTTATTAAAGAAATGCTGTTCACCCATTAAGTAGCCATTTAGAAAAAAAATTGACACCATTCCTCCGAGCTTTAAACAAAGAAATTACAGATGGAGCAAACACTTAAATATAAAAATTGAAAACCACAAAATTATTAGGAAAAAAGTGGAATCTTTCTAAGGATGATATATAAATTAGAAGTCATGGAAGAAAAGGATGTTAAATATGACTGCTTCTGACCTACTAGCTATATATAAATTCCTATGACCCTCTCCTTGGGTTCAATTAATTTGCTAGAGCAGCTCACAGAATTGAGGGAAACAGTTTACTAACTAGATTATCACTTTATCATAAAAGGATATAACTCAAGATCAGCCAGAGAGAAGAGACCCGTAGGGCGGGGCATAGGAAAAGGGGTGTGAAGCTTCCATGCTGTCTCTTCCAGCACACACCTCCATGTGTTTGCCAACCCAGAAGCTCCTCAAACCCCATTCTGGGTTTTTGTTGAGGCTTTATTATTCAGGCATGATTAACTGATTCAAATTCCAGGCCCTCCCACTCCAAGGAGGTAAAGAGACTGAAAGTTCCAATACTCAAATCTTGGTTGTTTCCCCTGGCAATCAGCCCCATCCTTAGGAGCTTTCCAAAAGTCAACTCATTAACATAAACTCAGGTATGGTTGACAGGATTTGTTATTAATATTAAAAGACATTTCTATTACTCAGGAAATTCCACTGGTTTTAGGAGCTTTGTGCCAGAAATCAGGGACAAAAAAAAAAAAACAAATATATATTTGATTAGGCCTAATACCTAATACTAAATCTTACTAATACTAAGATAAGTACAATTAAAACTACAGTGAAATACCATTTTTATCTATCGAACTGGCCACATGGAAAAGTTTGATGTCACCCTGTGTTGGTGAGGATACTGTGGAGAAGATGATCTTATACATTGCTAGTGCAAGTATGAAGAGAAATAACTACTCAAATTTCAAACGCACATACCCTTGGCCCAGCAATTCCACTCTGTGGGCAGTTCAGACCCCTCTCTAGAACAAGGTTTAGCAAACTTTTTTTATAAAGGTCCAAACAATAAATAGTGTAGTTCTGGGCCATGTGGTCTCTGTCTCAACTACTCAACTCTTGTCACTGTCGTGTGAAATCCACCATAGATGTCAAATAAATAAATAAGTATGGCTGTGTTTCAATAACACTTTCTTTATAAAGACAGCGATGAGTGAACTTGGCCTGTGGGCTATAATTTGTCAAATCCTGCTCCAGAGAGTAGTAACATCAGGAAAGCAGGCACACACCCTCACTGTGGCAGAGACTAGCGCTGTCCCCAAACTCCATTTCTTCCCCATAGTAAAAGATCTGCAGCCAGGACTTGGATGCCCAGTCAGGGGCTGTCTTTTTCAGCCCCCTCTACAGTATGGTGGCCATGTAACTAAGCTCTCGATGTGTGAGCAGTAGTTCTGTTTTCACCCTCTGGCTCGTTTGCTTAAGCAAGATTTCTTAAGAAGAAATCTTTGTTTTCTCCTTCTCACTGGCTGAGGACAATGATATGTAGTAAAATGCTGAGGACACTGGTCAGCCATGTACTGAAAATAGCAAAGCTGCTATCAACCAGGGCGCCTGAATGACTGGAGGTGGCAGAGTGGCCCACAGTCCCACACATAAGAGAGACTGTGCCAGACCTGGTCTGGGGGAACATTTTTGCTTTCACAACCTCTTTCTGAGAAGTCAGCATTCCTGATAAAATGCTTAAGCAATTTTCTGTGAACTTTAATGGGATTAAAGTTTGCTCTAGGAAACCAATTACCCACATGCCCAATTACCCACACATTCAGTTGCCAACTGTCAATCAAGGGTCTAGTGACCTTTAACCAGACCTTCTTTTCTTTCTCTGTCTAGTCTAACGATGATGAACTGTACTCTTTCCCTATCAAATGTTCCTGCCAAAAGTGAATTTGGGAAGTGGTCTTCTAGGGTCCATTTCCTTTACATGCATAATCATAATAAAACTTTGATACTTGTTTATAACTAAATTGTTTCAAAAGTTTTCTTTTTTAACACGTAGAACACTCACCTGATGCTGTAACATGCATGAGAAATAAATTTATTATCCTTTGCGCCATTTTTTGGTCTCTATGGCAGCAGCCTAATCTACCCTAATATGTTCACTCTTTCTAAATCTGCTTAAATTTACTAAATGTTTACTTTGTGCTAGAGACTACACTAAACACTTTATCTGCATTATTAGTCACTAAATTCCATTTCTTCCCCATTGCAAAGATCTGCAGCTAGGACTGGATGTCAGGCCAGAGACTAGCACCACGAATAATAACTGTAGTTGTAGCAGCAATAATAACAATAATACTAGCTACTACTTATTGAATGTGTACCATGTGCCAAGCACTGAGCACAACTCTTTATACATTATCCTTTACAGCCTTTTGGGGAGACTTATGAGAGAGACCAAGAGCCTCCTAAAAGGGGTCTGATTCCCCTGGCGCATATCAGCATCGTTGGCTCAGAACTGGTGGTGGAATTTTTTATTTCTAATGCTTTCCAAAAAGGGACATTATTTTTACAGGCCTAAAGCACCGCATGCTCTTGCTGTTTGAGGCTATTTCCCTTGTCCTTCAGAAAGCAAAGTGCTTCAGGACTTTTCTTCTAAGTATCCCATCCCTTTAGAAGAAAGAAAGCATCTCATGTTGCCCCAAAAGACTTGGCTCAGTTTTAAATCAACCTCAAATTATAGACATAGAAGGAAGAATTTGATAGCGATTGAGGAATGGAAGGGCCTGGAATATTTTTACAGCCTTTTCTCTAGGGGGATTTAAAAGCTGATATAGTCCTGTCAAACTCCAGTAGAGTTGAGTGGATTGTTTTTGTTTTTGTTTTTGTAGCAGTTTATGATGGGATCATTTCTACCTGATGGTACTTCTGAGGCAAGGAACAGAGGCGGGGTCTCAAATGGGATCTGCATCAATCCATTACTGTAAGAAAAAAGAATAAACACTGGGGACACACCTCAGGGCCAGGACTCCTAGGGACCAGAGCCCCTGGATTCCGTGCCACCAGAAGCATAAACCCACCACAGGACTCTTCGGTGCTGTCTAAGAGCAGAGCTCTGTTGTACAGAGTGATTCAAGATCGTCTGAAGATGTCTAAACCTCCATTTCCTGACCTGTTAAACGAAACCAATACTCCTACTTACCTTGTAAGTAAGATTGCTGTGACAACAATTACAGAGTGTTTGAGCACCCACACTCTGAAAGCATGCAGCCTTATGCCACCCGATGAAAGAGTACAACCCTACCACGTAACCTAACTTCTTTGTGCTTAAACTTCTTCATCTGTATAATGCGGTAGTGATAACATCTATCTCATGAGATTATTGTGAGCATAAACTTTTTAAATGTATATGAGGGGATTCCTAGGGTGCCTAATATGTTATCATTAGTATTACCCCGCCCCCCACCACCACCACTACTACTGTTTAGCAAGAGAAGTTTCCAGCCATGTCACACAATGTTAGCAGTGATCCCTGGAAGCCCTAAGACAGCCCTTCCTGGAAGAGCGATTTCCAGAAAGGGTCAGGCATTCTGCGTCTGCTCCGGTCCCCCAGGGGATGCTGTGCCCTAGAACGTGGCTCTGCACACAAACACAGGCAGGGGCTCAGATCTGCAGTTTGGGGAGCCAGAGCTCTGTACACCCACTTACCCTGGCCCTGAAGAAGTGGGACATCCTCCTTGGAGACCCTCTGTGGCCCACTCAAGTGAACCAGCCTCCCGGGACTGTACAGAACTCATCTCACCAGTGACAAATCTGGATATTTTTATGGCATTGATCGTGGTGATGGTTTCACAGCTATATGTTTATTTCCAAACCCACCATGTTGTGTACATTACATATACACAGCTTTTTGTATGTTGATTGTACCTCAATAAAGTGGTTTTAAAAACACTAGGGACACAACAGTGAACAAGGTAGTCCAACAGATGTGACATCTGTAACCTGTGTTGTAGAGCAGTTGTACAAGACATCCAATACAGGATTATTTTGTAATGTCAAATGTGCTGTTTCAGTTCACACTGTGTTGTCACTCATCCTTCCATCTCAAGAAGAACATCTAGCCATCACTCAAGAGTGAGGGCATCCATCTACCATGATGGTTACATACAGCCAAATGCTGGCCTCATCGGCTTGCCTCCAAGACTGAAATATCCCTCAAGAAGCAGTCATTTCTTTGGATTCAGACTGTGCAAATGCAAGAGTCTCCATTTATACACAAAGAGCCCCACAGCCATCACACATGACATCACTGTCATTGATTAACACCTCTCAAGTGCAACAGCAAACAGGGAGGGTGAAGAAATCCTGGACAGGGAGAGCATCGAGAGGAGTGCTTCCAGGAAGAGCCAGGCTGGGGTCCAGCAAGGAGTTGCCAAGAGGTTGAAGAAGGGTAAAGTGGACGCAAAACTTCCACTTGGAGCCCTGAAGTGCTCTTCTGAAGGAAGGACCCGAAGGTAACAGGATAAGCAGCAACGAACGAATTGACATCTACTACTGGACTATGTCATTAACTACTTGTGTATTTTTACACATACATGAACCTCTTAATGGTTCACGGCCATTTCTGGAGGTAGGCAGGGTATACCTTATGTGACAATGTGGAGAAAAATCATCTTTACTCAGCAGGAGAACTCACCCACCCAAAAATTACTTTATTGAATGAATAAATAAATTAGGAATGGTGCTTGATGACCACTCTGGGGCAAGTTTCAGGGTTTGGTTTTGCTGATGGGGGTCTCTAAATCGAGAACACAAACTAAATAGCCTGGATCATAAAGGAGTCTTCAGAAGATGTTTGGAGTAAGAAGGGGGACGATGAGGTCGCTGGCAGAAGACAGAACAGGGATGCGAGACTTATTCTATGCTGTGTGATTTGTGATGCAAATCGTCTGTTTCCCCATGAAACTTTCAGTCAAAGGTTCATTCTGGTTAATATGTCCTGGAGCTGGAGAGTCACCAAAATCTATAGGGAACAAAATGAGCGCCACTTTTTCCACAGGAGGTCTGCCACAGCTGGGTCTCGACTATAAATATTTAAAGAACTCACAGTGTACAGGGCCCAATGCCTGGAGCCTGCTGCTTAATACAGGGTTATAGGTTTGGAGATGGGATATTTTTAATGATGGGAGAAAGGCCTGGGTCTTCAAAATACAGTGTTTTGATGAGGCAATATTAAATCAATATTTTGTATTCAATACCAGGTACTTACTTTCCAAAAATGAATATGCCTAATCCCCATAGCTAGGGAAACATAGTAGGTATAATTTCTCCATTTTCAGGAGAGATGTCACTCTGGCTCAGCAAGACTACAGAACTCAGCCAAGGTCACTTTTTCTAACGATGACAAGACTCAGAGAACCTGGCTCTCCACTGAGGGACAGACGCACAAGCTGTGAGGCCTAGGAGCCACATCAGAGCATAGAGTCTCAAGAAGTTGATTTCCTGAAAGTAAATTCCAAATCCTTGTCTATCAGAAGGGCTGCTGAGACACCATTGGGTGGCACTATTGCTTACATTTTAAAATTCCAGGCCATCAAGACAAGTCATATTTCAAATCCAGCTGTAGAAAGAATAGCAGAGCATTCTCCAAGGAGCTCTAGAAGACAGCTTCTCACCATCGCCAAGACGGATGGACTATAGAAGAGTCCAGATAAGTAAAATATGATTTCTTGGAAAATAACCCACTCGTATAAAAGACATGGTGTGCCAGATTCAACAAGCATTAGCATCCTCGTTACAGTTTCCATGCAACTTGACATCCTAATGAGCTCTATTCTTGGTCCAAGATGGATTGTCAGAGATTGCCACTCACTTCTGTTTAGGGATAATGGGGGAAGGCATACTGTTTTGTGGCTTCTCCTTTTCACAAACATGCTTAAGCCTTGGTTAGTCAATTACCCCCACGACTCCTATATCCATTTACAGTAACTTTTATTGAGATAAGTTCCACTTCTTGCACTAATGGGTGCTTTGACAATCAACTCAAGGTCCCTAGCTACTGTGTTTAGCTACTACCCCTGCTTAGACTTCTAAGGCCTTTCTCAACACCATAGAAAAATGGATCTTTAAGGAGTATGATTCTCATTACTCCTCCTAACATACCCACTTCACTAGCAGACCGAAAGCAGCCTGGGTGACAGCCAGGAAATCAACACTGGGAACAATTGTTACAGTTGTCATTGTCTGGGTTAAAACACACACACACACACACACACACACACACACACACACATGCCACACACAATGAAATTTTATTCACCAAAGCAATCCTGTATTAATTATAGTTTTCACTGTTGATGCTTCTTCACTGATTTAAATAGTTTCTTCCCTGCCGCTGCCCCAAAGTAAAACCAGATATGTCCACTGCTAATTGCATTACAAGGAAAGATTCCATTCTCACAATGTAGTACATGTGCCACCTTTTTTCAGTGTCACGGTCCCAGATTATGACAGCCAGAAGAGCAACAGAGGGGAAGAACCAAAAGCATAAGTCATATAAAATGAGAAGGAAAAGACAATGAAGAATTATATCAAAGTTTGATGCAGTGGGTTTGGCTGGAGGTGAGAGCCATCCCCATTCAAGCCTGGCTTCTAGAGAAATGAGAAGAAAAGCCCCGAGAAAGAGATTTTAAACAGAGTCGTCTCCTTGTGTGGTCAAAGTGTGGTCCACAGAGCAGAAAGCAACAAGGCATCACCTGAGAGCTTGTTAGGAATGCAGAATTTCAGGCTTTTTCTAGACCCACTAAATCAGTTTGTGCATTGTAACAAATATGCAGGTGATATGCATGCATGCTGAAGTTTGAGACACCTGCTCTAGCTCATTGGGGAATGAGAAAACAGAAGCCTCCTAGGAATGAAGGGCCGGTTCTTATAGTTTGGCTAAAATAAACCTAGCAGAGAAGGTTAAGAAAGGAAGTCAAGTTTTCCTTTTTTTTAATATTGTATCTCTTGCCCGTGGATTTTGAGACAGAGTCAACTGGACAATGTGTTGATTTTGACAAGTTATTTTTAACATCACTTTCTGCTTGTACTATGTCTTACAGTGGAAATACTTGCAAGTCGCAATGTGACATAAAGATTTGTGTTTTATTGGCTACTGTGTCCTTTTACATAATGTTTTGAGTTTTATTGCTTTTAAATCTAGTCTATTGAATCCATATCTCTTAAAATTTCCATAGATACTAAAAATAAAACTCAAAATAGATTTTTCAAGATGAGGAAGTACCTCAAAAGCTCATGTAGTGTCAGCGGATCTTCTTGTTCCTTTAAGGACCAATGTGTGGTGCTCAGAGATGCTCTCTTTGTTAACAAACCCTCTCCACACCTTGCAAAAAAAAAAAATTGATAAGACAGTGAGCAGAGCAGTTACTCTCTACTCTTAAGTTCAAGGCTGAGGCTCATTGATATGCACCAGTAAGAACCGCACCAGTTACTGACAGCTGGTGGCTGACCTGATTGGTCAGTGCCTATGGCACCAGCTGTTAAATATTTTAAATATCACCCCTTCCTATATTCTAGTTAGTGTCATAGACCCATGAGTGTTCTAAGAGTGGAGAACCACAGTCATGCAACAAAGCACAGGTAAGAGAGTTCCTTTTCTCTCTATCATGCACAAGCAGAACCCTCTTCCCTTCATGTGGATCTAAAGAGTAAGCACAGTCTGATTTGAGGACACCTGGAAGAGTTCAAATATGCCTCCCTTTGCCCACTATTTTATTTGAATCCCCAGGAAAATCTTCATTTTGAACCTACCTCTCCCCCTACCAACCAAAGTATTTTAAATAATAATAAGCATCAAACAAGAATGAGAAGTCAGTATGAATTTGATTCATTTATTCATTCTACAATAGTTATTGTCCATCTGCTAGGGGCTAAGCAGGGTTCTAATTAAGTGTTATAGATACATCACTGAACAAAACAGACAAAATCACCTGCTTTCATGGAGCTCATATTCTACTCGGGAGAGACAGACAATAAACGATAAACATAATAATATATCATATGGCAGATTAGATGGTAAAAATTACAATGAAAACTGAAAGAACAAACAGGAACAATGGGGGCAACAGGGAAGGGTTTGCAAATTTAAGTGGAAGGATCAAAGTAGATGTCATTTGAGCAAAGACTTGTAGGAAAGGGAGGAGTGAGACATGCAGATTTCTGAGAAGGGAGCATCCAGGTACGACTGACATTTTAAGGAAAAGAGAGGAAGTTCATATGTCTGGAATGGAATGATCAAGCGAACGAGTAGCGAAAAATAAAGTGGGCAAGGTAAATAGGAGCATGAACTAAGTAAGGATTCTAAACTGCTGTGAAAACTGAAGATTTTGCTCTGACATAGGAAGTCACTGGAGGTTTCCGAGCAGAGGAGTGGCATGATCTAACTTATGTGTGTTTAAAGGATGACCCTGGCTGCTTTTTGAGAATAGACTGCTGGAGTGAGCAACAATGGAAGCACGGAAACCAGGTGGTAGGTTTCTGCAATAATGCAGATCAGAAATGATAGAAGTTTAGACTAAGGAGGTAGCAGCAGAGGCGATGAGAGGCGGTTAGGTTCTGGATATGTTTATTTGGAGGGGGAGGAGTTGTAAAAACAAAAACAAATTGTATTACTTTTCATGGGACATTGAAAATAAAGATAAGAAATTATTTGAACCTCTTCCTATATTAAAAAAATCTAAGTTACCTATAAGTACAATAATCATATATCAAAATTACACAGGACAGCTCTAGGTCATAAACGTTGTCCAGAGTAAATAGATAAATAATATCCCTTTTAATTCTAAAAGTTTTCTGACTTGGATAGTAAATAAAATATTCATTTGAGTCATAAAATATCAGCTGGGCTTGGATATGTTTTGAAGATAACAACATTCGCTGATGCTTTGGATGTGGAGTATGAGATAAAGAAAGAAATCAAGGACAATGCCAAGGTTTGTGGCCTGAACAACTGGAAGCCTGAGGAAGAGGTGAGTAGAACAAATCTGGGAGGAAGATCAAGAGTTCATTTCGGAACATGTTGGGTTTCGGATGTCCATGAGTGAAGTGAGAATTCCGGATACAGGAGTTCAAAGACCGGGTACTGAGCGAGAGATATACATTTGAGCATCGACGGCATTTGGAGGTGCTTAAAGCCATGAGATGAGACAAGCGCCCCTAAATGAGGAATAGAGATTGATAAGAAGGTCAAAAGCTAAGCCTGCAGCAAGCCAGATGAGGGGAAGGTGAGGAGAACGGGGAGAACCACCAAGACACTGAGGAGCAACTGGTGAGGAAGGAGGGGAGCCAAGACCCGACGGAGCGGGTCGACTCATCCTATTTGTTCTTCTATGGCAAGATAAAATGTTGAAGACTTAATTAGTGAAATGTTTTGTTTTACTTTTGTTTCTCTTTGTCAAAAGGTGATGTTTCCCTTTCGTGACCCTTCTTCTGTTTAAATAAGACCTTGGCCTTCCTTCATTCTGTCAGGGAAAGGCAGACACAGAGGAAACACAAAGAGAGAGGAAGATCATTTTTAAGTTTCCAAAAGCAAGAGTCCTAACTTCAACAAGTATTTTGCAAGAAAAAATTTCTTGGCTACCTTTTATGGACACACTGAGAGGGGAGCAGGAAAAAAAAAAACGACTCTGAGCCCTAGGCAGGGATAGGCAAGGAGAAGAGTTAGAAGGGATACAGAGATGCAGACACTTCTGAAGAGGTTTTACTTCCAGTTCTGTCATTTATTAGTATATGATTTGGGGGAGGCATTAGGTTTTATAAGCCTCAGTTTCTCATCTCTGGGAAAGAGTCTTGCATCCAGCCCCTCACATTATAGTCCAAAAATGAGAGAATGATACATACACACACACACACACACACACACACACACACACACACACACACACACCCCAGATAAGTCTAGAAATTTTAGAGTAGAAAACACCTAGACTCAATCTTATGCCTGGAATCCTGAAAGACTACAGTTGTGTAATATCCGGCATACCACCATAGCATTAGAGCCGCAAGCTATAGATGGCTGCAGGGGTGGTGTGGGTGGACAAATGAATTTTCTCATGCCTTCAAAAACATAAAAACTAGGAAAGAGATAAAAGGAGGCAGCAAATATGAGAACCCTTGCAAGAAGAAAGAGTGAACATTATAGTGATACATGGTATAAATATTGTGTCAGGATAGGCTAAGTTGTGCTACAATAACAAATAACCCCAAAAATCTCAGTGGCTGAAACCGACAAAGGTGTATTTCATGTTCATTACATGTATATCACAGGGCAGCAGAGCTCTGCTCATTGTGGTCCCTCAGGGACCAATGATGATGGAGATGCAGCCATCTTGAATACTTCCATTTGTCATGCAGAGAGAAAGACTTCTCAAGGGTGTCACACCAGTAAATAAATGCTTAGTCTGGAAGTTACACATGTCACATTCTGAGAAATAGTCAAATGATCCACCCGGACCACAAAGGGAACAAAAGTATAATCCTACCTTGTGCCCAGAAGCAGTAAACTCTCTTCACAGTTTGATATCTATATATCTGTGAATGTGAATACCTCCATATTTATTTTTATTAAAATGCTATCATATTATCATACATTCATTCATTTATTCATTTGATATATATTTACCACATACTTATTATATGCCAGGGACTATTCTAGGAGCTGGAAATAAAACAGTGAATGGGGCAGATTCTTCCAAAGTATATTTTGTTCACAATAAAGTGGTTTTTTGTTTCTCATGGTCTTTTTGAAGATCTACCTCTTCCTTTTTGATGGCTTTCTACTATCACTTTATATAATTCTCCCATAAAGTATTAAACTATTCCCTTTTTAAGAGACATTAGGGTTCTAATTTGCTACCATTAATTATGTACATACAAAATCTTGATGAACTTCAAGTGCATCCTATAAACAGTTTCTCTGTTCAATAGCTTCCCGAAGCAGCTTCTTGTTATCATACTTTTTTCTTTTTCTTCTCAATATTTGGTACAGTATTTTACACACAATGGGTATTTCGACAGCATTTGCTCAATGATCACTTGAAATTTCAGCATGACTTTTTTTTTCATGTTTCAATAAGAGACTGAATTCTTGCATTTAAATACATAAACATTTAAAACCCTAATTCTGTTTTGTAGATTTAAGTTATAATTCACTATAAAAGGCTGCTTATGGGCTTTCCCACCAACAACTTGTCATTTTTAATATGTTCTCATTATTAATAAAAATCTGTTTTTAAAAAAAAAAATTTCAAACTGCCTTTTGAAAGGGCCTCCAGGGAACTGCTGTGAATAACTACTGACGTGAAGAAAACCCAATATTTACCATGTGAAATTATCCTCTGTACACCCACAGGGACCCTTCCCAGAGGTTGCCTGGGGACCAGTGCCCCACCAGCAAGGAAGGTGTCTTCTCCCATGTCTCCTCCAGAAGCCCTTCTGATGTGTGGGTGCCCATAAATAACAAATGAGCACAAATGGTCCATTTGCATTGAATGGGATCTCTGTCTGTCTGTCTGTCTGTCTGTCTCTCTCTCTCTCTCTCTCTCTTTGATCATTTAATAACCAAAAAGACTATGTATTTACAGATTGTGAACAGAACTTTGAAAGCATGCAGCACCAAATCCGGCACTCACCAACCAAATTTTGTGGGGAGAAAAAAAAAAAGCACGTAAGTTCAGTCAGTGATGGCTGTGAGGAGGCAAAAAATGAACTTCAGGGAATTTGTGATTTGTGAACTTGGATGGTGAGAGAAATTTCTCCATATTTAAACTAGCAAGAATTGCTTAAGTGCATAAAAGTTGAAACATAGGGATAAAAAATGAACCTGTGAGTCGCTTAGAGAAGTGTTTTATAGCCTTTTTTAACTGCAACCCACAATAGAAGAAATGCATTTTCATCATGTCCCAGTACAAACACACATGTGTAGATACAAAAAGTTGCTTATTGTATGATTTCATTTACATGAAATATGCAAAACAGACAAAAGCCATAGAGACAGAATGCAGACTGCTGGTTGCCAAGGGCTGAGGAGAGGGGAGGGAGGGAGAAAATGCTTACTGGGTAAGGGGTTTTACTTCACAGTGATGAAAATGTTTTGGAACTAGACAGAGGTGGCAGTTGAACAACTTTATGAATGTACTTAATGTCCCTGAATTGTTCACTTTTAAAAGGTTAGTTTTATGATATTTGACTTTCACCTCAAGTTATTTTTCTTAAATGAGAATGCCTAGTACACAGAAGGAAACCCAATAATTATTAGTAAATTTTATTACCAGCTCCCTCCACATAAATATATTATTATTACATTGTTTTTCTTAAATGGTTGGTATACAATCCAAAGGTAGTAAGTTTGTCTTATTAACATTCTAATTTTAAAAATTCATAGACTCTCCTCCAGAGAAAGAAAGAGAAGGCAGCATCTAAAAAAAGCGAGGTATTTAACAACACGCAAAACTCCTGCAAGAGCCACACAACTAGATGAAAGTGGGAGCACCCAGCCGAAACTAAATGCAAAAACATGGCACAAACCTAAAGGAAGACAGTCAAGATTAATGAATATTTTTTAAAGGTAAACTTACTCATTGAATCTGGAGGCGGTAGCCATAATGGAGAGATTGTTCTCAGAGGACCCAGACTATTTCAACAAGCTGGAGAAGGGAAATGGGGGATGGGGAGGAGGAGGGGGAGGGAGAGAAATTGAGGAAAAAAAACAAAAATGCTTAGATATTTTTATATTTAGATAGATGTGACATACAACCTTTTATAAGTTTAAGAGGTATAGCATATCGATCTGGTACATTTATACTGCATAGGTGACTGACACCACAGCATTAGCTAACACCTCTATTGTATCGCATACGTAGTATTTCTTCTAGTGGTAGAGATGAATTAAGATCTAGTTTCTTAGCAAGTTTAATTATACAATAGAGTTTCAATGTCTGTAGTGACTGTACTGTGTATTAGTTCCCCAGGACTTATTTATCTACTAGTTGCACAAAATAAAATTTAATTGGAGCAATGCGACACTCTATTCTAGGTGTTTTTTAAAAGATATAGAATGAGGTAAATATAATTTAGGAGTTATGCTTTTAAAAATTATGTAGGGTTTAAATAAATAACTGCTGTGTGGATGCTTTAAAAAAAAAAACAAGCAAAAAAAACAAGATTTCATTGATATACAGCATTGCTGTCTAAGGAAAGAAAGGTAAGAGTTTCACCACAGTCATTGTACCGAATACATTTTAAGAGAGACACTGGTCAGGGACACCGATCCACTGTAATATATTCAAAGGAGACACATTTGGTTGGCAAAGGGTCTAGGAAAATAATCCAAGAAAAACTGGAAAGATTTTACCCAGGGGAGAGAAAGCAAAGAGAAACACAATAAGAAGAAAATTATAGACAGTTAAAATTATCCACAAAAATCCTCTAAACCACCTATAGACCACACACACACACACACACACACACACACACACACACACACACACACACACACACACACGCATTTGTTTATACATACTGAAGTTTGAAAATCTCAAAGGAAACAAAAGCATCTATGCACCTAAATGGGCTTCCGACCTTTAGGATAATTTATCAACCCCTAGAAGTGAATGGGGTTGTATGAGTTTCATATGGCTGCTATAACCAAGTACCATAAATAGTGAGCTTAAAACAACAAAAACGCATTTCCCCACAGTTCTGGATGCAGATGTCTGAAGCCAAGGTGTCAGCAGCACCATGTTCTCTCTGATGCTTCGGATAGTATCCTTCCTTGTGTCTTCTAGCGTCTGGTAGTAGCGTCAATCCTTGGTATTCCTCGGCCCACAGCTGCATCTCGGCCCACTGGACTTGCCTCTGTCATGGTACAGCATTTTCCCCTTGTCTCTGTCTTCATATGGCACTATCCTTTTTTTTTTTTTTTTTTACAAGGACACCAATCACACTGGATTAGGGCCCACCCTAAGAATTTCATCTTAACTGGATTGCATCTGCAGAGATCCTATTTCTAAGTAAGGTCACATTCACAGACTTCAACATATCTTTTTGGGGCACACGATTCACTCCATAACAGAGGAGCATGTAGAACAGATTCTAAGGTAAATTTGCACACAGCAAAGTGCCCACCGTTAGACTTTAACAGTAAGCCTTTAAAACGGCAATGGATGTTAATAGATATATTTGTTGATACGATAATTAATGTCTGCTAGACTTCCACTTAAATTTTCCTTGTTCAAACCCACATACATACTATAATGAAACTCTGAAAACCAAAAAGAGTTTGGAAGGAAACTTGGTCAGCTGTTTTCTTTTTAAATCAACATTTTTTATGGTGACCCCACTGACTAGCTTCGCTTTCCTGCCCTCAGGCATCTGTCTAGAGGTGAAGTTCTAAAGCCACCAACTAAGTGCATGCAGGTGAGATGGGACTGCCTTGGCCTCACTTCTTAATAGCTACAAGCCTCAGTCATCTCACAAACAAGATGGAGGAAACAGTGCCCCGCCCCCACCGCCACAAGGTCACTGTGCGTAAATGAGGCAATACCTACGAGAACAGCACTGAAAACAAAGACTGGCCCCTGGTAAGTGCTCAACAATGGCAGATAATGTTCACTGTTATTTAAAGGGTACAAGCTGTACTGTGTGAAAAGTGATCTAATGAATTCTATAGTGAATTCTACATGGTTTTAAGTGAATTCTCATTTACAGAAGTAACTAAGCAATTAGGGCAATCCGAGAGTCCAGTCTGCTTCTCAAAACAAGAGCTCCCCACTCGTGAGCATACGTAAGCAGAGGCTGTGTCCACCTGTCAGGGATGCCACCGGACATCTGCTCTCATCTGAACACAGAAGGCTTGTACCTACCTCACAAGGTTATCGTAAAGATTGAGAAAATCACAAAGGAAAAAGGCATGGCCCAGTGCCCAGGCATTCAGGAGGTGTTCCTACTATTGTAACCACATCTGCTACGAGGTCACGGTTAGAGCAGATTCTTGTCAATCAGAAGACTCCCCTCCAACTCTCAGCCAGTGTGACTTTATAGGAAGACCCTTTGCCGAGTATATTTTCCTAATGTTTATTTAATAAGAACACTGGCCTTGTAAATATTTCAGGAAGAAATAGAGTCCAGGGTTCTAAGGGCTGAGATTTTAAGGACTCATAAAAGTGTTTATTCTGAGATATCCATGGCGGCATTGTTTATAAAAAGTTAAGACTGAGAAATAACTAAAGCACAGAAAGTTAGAGAACTGGATGAAAAGCAATGGTATATGATTAAGAGCACAAGTTTGCAGCTCCATTCAGCCTGTGGCAAGTTAACTCTCTCAGCCCACTTTCCTCTTATTCACAGGGCAGTTGTGAAAATTTAAGCAGGTAAAGCGTTCAGCACAGCATCTGACATAACAAGCTTTTAATGATGATGATAATGATGATGACGAGGACAATGATGATTGTGATGGTGTTGATGCCACCGTCATGAAAAATAATGCTATAGGTCTATCTTTTCTTGCTTTATCTATAAAACTAATATATGTGGCTAAATTTTTTTAAGTAGGTCATAAATGAAGAAATGATAATACCTTAACCGAGTAATAAAAATTAGCACAACCAATGGTGATTGTGTGGCCCCACTTGTGATGACACTGAGACATACAACATTAGATAAACCTAAACTGAGGAACATTCTATAAAATAAATGGCTTATTCTTTCAAAATGTATCTGTCATGAAGCAAAGGAAGGCTAAAAACAATCCAGATTACAGGACACCAAAGAAACATGACAACTAAATGCTGTGTGTGATCCTGGACTAGATCTTAGACTAGAGACAAAAAAATAAATAAATAAAATAAAAATAAAGGCATTATTGGGGCACCTGACAAAATAGAATACAAATTATAGATAAAAGCATTTTATCTATCAACTTTCCTAAATGTAATAACTGTACTGTGACTTTGTAAGAGAATATCTTTGTTCTTAAGAAATGAAGCATTTAAGTATGAAAAAGTAAAAGGGCCTAAGCCATACAGTCTACTATCAGATAATGCAAAAAAAATTAATAATTTTATAAATATATGTACATATATACACATATACAGAAAGAATAAGAGAGAGAATGATAAGGCAAATGTGGCAAAATGTTAAAAATAAGTGAATTTAGTTTAAAGGTATTTGGGTATTCTCTATACTAGCAACTCTCCTATAAGTTTAAGTTTAAAATGTTTTCAAAATAAACAATTTTTTAAAAAATGTATCGGGAGGGGAAAGTAGTGGGAGTAGATATGAAACAAGACTGGCCATGAGTTGGTCACTGTTGAACCTGGGTGATAAGAATATGGGGTTCAGTACACAATTCTGCCTACTGATATATATATATATATATATATATATATATATATATATATATATATATATATATATATATATATATATATAGTAAAGGCAAGTTGTAGAGCACCAAAAATAGAATGATAGTTTTCTAAAATGTGCCTGCGCTCGTCCATGTGATTGTGGCATGTGTGTGCACATCTCTGTGTATGCATGTGACTATGGTGTCCTCACACGTTGGCATGCATGTGTGCATGAGCAAGTGTGCAAACATATGTATGAAAGGTAGTTACGAAAGGGTCCGGAGCACCTTTCTCCTCAGAGCCACGTCAGACAGCAGTGAAGAGCACACAATTCAGAGTCGGGCTCCCTAAGTTTCAAATCTCAACTCCTCTCTTAAGTGGAGCTGTGACTTGACCTTGGGAAACTTACTTAACCCCTTTGAAACTCAACTCTCCACCTACAAAATAGGAATGAGAGTAGGAACCAGTCCCAGGGTTATTAATGAAGCTTAAATGTATTTCTATAAAGTGCTCAGACTAATGCCTTACACTATTTTTACTATTATTTTTAGTAACACATGAGTAATTTTTACTGCCTCCTTTAACACCTTTCCTTATTGTCCAAACGTTTTTTTTACAGTGACTTTATGATGTGAAGAAACAAAAAGAACATTTTTATTCTAGTAAAATAGAAAAAAAAAGAGAGAAGGAAGGAAGAAAGAGAAAAAGAGAGGAAAAAATTTACTCTCCAGGGCTAATCCCAGTTCCCCTACAGATGAACTCTACGCCTTTATTGGATCATTTTAATTGCCATTATTTGAAAAAGACCCGAGGGGATTTTTTTTCCTAGAATATAAAAAATTCTTTTGTAATGCAAATAGTCCGTCTCTGGTGTATTTGTTCTATAATTTGGGAATTGGAAGTTTTTTAAAGGCAGAAGAAATATGAGTGCCCCCCGAGGCAATGGTAATTTTTTTTCTTTTCTTACTTTAATTTTGATCATTTTTATACATACAAAAGTTGGGGGAAAAAAGTGTATGAACACCTCTGTAGCTGCCATTTAATTTTAATAATGATGACCATTTTACCATGTTTGCTTTCTCTAACACACACAGATATACTTTTTTTTTTTTTTTTTTTTTTTTTTTTTTTTTTTTTTTTTTTTTTTTTTTTTTTTTTTTTTTTTTTTTTTTTTTTTTTTTTTTTTTTTTTTTTTTTTTTTTTTTTTTTTTTTTTTTGCTGGGCTAATGAAGTCACAGGCATCAACCCACTTTGCCCTTAAACACTTCTGCAGCATGACTCACTTAAGAATAAGGGCATTCTCCTAGATAACCACAATAGTATTAGATAATGGCAATTACATTTTAACACCACACCAGTAAACATGACCACAGACTACTTATTCATTTCACAAATATTTACTGAGGACTTACTATCAACCAATCAGTGAGCTAGACTGATGAGCAAAATAAATATAATCTCTGCTCATGAAATGAGATGCCAACATTTTAAAGCAGTCACACCGATCACTACATATAATTACGAATATAGTGAGTGTCATAAATGAAAGTACCACAGCATATTTACTTCAAGCTCACTTTTGATTACCTACTACTACTACTATCAATGGCTAGCATTGATCGTCATATTAATTAAGAGATGTCAAACTGCAAGTGACAGAACTCCAACTACAACGAGGTTAGGAGAAAAAGGCATTTGTTGGCTCACTCGAGGCACACCCAGAAGCAAGAGCTTAAATGATGGCTCCCTCTGAATTCCCAGACCCCATCTCCCCCGTCAGGGTTGATGTGATTCTCAGGCAGCCTCCCTCCACATGGCCAAAGAGATGGCTACTAGCAATCCAGGTATACAAGGACCTATAAAATTCTAGACCCAGGAAAAAGAGAGATGCCCTCTCCCCGCAAGGTCCCTGCACCAACTCTTAGAGACGACCTGATTTGCCCAGTTTGGGTCATATGCTCTTTCTGAACTAACCAATCTCTGAAGCCAAAGAAATGGAGCGCTCCCATTGGTCAGGATGGGTCCTATGCCCACCCATTTTACCAGGAGGATGGGCAGAATTGATGCCATCCAAACTCTAAAGAATGGTCTTTGTGTCATGTAAGATGTGTTAGATGCTCAAAAGCCATCCTGCCACCCCATGGCAGTGTCTGAAATTTTGCCTCTCTACAGTAGGTCCTGGAAGCTTTCATACTACAGTGCACACTCCAAACCAAATATAGGCAGGTGGGGATGAGAGGCAAAGGCATCCAGATTCTAGCTTGGTCTTTGTCTTAACAAGACAAGTCCACCAGAGGTCAGGGCGGAGCACAAAGCAGGCACAGTTTAGGAGCTGGCTCTTCAACCCTGGCTCAAATCAGCAACGTAGGCTAGTGGTCCCTGAGAACACAGAGGCTGCAGCAAGGGACCATGTTTCCTTCAGAATTGGCTTCCTAAGGAACAGGCTATACTTCAGAGCAGGAGCAGACTGGATGAGGAAAGCAGTTTTTAAAACGCTGTACTGTGCAGCTGCACCTGTTCAGCTGAACACAGCCCCAAGTGAGACATGGAATGTACCAGTACAGAATCGACCAGAAAGCCTGGATCTTTGACTCTGCTCCCTCCTGTCTCACTAGACTCACCTTCCACTAACCTCTGCCTGCTCACTAAGGGCAGCCACACTGACTGCCTTTCTTCGACTCGATCATGCCAAGTTCCTTCCCATCTCAGAGCCTCTGCACTTGTGGGTTCCTCTGCTTGCCAAGTCCTTGTCCTAGATCTCTGCATACTGGGCTCCTGTGAAGGAGGCCTCGCATTAAATGTTAGCACCCCAACTAAAGTAGTGCTCCACCCAGCAGCACTAACACATCACCCTGTTGAACTCCTTCATTTCATTAAACATGCTCTCAGCTTATGTTAATTTATTAAGATTTTATTTCCAGTACCCCACAACAAAGTACGGCAAACTCAGGAACTTTGTTCTGCTGTCTACCCAATACGTAAAATAGTGCCTCCTCAGAGCATAAGGACTCAGGAAAAATTTGATGACTGAACAAACAAATGAATGAGCTCCCATTTCCCACACATAAAACAAGATGGTTAGATTATACAATATTAACAATGGCTAACACACTAAACGTGTGTGTTGCACATTGCACACATCACTAGGGGCCTTGGGTAGCACTGTAGCTGGTTGATTTTATTTTTTTTTCAGCCCTAACAAGATCTAAAATATTCTCAGGGCCTCAAATACCCAATATAATGCTTCTGATGCCAAAATTCCTCACTTTGACATTTATTCCTTTGGCTGAGTTCAGAACTTTCAAACTATCTTTTATCTACAGAAATATTTATTCAAGTGAAATTTCACCTGGGAATCCTATATGAAAAACAATTTGAAAAACAAGCATGTATGTTAGACCATTTAAAAGCCTTGAACAAATTTCAAGAACAGGAGTCATAAAGATGATATCATCATCTCTGACCAAACGGTAATTGAGCTTGAAGTTTATAATCAATAGAAGAGGAGACATTTCTCTATGTACAAGTATTCCTGCTAATAATTGAAGGGAAGATAGATTTAGTATTTTCCTACTCTTCAGGACTTAATGGAGCTAAGCAATGAGCATGGAAGCCTGCTAACATGACAGAGACCATCAGATAACATGTGCCTCCCGATAAAAGAACACGCCGTTACCCATGAAGGAGTCTCACCAAAATAAATCACGTCTAAATCTGATCAGACCTAGAGATTTAACTACCAAGTTACAGGAAATACAGAAGAACTCGTTAATATAATCACGGGAATACAATCAGCAAAAACCAAAGAGAAGGACACTAAATCTGAATCTTTGAAAATAAATTATGAGGAAAAAAAAGATAATAAAATGGAAAAAAATTAAGTTAATAAAGAGATAAATTAAGAATCTCAACCTATTTGGACATTTAAACATACACTGAGCCAAAAAGTTATTACAGTTTTTCAACGTAGAAATGAAAAAGCCACTGAGGTATTACAAAGGTTTTAATTTTAATAAAGTAAACATTGATAACTGCAGTCTATATAAACAAAAAGCTGTTTAGGGTTCACGATTATTTTTTAAAAAACTAAAGTGTTCTTCAGACCAAAAAAAAAGAAAGAAAAAACGTGAGTAAACCACTAAGGATTATCACGAGCCATGACAACAAGTCCCTTTCTTCCTGTGATCTCATAAGGAGCCATTATTAATGGGATTCCAGCACCTACGAGACCCTGGTTAGAGCAGGTTTTCAGTCCTGAGCTCAGGGGGTTGGTTTTCAGTGACCTGAGGGACATCTGATCAGAGTTAGCTTGTTTTCTCCTTAGCATTGTGGCCCTTTTGTCTACTTCGCTTACTAATCTTTCCCTTTACTCTTTTTTTCTCATTTTTCCTTGTTCATTTTTTCTCATTTAGTTTTTTCTTCCTTTTTATTTTTTCACATTTTTCTTGATCTTTTTTCTCATTTTTTTCTTTTTCTTCAGTTTCCTCTTTTTTCTTTCTCGTATTGCTTTCTTTTTTATTTATCCCTTTTTCTCATGTCTTTTTTTACTTCATTTATTTTTGTTTAGTCTGCCATTGTGTTTTGACTCTGTTTGAACAGGCAGTTCATCAGGCGTTGTTTGGAAGTGATTTTCTTTTGAGGTGGCCTGAACCAAGCTTCTGACCAGCTTTCCCCAGGTTTAAGCTGACCTGAGGATACCTTTCCTCTGAGCTCAGCTATAAATCCAACATCTTCAGGGCCTCTCTGCCATCTCTGCTGAAAAGGAGGCCCATGTTGGCATCAACCTTGAGACCACCGACAAGAGTGCCGTTGCCCTGGTGAAGCTGGTCTGAAGCATCCTAATGAAGAAGAGGTAGCCATGGAGACCGCTGACATGACCCAACAGAATTCCTCCAGCCTACAAATGATCCCGCAAAGTAAAAACCATGAAGGCTACGAAACGTCCCGAACACACTGAGATTACTTGACGTGATGGAGCCTGAAGACAGGACTTCTTGTTGTGGAGAGTACCCAGGGGTTCATGGCAGTGTGCAAGAAGAAGAGATCCAAGCCAAATTCTGGCCGACAGTGTCTGCTAAATAGTATGGGCACCAGATGCTCATTTTTCATAGAGACTCAAAGACAGAAAACCAGCTCCTGGATGCTGACTTGAACGTCGAGTTTGAGACTTTAGCTTTGGCAGCAAATTCACCTTTGGCAATAAGCTAGATACCCTCTGGGGCAGTCCCCCATTAGGATGCCCCAGAACTCTCCCAGAGCCAGAGGTACAACAGACCTGCCATGGCTGGTGGAAGCTGGGTCAGTGGGTCTCTGCCTTTGATGGGCAGAACTTCAGAGAGCTGTGGGAGGAAATACTGGGTAACCACATTCCCTTAGACTTGCATGGAATAATAAAACCTGCTCAAGATGTCTCATTCTCAATCTCAGCAAGAGAGACACTTCAGAGCAAATCGTGAAGTATCTATGGATGAGGGACTAAAACCTTATGTAGAGCTACCCTCCAACTACTAGTATCCCCAGACTGATTCATCCATGGGTTACACACAGGAAGAGATCCAGGACTTGCTGACAGGCCAGAGGTACAATGAGATGATAACTACCTATCTGCTCCGGGGCTACTAGGGACCCAAGCTGCAGGTCTATACCCTCACCCCGAAGGCCCAGCCTTCAGCAATCTGACCAATAGCAGCACACCCGCCCCGTATCACAAAGTACAGCATTACGGGCACTGCCAACCCCACGCCTGGAGTTGTGGGGAGCCTGACATTCCCACCTTTAGCTGCTGTATCAGTTTGCTCAGGCTACCATAAGAACATACCACAGATTGGGTGCCTTAAACAACGAAAATTGATTTTCTCAAAATTCTGGAGGCTGGAAGTTCAAAATTAAGGTGCCATCAGGGCTGATTTCTAGCAAAGTCTCTTCCTGGCTTACAGACAGCCTCCTTGTTGCTGTGTCCTCACGTGGTCTTTTTGGTGCCCCAGCCTTTTCTATGTCTCTTCCACTTATTAGACCACACCTATGATGATGGCCCTACCCTTATGGCTTCATGTAAACTTCCTCACTTCTTCAAAGGCCTTTTCTCCAAATACAGTCACCTTGGGGGTTAGGACTTCCACATATGAATGGGGGTGGGGGACACGACTCAGTCCATAACAATTGCTACTCTAAGAATAAATTCTCAGAGGATGGAGGCAGATCCTGACGAGGATCAGGGGACAGGAAAGAAGACCCCTGTCCTGCCCCCTACCCTTCCTGGAGAGGAAGAGCACTACCCCTGGCTCCTGTGCCAACAGCAACCTCTCCTCCAACACCAGTCGGAGCAGGAATTCCCCACTTTGGGAGAAAGTCGGCTTCAGCAAGGCCGCCAAGCACAAGGCACAGACAGCCCAATCATGCCAGGGTCCATGACCTCCAGGGATTTTGCTTCTGCTGCAATCTCCCTGGCTTTGCCCCACCAGCACCGGAAATCCAAGACAGCCTAGGTGGAGCCCAGCCAGGCCTCTGGGCTGCACGCCACGTGGACTAACTGTCAGGTGCTGACCCCAGAGTCCCCATGGTGGCCTTTTCCTCCACCCACAGCATCAGCAGCAATACTGGGATCCCAGAAAGAGCCAATTCCCCCCAGGGTGTATCCAAAGGAAACTCCAGACACACCGAGCAGCTCCAACAGGTGTGAGGCCAGAGTTTTGCCCAGTGTAACCCCAGCCACTCCCTCTGCTCTGGCAATAGTCACGGCCAGCATTGGGCCACTGGGGGCTCCTCATTCCTCAAGATATCCTTCAAGTCTGTAATGGAGATGTCTTTGTTTCAGGTTTGCCAGAAAGAACCTGAATGAGCCTAAAAACAAATATTAAATAGAGATGCTCAGACCTGGAGAAGCCAAGCCAAACACTGCACTTTACGTGGAGTATGAAGACCACAAGCTCCAAGGAGCCAAATGAGATGACAAAAAATTGGGCAGGGTGCTTCACACAAAAAGCTGCCAGTGTGAGCTAAATAGGAAATGGTGCTACTGTGCCTGCAGAGGCACACTGCAAGGTGGAGGTGTGCAGACTCCACACCCTATTGGTCTCTCAACATTTAAATGCAAACCCAGCTCTTCCATAGCTCTCAAAAGCATTGCCTCCAAAATAACAAAAGAGCTTAAACTTTACAAGGCTGCCAGATTTTTAGGGCAGTGAAACTACTCATTATGACATTATAATGAATACATGTCATTATATGTTTGTCCAGACCCACAGAATGAACGTGCAGCACCGAGTGTGAACCCTAATGTAAACTATGGACCATGGGAGGTGTGTCCATGTAGGGTCATCTATTGTAACAAGTGCGCACACTGGTGGGGGACATGGATAATAAGAGGGTCTGTGGTGGGAGAGGGGAAGGGGCCCAACCCTGAATGGACTAAGGAAGGGTTGCTTCATCACATGCCTGGTGGTTGACAGAACAGTCGGTGTTGGGGCCTCCTCTGGGCCCCTTTTCTTTGCTCCCCATGTTTTCTCACCTTCTGAAAGGACAATCCGGGCTTCACCATGTGGTGGCAAGGGAGGGCAAGCCCAGTGCACAAAGCCCAGGGCATCACATTTCTTGATGCTCCTTTGACCAGGGCAGGTCATATGGCCAAGCCCAGATTCAAGAGGTGGGGAAATAGACTCCACCTCGTGAAGGAAGGATCAGAAAAGTTGTGGCAAAGGAGAGTACACTCTGGGATGGGAGGAGTTTATAGCCATTTGTGAACCTGCTTAGCTCTAAATTTTTAAACAACAATTGATGTGAATTCATATTGCAGGTAATCAGTGACTATAAATATATAACTTAAATAACTAAATCCTCATGTTAGCCCTCTGTGGTTTGGTTCATAAAGAAAAGCTTTTCTACCAGTAACAAGTTTATACAACAGCCCATGGTTTTGCTTTTCACAGAGCTCTCTTGTGCAAATCTCTTGCCCAAATGAGTCAACTGAGCTATTTCTATAAACATACTATTTACATCAATGATTCCCAAGAAAACAAGCATACCCTCCCCTGAACCCTCACCCAGAGAGACTTACCAGACATGAGGTGGGCATGTATAATTTGAAAACACTCAAATGAACCACACAATTTTATACTTAGAAAATGAAAAATATGTAACTAGTTTTAATAATACAAATTACAGAACACATCATATTTATAAAATGGAGACATGGTTTTTAAAACTTGAGAAGCACTAAGCAAATACTGGAAAGATTTCAGTTTCAGGTATACCTTAAGCTCAGTAGAAGCCATTTCTCTATAAAAGAGACCCTGTCCAGTCAGAGAGCACGCATCCCTGGGACAGCCACAGAATACTCTCCTGGCTGAATCTGCCGGCTGGCTGGTTGGCGCTTGGCAACCTGACAAGTGTTTTGCATTCAAAAGGTCAAGCTCTGATTGAATCTGCCCAGAGCCTTTGGTGAAGGGCGCCTTGCCACTCATGCCTGGGTGCCTTGGTCTGGCATCTGTCCCCTGCCCCTGCCATTCTGACAGGTGTGGAAGAAGGGACCCAAGTTCCTACCAGCCTGGGCTGTCAGTGCAGTGACAGCAGCCCTTTTGCTGAAGGTCAAACTCTAATTTTTTACTCCAGGGAGCCTTGCTTTTCTCTTTCTTCGTCTTAATGTTTGTATTTTTCTGCTACGTTATAGTCTTCAAAACATTTTCCTTTTCACTCTCCCATCTGATCCCCTCCAATAAGAGAGAGGTGTCACAGCTATTAGGAGCTTCCCTTTTGGAAGAACAAACTGAGGCATGTTGGGAGAAAGGGTTAAGAACAAAGGTTCTGGAATTAGACTCCTGCCAGGTACCAACCAGGTTACCTTGGGCAAATTATACAATCTCTCTCAGTTTTCCTATATATAAAACAGAGATGATAATTTTCCTATTTCATAAGGTTTTTGCAAGAACAAAGTATAACATAAGTAAAATGTCTGGTATATAATAATAGCACAATAAACCATCAGTATGTTTTCATTATTTGTACTGCTCCTGTTATCACAAAGCTAGTGAACAGCAAAGCAAGGACCAGAAAGCACATCCATGGACCTGAAAGCCACACTCCCTACCTCCATCTTTTTGTAGAGAAAGTGGGGCTTTGGGATGTTCTGCGGTCCCAAATGAAAAGCAAGCAATCCCATGAAGCTGCAGTCTAGAGGTCTCCACTAGATTCATCTTCCTAAAAGAAAACTTCTCTCACAGCTTTCTAAAACTTCAGAAAAGAACCCCAGGGCCCTAAAATCTTTTAGCTACTTCCAAAAATCAGCTACTACAAAAACTGGGTTTGTGCTCAGAACACTGTTATCCTTCCCCTCCACGGCCTGCACTTCCAATCCAGGAAAGTCAGTGTTCCCAGGGAAATCAGCTCTACTAATAATCAAAGTTCTCATTTATAGCCAAGAGTTTCAAATCTTCCAACTAACCTTTCATCGAATTTGCTCAAAAACCCCCAAATTTTAAAGGTTTGAGTTATTTTTTCCTCCTCTATTTCTGGGAAATTATCAATAAATATGTTAGTGACCAGGGGAAAGTTATAAGATACACAACAGGAACAAGAAAGTAAAAAGCTGACAGCCTACGTGACATAGTAATCAGGCTGCCAGTCCCTGAAGACTCAGTATCCTGAGCACAAACCCAATTGTTGGTATAGTGGGCACAGTTGACTTTGCTCACTAAAAAGAAAATTAAAAATGTGTGTTATAGAATGCAAAAGCAAACATGGAAAAGCTTAGAAGCAGAAAAGAATTAATTTGAAATGTAGTAATGACATTATAGAAAAATATTAAATGTGAGAGAAAATGAAGAAAGTCAGAATCCTCAGGAAATACATTAAACCATGGCTGTGAAAGACAAAGAAAATGGAGAAAAAAAATTATATAGAAATCTACCTTTATTGTTTGTGTCTGACCAAAGAACAGTATAATGAATCTCTCACTACCATTAAATTAAACACAAATTGCTTTTGTTTCTAATTAACATCTGCCTGAGTCAAATGTGATGTGTCAAAGTCTTTTTTAATGCCCTTCTCATGCCACAGAAATATAACCAGAATGAAAGATTATGGGTGTTTTTTCAATAGCTTTCTCTAAAGTAGAGGCCAAACCTTATAGAAGGTATATGTGAGAGTCATTTGAATTCTAAATGCATTTTCAAGAACCAGCTCTATTACAGTGCATAGCAAATGAATCCATAATGAGGAGATATTCCAGACCAATTGTTTCCAAATTATGCTTTTAAATTACCTTCATTTCTCTTTTAAAAATATGCCTTGTTATTTTTAAATAAGAAACCCTTGACTTTTCTGGCATCAAATTACATCTCCAGTTTCTATGGTTGCTCTCTCTTATGCCTTTACACACCAGCATGCCACACCAGACTCAGACCCTATTATTCCTAGTAAACTCCTAACATCCTTCCAAAACCAGCTTAAATTTCACCTGTCTATAAAACCTTTACCAGCACTCCCTGGTGGATTGAGAAATCACTCCTGGGTGCTCCTACCAACCTATATTCGTGCATCCATGTTATACAGGTGGCCTTCAGAGGAAATATTTTCTTCCAATGTCTGAACTCACCAGGTTAAGGGTATAGCCACAGTATCTAGATTGTATTAATAATCAAGTAACAGAAATCTAGGGGAGCTGGCTTAAATTTAAAAGGGTGGGTGAGGTTGGATATATATTATAAGCACATGAGAAGCTCATGGAATCCAAGCCAAGAAGAGACCAATATAAGAAACAGAAAATCATCTAGATTCCGAGGTCACTCCCATATTCCAACACCCGTTCACCCCTACTCTGCTCTGCTCTTTAATCACTACAGACTGATGTTTCTGTTATCAGTTTACACAGCAAAAGAGAAGGGTAGTGGTGGAGGGACTCAGCTCCACTGCAATTTTTGTACCAACAAAAAAGGCATCTAGCCATGCAAAAAGAACCCCTGTGGTCCCAATTCCAAATTCTAGCAAAGGAATCAATTGCCCAGCTTGAATCATGTGTCCACAGTGATACAATTTCCTAAGTTCAGATGGTCAGAGCTATGTGGTTTATGTTTTTTGTTGTTTTTTAAATTTATTTTTAATTTTTAAAATTTTCCAATTACAGTTGACATTCAATATTATATTAGTTTAAGGTATACAGAGGGCTATGTGATTTAAACGTAATTAGTGGGAACATGGGAGAGGGGATAAAGGAGAAAGGAGAATTAACGTGAGCAAAGCAGACAGCCCAAAAGGTGACTCCTACACACATTTTGTTGAACAGAAGGGAGGGATGGAAAGAAAAGGGAAAGAAGGGGAGGAGGGAAGGACAGATCCAAATCTAGTTGGAGGGCTTCCTCGTGGTGGTAAGAGTCAAATCAGAAGGTCAGGAACTTAGTGAGCGCCTCACTGGGGATGCTCGTGAGATCCAGTGGTAGCGACATCATTAATGCACACATGACACGATGAGTACATGCAAGTGAGTAACCACTGACGCAAACTCTTACCTTCAAGAATATGTGTGCTAATCAATAGCAGGGATCGGTAGCTTAGGAAAAGTCAAAAATACGCAAAGTGAACACTGAAGAGCCCCAAGTGGAAAAAAACATATACCTGTTCAGTGGCATCTGCTCCAAACTTCCCAGGGGTCTGTGGTCTTCATGTTTAATATGAATCAAAATTAGGCAGGCAGAGGAGAAACACAGACATATGCACCCTAGAGTGCAAATGTGTGCTCCCTGCAGGAAGCTAGTTGTCCTTTGGACATCATACTGTAATAAGATGAAAGCCTTGGTATGGTCCGAGCTTCCAAAGTGTGGTTCACATCAGAATCTTAGCAGAGAAATCTGCATATTTCATGAGCTCCCGAGAAGCCCCTTACGTACCTCACCACTGTGTAGTAGTGTGGCGGGCAGCCTCTAAACTGACCCCCAGTGATCCCCAAGCTACGCCCTTTGGTAGTCCCCTCCCACTGGATCAGGTTTGGTCTGTATGACCAATAACATATACAGCAGAAAAGACAGTGTGACACTTCCAAGACTGATGACAGAAGACGGGCTCCCGTCTTGAGCTCTCGCTCTCTCTTGCTTGCCCTCGCTCTTTCTCACTCTCACTCTGCTTCTCCTTCTCCCTCTCCTTTTCCCTCTCTCTATCTTTTCTTACATAACTCCTACTGGAGAAAATCATATCATGAGCAGCCCTATGGAGGGCACCATGTGGCGAGAAACTGAAGTCTCCTACGAACAGCCACATGAGTAAGCTTAGAAGTGGGTACTTCAGCAACTGCTGCAACAAAATTAGAGACTCTGAAGTTAGAACCACTCAACGTAGCCATTCCCAGATCCCCAACACTCAGAAATCTTGTGAAAAAATAAATGTTCATTGTTTTAAGTGGCAATGCGTGGGGGTAATTTGTTCCACAGCAATAGATTATTAACACACACAGCTCGTCTCCAAACACTTGCCCCTTCTTATCCCTGATTACTGCTCTATCAAGAGATGAAGATTTTTTTTCTCTACACCACTTAAATCTGGGCTGCTCTGTGACTGGTTTGAGCAACAGAAGGCTGAGGGAGTGACATTCTGGAACTTCTGAGCCCAGACCTTAAGAGGACTAGTTGCTTCCACTTCCTACCACTTGGAACGCAGACACAGGCTGTGAGCCACCAAAGCCACATGGAAAAGATATGTGGAGGAGACAAGTGCTCTGCTTGGCGTCCCCAGCTGAGCTCCTAGCCAACAGCCTGCCCTGAATGTGGGCCACATGACCGAGCTGTCTTGGCCGTTCCACCTGGCTGAGCCCCTCAGATGACGGCAGCCTCCCCCCGACACCATGCAAACAAAAACTGCCCCGTCAACCTGGAGAATCGTGAAAAATTATCATGACTACTGTTGTTTTAAGTCGCTAATTTTGGGGGGAGTTTTTATGTAGCAACAGATAACCAGAACATACTGCCTTAGGCTAATGAATTGTATGAATGGATTCTGAGCATCAGTCTATTAAATGAAGTACAGATATCTGTCCAAAGAACATTTCCAGGCACAGAACTCACGCCATATAAGACAGCTTTGTAGCTGGCATCTATCTCCTTTGCATCCACTGTGACACTGGGTATCTACCACTTAGGCTTTTTGACATTGGCTCCCCCAGTTTCATTCCTGCTTCTAATGACAACAGTAAGCACTAACTTTTACTAAGCTCTGCAACATGCCAGGCATTGACCTAAGTACTTAACTTCTCTTAATGTATTAATTTATTATAGCATCCCTAAGAGGTAGGTCCTATTGTTAGCTGCATTCTCCATAGGGGCAAAGTTGGGGCTCAGAGAATTGAAGAACTTGCCCAAGCTCACAGAGAGCTGATCGGTGGTGGAGCCAGCAGGGGGTGCTGGGCAGTCCAACTCCACATCCATGTTCCTAACCACTATGACACATTGCCCTCAACCTACAAGGCAGATGCCAATGTTACCTCTGTTTTAGGGACATGGAACCTGAGGCTTAAGGACAGTGAGTCTTAAGGGAAGAGCTAGAAGGAAAACTTCCTCTAACACCTGCATTCTTTAACACGCCCCTTTTCTGCATCTCCACATTTGGAGAACTAGCAGACTATAGCAGGGTCCAGTCCTGTCATGTTATCTCGACTCTTCTCAGCTCTATCTTATCAGGTATTTTAAGAACGAGGGTGGGTGAATCACACACCTGTGGTGTAAATCCAGCAGCTACTTAATCCTTCCACCTCCCTGTAGAAAGAGATCATCAGACATTATAAATATGCCTTTGATTTCTTCAAATACTCTGTAAGCAGCTGGCTCATTTTCAGGAACTCAGAAGAAGCTCATATTTAGAAGTTCAGAGAGGTAGAAAAAAAATTCAGCAAAATTCACAGATCTGCCCTTAACCCCTCTCCTCCATATTGTTCAAAAGCCAACTGACTAGCACCCCCTTATCCACAGGGAAAATGTTCAAGGACCCCCAGTAGAAGCCTGAAACCATGGATAGAACTAAGCCCTATAGATACCGTGCTTTTTCCTATACATCCGTACAGTTTAATTTATAAATTAGTCACAGCAACAGATTAACAATAACAAATAATAGAACAATGATAACAATATATTGTAATAAAAGTTATGTAAACGTGGTCTCTGTCTCTCACAATATCTGATGGTGCTGTACTCACCCTTCTCGTGATGGTGCGAGGTGGCACAATGTTGACGCAGCGAGATGAGACGGAGTGAGGTGAATGACGTGGGCATCATGACGCAGCATTAGCCTGCTCTAAGGCTTATCTGAACACAAGCACTGGGACACCACAGCAGTGGACCTGATAACCAAGATGGCTACTCATAAAGACTGACGGCAAGGACGGTACACAGCGTGGAGACGCCAGAGGAAGGGCTGCTTCACGCGAGACAGCGCGAGATTTCATCACGCTACTCAGAACAGTGCACGATGTAAAACTTATGAATTGTTTATTTGTAGACTTTTCCATTTCATATTTTCGGACCACAGTCAGTTGACCACAAGTAACTGAAACCACAGGTAAGTGGGGACTACCACATAACAGCATGTTTAAGTCTGTGCAACAGGGACCCTCAAAGCCTGGAATGTTTACCATCTGGCCACTTTCAGAAAAAGTTTGACCACCCCTAGCCTAGTAAAATATATGTTCCTACTGCATATTAACCAGCACTTTAATCCATCTTTGAGTGATGTTTTAATAGGAGTCAATGCAAAGTGTTCTGAGAGCACCATTAGACTTTAAAAGTTCCCCTACACATGGTTTAGAGCTGCCATCTATATAAAGTTAAGGCTTCATATTGCAAACAAACTATTCAAGCTATAATTACTAGAAACTTGTATAAAATAATATGATTTTGGTTTTCTATCAGTCCGAATTCAATCAAATAACGGAACCACGAGCACTATTTCAGTATTAGGAAAATCATTATGTTTTTAGGAAATAGAAATAGGAAAGTTATTAAGTTCATTATAGAAATAATATTTAGCATAATTTTAGGAGAAGCTGAAGAAGAAAAGGTCTGAAAAGGGTGACTGGAGGGTCAGGAGAAAGTAACTAAGTGGCTTTCCTGCAGCCTAGCCTTCAGGAACAAGCCAGGGAAGCATGAGGGTATAGAAAATCATGTGCCTACCAATATCGTTGTCATTGCCTGATACTTATTCTTCCTTTGTAAAGAGTCCCATTTGCAACCATTCAAAGAACATAAATACACCCCAAAATTCTATCCTTTAGAGAAGTTATAATGATTTGTCTTACATTGGAATGAGAAGGGTCCTCAGTCAAACCCATCATCATCCTGGTAAGAAGTTACAATGATATTCAAGTTTTACTTCTCTGCAGAATATCTTCTCTCGCTCAAATTAAGTGTTCAACTCGCAACTTTATTTCCACTTTATTGACTTTGCGAAACTTCTGGAATAGTGACTGGGTGAGTGATGGCTTTAAAACATGTTTGCAAAGTCCCTGACACATCTTCCACAAAATGCAGGGTCAAATTCAACCTCCTTTGATTGCGGGTTGACCTTGACTTCTTCAAAGGGATAGGATGCCGAGGAAGTGACAACATGAGACTTCTGTGGCTAGATCATAAAATGCACTAGAACTTTTACTGGCTTTTTTTTCTCCTTCGAACATGCACCCCTGGAGCCCTGAGCCATCATGTGCAAAGTCCAATTACGCTGAAGCCACAATGCTGGAGAGATGATTACATAACGAGACTGCACAGAGCTAGAGAGGGATGTTTGAAAAGGCCTGGTTGATCCAGATGTTCCAGATGTCCAGCCTAGGCTAAGAGCAACTTTCACATACGCCCACTCTCCAGCCTCCAAGCTGCCCCAGACCTCACTAAGTAAAGCAGAAATGAACTTTCTCCACCAAGCCCTGTTCAGACTACAAATTTGCAAGCAAAATAAATGTTGTTGAGTGGTAAAGTCATATGTTTTAGGGTAGTTTATTTTGTAGCCATTGTAACTGAAACAGTATGCAAATTAATTGTCCAAATAAACTGTAGAGTTTTAAGTCAGAACACAGGTTGAGCTACCAGAGGTAAAAATGTATGCTTACCAATGTATCACTATGGAACTTTATTTATTCATGTCATTCATCTATCCATCCAACAAATATTTATGAAGTATCTACTTTGTGTGCCGGGGGTACAGTGGCAAAGACAGAAATGATCTCTGCCTTGATGGAACCTTCAGGCCCCTGTGGGTTAGACATTGAATAAGTAATTTCTGAGTGTTACAAAAGAGAAAGCCCGGGATGCTTTGTCACTTAATAAGTCACATGTCTTTTCTGGAAATTTCTTAAAGATACATTCTCTTTAATTAGTAAGAGTCATTTAGATTCTGACAATGTTCCAGATATAGAGTCGGGGAGAGATCAATTTACAAATGCAGGTGTCCTACTGGGTTACAAGGGTTTATAGTGGCTGCTTTCAACTGTGACAGTCAGCTGTCCTTTCACTGGATCAAACATACACGGACAAGATGCTACTTATATGCTTTCTCCTGTGCCTACTTCAAAATTATTTACAATGATGAAACTATAAGATCACCTTGTCTAAGAAACACTGCTACACAGAGCGGCTGTAGTTTGAATGCAAATCGAAATTACTCACGAGATCTATATTAGTAGCTAAAAGCTTTCTCATCAGGCTGCCGATAATGAAGTTTGCTAACCATTCTAGTGCATAAAGTAGAATTATGAAAACTGATTCAGTCTAATTATCAAAGGGTCGGGGTTTTTCCACTATTCTCAAAATGTACCCATCAAAGCAGCTGAAAAACTCGTTGTCCAGAATTTAAATTGCCTATTGCCAAGGCTCAGTGACTGCTCCAGGAATGAACAAAAGTACTTAAAATCTCCGGACTGTTTGATTACAGGTACCCATCCGCCATTTGCTCAATCATGTACAACTGTGCAATTAATACAAATGGTGGCACATAAAAGGCTGACGGAGGTAGATTTGGCCTGTGGGCAGAGTGCCAGTTTGTTAGAAGAAAGAGCCAGGAATAGAAGTAAAACGGAGAACAGAAAAGACACAGGCCCCTGTGCAACATACTCCCTTGGAGCTTAGAGTCTAATGGGGGAGAAATACAAGTAAGTGGGCATCAATAATGCAGCGCGTAAGAGCTGTGTGGCAGAGGAGCTGATCAGAGTGGTGTGGGAGCCAAGAAAGGTACCCTGAGGAAGCAGCCTCTAGGTTGAAGGTCGTGTACAGTCAGCAAGGCCAAGGAGTGGGCACAAGGGGCAGGAGAAAGCGTGGTTCAGGCTGAGTCAGATAGAAGCTAAGACACACTGAAAACACAGAATGTTAGAAGAACTAAAAAAATTCAGAATGGTTGGAAGATTAGGAGGCAAAACGAAGAGAGATGAGACTGGACAGGTAGGGAAAGGGGTTAGCCTGGTCACAGAGGGCCTTATACGCCATTTTAAAGAGGTTCAACTTTCTAGTCCTTAGATTTCGTTTCTAACACAAAACAGACATGTTCAGCTGGTACCTTGAAAAATGATTTTAAAGAGATTCACTTTTATGAGCATCTCTAAAAATTGGAGAGAATCAGTTCTTCGCTGATCTTAGAACAAGAAGACTGAGAACACGAAGTTCCCATTCTTATGCTGAAGTTTTTTCAATTCCAAAGACCAGCAGCTGTTTACTCTTTAACCCACCAGGCCCTAAACTCTCTGTTCAGCAGATGGGAGAGAAAGGCCACAGAAAGAAGTCTGAAAGCTTGGAAAATACCAGCCTCCATCCTCAAGAGGGAATTAATCCAGCAAAAAGAATAAGGATTATTGTTTCAGATGTGCACAAGAGTAGGTAAATACTGAGAGATTTTCTTTTGCACATAAGAAAGATTCCTGTATAGATATGTATGCCTTTTACCAGGGTCTCAGAAAAATCATGTGTTTTATACTTTAGCATACAACACACATGAATACACTACTATCACTTGGTAGTGACCAATTTTACTGCAGGCAGAGTGGTGCCACACCTGTACATTTACTAAGTAAGAGAATGACCACCTCTCCTGAAAGTTACCCTGTTTGCAGAAACAGCCTGAACCAAGCATAGGATGTCTCCTAGACAGAATGCTAGCTATGTAGTATACTCAACATGGTGCTAGAGAGTGAGAAAATAGAGATAAATTAAATATAAGTGACAGTCCATTGAAAGTCCTGTCATAGGTCTGATGACATGGGGCAGGCAGGGCTTCTGGAACAAACAATTCTGTTCCGAAAAAAAACCTCACACTTTGCTGAACCACCCAGGCAAAATCTATAATTAAGAAACCCCTTAACTTAAAACTAAGCAAAATAACAAGTGTATTAGAGTTTCTTATTGTTACTATAATAAATTACCACAAGCTTGGTGGCTTAAAACTACACGAATTTATTATCTTACAGTTCTAGAGATCAGAAGTCCAAAATGAGTCTTACAGGTTAAAGCCAAGTTGTCGAGAAGCCTGCAATTCTTCTGGAGACTAGGGAGAACCCACTCTTGGCCTCTTCCAGCTTCTAGAGGTCACCCCCATTCCTTGGCTCATGCCTCCCTTCCCATCACTCTGTTTTGTTATCCCAACCCCATTTTTCCCTTTTTTTTTCCTGCTTCACTCTTTCCCTTCTAAGAACCCTTGTAATTCTGTTGGGCCCAGATAATCCAAGATAATCTCCCCATTTCAAGACTCTTAACTTAATCACATCTCAAAGTCCCATTCTGCCATGTAAGGTAACACAGTCATAGGTTCTAGGAATTAGGACATGGGCATCTTTAGGGGCCATTATTCTACCCACCACAACAAGTAAAGATCAGCCTGTAAGAATGAGAGTAAGACTCTGCTTTGTTCAAAATAAGTCCCAGCACAGTGCCTGGTTCATTATCGGTACTCAATCAATACCTGTTGCATAATTGAGTAAATTATTAAGGAAATATAAAGGGTGTAATGCTTCCTGTGATAACTCCTCATGTGATTAAGGTATGCACAGTTCCAAACCCTGTAATGTGTTGTCTCATTCATGGGTACCAAGTTTCAGTTTGGGAAGATGAAGAGTTCTGGAGAGGGATGGTGGTGATGGTTGCACAATAATATGAACATACTTAATGTCAATAAATTGTGCACTAAAATGGTAAGGTTATAAGATAGATGATAGATAGATAGATAGATAGATAGATAGATAGATAGATAAGGTAGGTAGATGGATAGGTAGATAGATCCACACTCAAAGAATATGAAGGACTAATTAAAAGAGTCAGTAAGTCAAAAAAACAATTATGCAAAGGTCCTTGACCAAAACAGTAACATCCTACTTAAATTGGTATCCTTCCTGTAATAATTCTCTGCCAAAAAAGGTGTAGAATATCCTCGGTGCTAGGGCTAAGTCTTCTCATTATTTTGTTTTCCTCTTAAAGCATTAGAATTTATCACAGGTCATGTTCATTAAGCCAAAATGTTTTCATTATGGTTTTCAAGTTACATTAATGCAGCAGAGATCAGTCAAGCAGGCAGATTTCTACTGGGGTTTTTGGTTGGTCTATTTTTCTAAGCGTCTATCCTCATTTGTCGACATCATCATTTTAAACTCACACTCACACAAATGCTCTAAGACACATATGTTCTCTCTCTCTCTCTCTCTCTCTCTCACACACACACACACACACACACACACACACACACACGCACACACACACTTGAACATGAAGTCAGTATCCACTCGGGTTTATAGGTGAAAACCAGCCAGATCGCTTGGACGGGCTTTACCCACACTCAACATTCAGGATGCGAAGTGACTTTTTCACTTATTTATCAGTTCATCTGGGCAAACTACTGACCCAGTCTCAAAGAGACCATTCTCAGAATAGATGGCCAACTGTTATCCCAAGTAACAATTAGGAACCAATTAGAGCCATTCTCTTCAGTGGGGCTTATTACTGGTGCTAATCTGTGACTAAAAGAGTCCTATTGTGAGGTGGGTTAGCGACCCCAAACAACACACCCGTATGCTTTATGAGGCTTCTGCCAACACCTTCAGGCTGTTTTAATTGCTTCTTCAGGGCTGGTTTCACACAGAGAATGGAGTCATTTCCAGCGCTCTAGTCTAGTTCTCTCAGCATCAGGTGTGGAAGGAGGAGAAGAGCCCAGAAAACTGGAGTCTCTCTAATAAACCTAGAAGAGAGACATTTTTAAGTGACTTACACAACATTGCACAACTAAAACCAAAAGAACAGAACCTAGAGCTCAAATCTGTCTGACTCTAAGTCTTCCACATCCCTGCTACATCACACAGAGTCAGACCTCAGGAAAAGAACTAGCCAATATTTGTCTTCAACAAATACTGTGCAGTTCTTTCCATATCCTGCTCCCCTTTCATCTCTCTCATGCTCTCAGGGGGCTCCAGTCCCCCTGCCACCCACACCTATTAAGAAAGAAAGCAAACTACAGCTAGAACTTACTGGGTGCTTACTTTGTGCCTGGACTGTTACATGTCTCATGTGCATTTAACATGTGAAACCTTTGTCTTAGATATGACGGGTGATCCTGAGGTCTGAGAAGTCATTACCAAACCGGAGCCTGAAATGATGTCACCAGACTGAGTTCTAGGCTCTTCTATTCCACCACGTTGCCTTTGGGGCCATGAGTCCATGTTCCCTGCCTTAGAGAAGGTCAGTAAGTGGAGAACGATATTGACTTTGTCACATAAACAAAGCACGCCAGGGAGGGAGTGGAGATAACAGAAGAACAATAACAAGCCTTTAGCCAAGGGAAGAAAGAAATTTTCTATACACAATGCTCTCTTACATGTTGCTTTCAAAGAATTTCTTTATGGCAGCAAGGACTCTATGAAATACATTTGTGTTGGAAAGCACTGAATGCATCAATATTTCTTCTGCATTTTCCATGCCTTGGGTTGGAGGAGCCTGGCAGCAATTGTTCCTTCCAGCGTGAAGCTAACTCTAATCCTCAGAGATATATAAGAAAAGATGCATCCAGAGTCAGCCTCCCTGGCGCCACAAAGTCCTCTCACTCCTCTAACCGCCATTCAAAAACACCTCCGAAAACTAGGCTAGATATTTCCTAAGAGATTTGCTCACAAGAGGTTCATTATTTTTTGAATGAGGCTTGAGTAAAAATCCTCCTTTCTCAGCTGAGTGTTATTTCCCGTCTCAAGATCTCCAGGGCAGAGAGTCCTGACTCAGGAGCACCCCTGTGCAAAGTCAGGGAGGGAGGGGTGCGGTGTGCAAGGAGAGAGGAGCTTTTACAGAGATTCGGGTCAAGGAGCAAGAGAAGATTCAAACTGGATCTTGATTTTTTTTTTCTTTCTATTCCAGTAAAACCACCCAAGAGATTGCTGAAATTCTTCGACAGGCCAAAAAACTGAAGATTTGAAAGGAGGGATTCTAAACTCTTAATTTTTAACTTTGTAAAAAGAAATTTCTTTCTCTTAAATTAAGTAGAGAAACAAGCTAATGCTACCCAACCACTGGTAAACAACCTGGAAAGAAAGAGATCTAGGCAAAGGAGCGAGGAGGGGAAACTGTTCTCCTTTGAGAGTAACGGAAAATGACACAGTTGTAGACAGTAAGTCTCTAGCCTGCAACCTAGGACAATGAATGGGTGAAAAGTCCCATGGATGAAGTTAATGCACAGAAACTCCCTCAGTGGGCAACACTTTCCAGAGAAGTTGGTGCCTGAGCTTGAAAGATATCAGAGTCAAATTCAACGAACAGCTCCAGGGCAGAGCTAAGCACTTCAACAGCATGGTTTCTGTGCCTATTGCTTGAGCTTGTAAAATTTAAAGAGTTAAAGAGAAGAGCTTAATCTTCCAATGACAAGTCTCTTGGAGAGCTTGTTCCTGTTCTCTTGCTGGTTACAGACTTTGAAAATCCCAAGCCAAGGGCTCCTGGTGGCCGGTGCAAGGAACATTCGGCTTCACCTGACTGACACCAGGCTAGGGTCACATCGTGAAATTAACCAAAGCCTTGTGGTGTGACTGAAAAATAAACCGCCGGGGTTCCCACACTGGCCCCACCACCAGCTCCGTGGAGAATAAGCCCTGGACGTTATTTTTTCTTCTCTGCAAAATGAAGGTTTTGATGAGATCATCTCTAGCATTCCTTTAAGCCTTCACAATCTGGATTTCTAAATCTGTCTCCAGTCCCCTTCTATGTCCCTCTATTTCAAGTCTCTCACCCCCAGTTTTGTCACAAGTACTTCTGTAAATGACAAAGTCAATAAATGTTATTTGATTTAAAACACACACACACACACACACACACACACACACACACACACACACACACAGCCAAGAGGATAAAAGTACTATTATCTTCATTTAGCAGATGTTGAAACTGAGAGATTAAATTACTTGTCTAAGATCAAAGATCAAGAAGAGGCTCGTGTCTGGATTTGAATCCCGGACCATCTGACTCTGAAGCTCACATTCTCCTTGCTACACCCTGCAGTCTGCCTGTGGGCCTGGGCCTCTCCTATGAGTCCCATGGCAAATGACTCTTCTACTCAGCTTGAAACCCTTACGTAGTGAGTTTCCTGCCCATCAAAGCTTACTAGTCCTCTCATTTCCTCCAGTAGGCACAGTTTTGCACATATTTTCTTTCTAACTGGTAGAGGACTTAGTACACACCACAACCCCCTTACTAAAAAGAGAAAGAAACCGAAGACAGAGAAGGCAGCTTGTTCAATCTCACAGAGTATTTACAAGTAAGGTCCAGTATTTGATATATTCTATCAAAACCCACCACTTTTTAAGCTATCACATAAAGTCACTGACCACTAAAATAACACTGAATTTTCTTAGATTAATGAATTAACTCATAGATACTTTTTTTAAAAACAAATAAGATATGGTTTCTTCCATAATAAAGAGCATACAAGTTTATTTTGGTCAGTTGGAAAACTAAAGCCAAGTTAGACAAGAAAGAAATCCATTCATAATTCACCCAGAAAAGAGCACTGTTCATTTTATCAAATTTACTTCCAATGGTTTTTCTTTCTTTTCCTTGGCATCATTTCATTTTTGTTTGTTTTTTAATAAGACTTACTTTTTTTCTGATTCTAAAATGTGTGTGGTCCACAATGAGATACCACTACATACCCACTGGAATGGCTAAAAATTTTTATAAAATACTGACACCAACAAATATTGGCAAGATGATGGAGCAAGGCGAACTTGCTTACATTGTTGGCAGGAGTTTAAAATGGTACAGCCACTGGAGTAGGGCCTGGCAGTTTCTCACAAAACCCTATGACCCAGAAATCCTACACTTAGGCGTTTACCCAAGAGAAAAACATATGTCCACAAAAGGACCTGTATAAAAATGTTTCTAACTGCTTTATTTATAATAATCAAAAACTAGAAATAGCCCAGGTGTCCAGGAGAATGGAAATACAAACAGTGGTATATTCAGACCATCCCCAGATACAGAAAGAAACAAGCCACTGATACATATACTGTATAATTCCATGTACATGAAATTCTATAACAAGCGAAACTAATCTATGCTAGAAAAAATGAGAAAGGAAGTTGCTTTTGGGACAGGGATTGACTAAAAGGAGGGAACTTTCTGGGGTGATGACAATGTTCTGCATCTTGATGAGAATCTGTCAAATGGACTCATTTGTCAGAACCTACTAAATGGTATATAGGACTTGTGCATTTCATTGTATGTAAATCTTGCCTCGTAAAGAAAAAAAGTACACAAATATAGAATTTTAACAATATGCATGAAGTATTTGAGCAGAAGTAGACTAATGTCAACAACTTACTTTGAAATGCATCAAAAAATAAGATGGATTAAATAAAGGAATGGATATATATGTGATAAAGCATGTGTAGTAAAAGGTTAATTATAGAATCTAGGTTGCAGGTACATGGGTTTACACTGTAATATCCTTCCAAATTTTCAGAAGGTTTGAAAACTGACATAATAAAATGTCGGGGTTGGAGGTATGAAAAACTCAAAAAGTTCAAAGAAAATAAAACTCTCCCAAAACACCACTGCTCAACAACAATATTGAAAACAATAGTGATCTGCTTTCAATCCTTTTCTCATATTTATGTGTGTGAGTGGGCGTTCTACAAAATTAGTACCAAACAGATTTTATGTTCCAGATCACTAAATATTCTTCAAAAACATTGTATTATAATTCATTTAAACATACGTTGACTCTTTTAGGTTATCTTTCAGTGCTGTAAATAACACTTAGATGAACGTGTACAAGTAAACATACTTTTTACCTAGGGCTTAACAGTCATCTAATGTTTTTACCAAAAGGAAGTGTTTGTCAAGGCAGTGTGGCATTGTGGGTTAAAGAGTAGGCATGAGTCCAACTCCACCACCTAATACACTGTTACAGTGAGAAATTTACTAAATCTCTCTAGATCTAGTTCTTCTTCTGTGCTCTAAGGTAGTACATGGGAAGTACCTACCGCTGTGCCCGGCACCCAGCTAACTCTCAATAAACGGCAGCTGTTATTATTTCACCTAGTCCCGCTACTTGTGCACTGTGACAGCTAGTTGAGGATATTCCTGATTAAATAAATATTCAGGGAGACATAGCAAGAACCATAGACATAACAAAGACCATGTCCAATTTGACTCACACCACATCTTACACAGTTTCAATCACATAAGAGGTGCTCAATAAGCTTAAAAAATGAGTAAGGAATGAATGTATAAATAAGAGGGTATCTACCTGATTTTAATTCACGTACACATGAGGCCAGCCTCAACCTCCTTTGTAAGCTTTTCCTGCCCCTGTCCCTCTGGAAGCAGCTGAATACATCTCTCCTTTGTTAGCTGAAATTATATGAAAGGCCTCAATTAACTGGGAAACCAGAGTTCAAACTCTGGCTCTATCTCTAACTAGTTGTGCGTCTTTGGACCAATGACATTACTAACGACATTCCCATTATTCTATTAGACTGTTACAATAGTCTCCCATGAGGAAGGGGTCTACAGCATGTCATTATCTCCCTTGTTCAGATGCAGAAACCGAGGCCCAGAGAAATGAAATGATTTGTCCAAATTCCCTCCTCCAACCAAGCAGGAGCCTGGTGAAACATCTCTTCAGGAACTTCTGGTTCTAATGGTCTTAGACTGTGACGTTTCCATTCTGTCCTTTGTGCTACATCCATCTGCACTCACTCCCCTCTGTGTTTCCTTCCCCAAAGCCGGCTGTGCCAGGGTGCATTAGGGATTTTGGCCAGCAGAGGGAGCTGCTGAACCAAATCGAGCTTTCTCCAAATAAGGAAGAGAAGTGCCTGCCTGCTGCGATGCAGCTTGGGTTCCCCATGCCATCCTGAGCTTTGGAAAGATTCTTTGGTCTAAATAGTACAAAATATTCTAGGGATCTAGAGTATAAAGTGTAATCCATGAGGAACATGTGCTCGGGTCCTAACTCTGCCAAAAACAACTTGTCTCCCCAGGAAAGTCCCTTCACTGAAATATAAAAAAGTCCTAGCTCCGAGGTTCTCAAACCTGGCTGTACGTCAGAATCTTCTGGGCTGCTTATAAAATACACAATCCAAACGTATTAAATCAGAATCTCCAGGGGCGGAACCTGGAAATCTGTATCACAGATCCCAGGGATTTGTGATGCACAGATGTCTTAGGGAACTACCGAACCAGATAAACCGAAAGGTCCTTTTTTATTATTATTATTCTAAGACTGAAAACTGAAAATGTGTCGACCTCTCTCTAGCTCCCGTAAAAATACCACAGCTTTTATTTCTGGTTTATTGGTAACTGACTGCCTAGAGAACTGTCTGAAGAACGATTTGAAGGCAGCACTACAGTAGAAAGAAAAGATGACCCACAAAGGTGAGACACAAATATTTTTACATTTTCTGGTAGCCACTTAAAAAAAAGTTAAAAGAAACAGAATTTTAAATAAAAGAATTCTAAACTAGGTTCTATTTAACCAAATAAATACAAAATATTATCATTTTACTGTAATCAGTACAAAAAATTATTACGATCGTTTACTTTTTTTCCTTTCGTGAGATTTTCCTGATCTGATACATCCTTTACTTGTACAGCATATGTCATTTTAAACTTGCCACATTTCAAATGCTCAGTAGCCACCAGTGACCAGTGGTTACCCATATTAGCAAGAGCTGTTAAGCCACACCAATAGAAGACAGTGTAATAATCAATCAGCACGGTGAGCAGGAGATTGGAGGGAGGTACGGATGCTATATAGTCGCCATCACTGAATAGTGGATGCCAAACGACCTAATTTCTAGATCTCTGGAGATCAGACAAAAAGACAAAGTACAGCAATGACTCAACCTAGGACTGATTCTTGGGGAGGAGACAGGAAATCCACACTAGTAATTAGTGGTTAGATGCCCTGAAATTGAGTGTAACAAATGTTAAAAAAAAAAAAAAAAGTAGGAAAAAGATTTACCCAGGAGCAGGTAGAATAGGCCAAGTACCAACACTTGAGACTGTATTCTGTATTCACCTTAAAAAATAATCTTCCTGACTTGAAGTCAGTATAACAGGTGTATTGAAGGACAACTGACTGGTTTGTAAGGCGCATTCAGAGTGTAGCTGAATCTCAGCTCTGAGAGGTAGCCGGCAGATACACAGAAGTGGGACAGGGAAGTACCTAGACAGCGAAAATAACCTAATCAGTAACAATAACAGATCATATTTAAAATGTATGATTCTAAAGAGCACTTTATCCATTTTCTTTTGTTCCCTATGATATACGGGACAGGCGGGTGAGACACATATCCCCATTTTGGACTAGGGAGCTGAGGTTCAGAGAGGTATCTATTTGCCTCAGTCTCGTAGCCAGGGAGCAAACAGCACAACTTCTCAGGAAGCTCTCTGGTACACGTGGAAATTCAACCTTGGCCTCATTATCAGCGAGATCTCTCACCAGCTACTTACCTGATGCAGGTATAAATACTATTAACTCACTTTTCAAAGGCCTTTCCTCCTCTAATAGATTAAGTTTTAGTTAGCTTCCTATCCCTCCCTCCTCAGTGTTTGCATCTGAACTTCCCCTGCTGTCTCTCCTCGTCTGTCTCTCTGGAAGGCGGAAATGCCTTTGCCTCAGGCAAGGGTGCCTTCTACAGCACCACGTGGAGCCACCAGGAGTTTATACTGCAGAAACAGCACTTTCCTTTGATTTGACTCCAGATAACAACTTGCAGAGTCACTCAGGGAGGCACGGAAGGGTTTCAAGCAGGAAAGTGATGTGATGTGATGAGATGGGACAGTGTGTAGGGCAAATGAACAATTGAAGTGAAAAGAGGGAGAAGAGGCAAGAAAAAGAAGAGAAGCATTGTCATCATCATCGTCATCATCATCATCACAAACATCATCATCATCATCATTGATATTGGCTTTTCTAGTCATCCAGCTTTTACCTCAAATCATGTCCTCAGGGAGGCCTTACCTGTCCAGTCTACCTAAAATAGCTATCCTATTACTCTCTATCAGATTACCATCCTTTAATTTCTGCATAGCATCTGTCACTCTGTTTTTATTACCTGTTCCCATCCCAGATTGATTATAAGGTCCATGAAAGCACAAAGCTTATCTGTTTTATTCATTGTTTTATATACAGATATTATAACCACACTCATTAAATATTAGTTTATGAATAAATGAGGGGTTGGGCTAAGTACGAAACCACTTTTAACAGGCCATATCACTGAATCCTCACGTTAACCCACAGGAAGCCGCTGCTTCTGTGTTCTCATCACCACTATGGGTGCATGGCAAAGCTTCCGGCATGGAGTCTGGCACCCACAGTGACGAAGACCTGGGGAGGGCACCGAGGACCAAGTGGAACCTTCCTAGCATCTCTGTCACCACAGTGGACCATGACAGCCCTCTAAGAGTGATGGCCATTTCTTCACTTGGGCCTTCCCCAGCTCACCAACTCCAACACAGAAGCAACAGGGAAGGCAGCTCCGGGGAGCAACCTGCAGCTGAACCCAGCTGACCCGGCCTCATGTGACATGCACAGTGCACTATACTATGGATATGCCAGGCCTTATTTCTTTATGCTTTTATTGGTCATATGTATTTAAGTTGATTCTATGAATTTGCTGTTTAAAATTGCTGCAAATTGTATAGATAGATAGATAGATAGATAGATAGATAGATAGATAGATAGATAGATAGATAGATAGATAGATTTATACCAGTATTTTTGGAGATAAATTTAGAAGTGAAATTGCTAGGTCTAAGGATATATACATTTCTAGTGTATATAGATGAGCCCAAATTGTCCTCCAAATGGTTGTGACAATTTACACCCTTTTCTGCCTTGCTTCTTTGTTAACGCTGAGTGGTGTATTTATCAATATGATAGGAAATAATATCCTGCTTCATTTTGCATATCTTTATTAAAATGATTGAATCCTTCATATCTTTTATGTGTCCAGTGGGTTTATATTTCTTCTTTGCATTTCCTGTTTGTACTCTTTGCCCTTTTTCTACAGAGTTGCTTGTCTTTTTGCTGTTGATTTTAGTTCTTTATCTTTTACGTACATTCCAGGTAAATATTTGCAAATATTTTCACTCAGCCTGTTTACCTTTTAATTAGGTTTCTAATGTTTGGCTTTTGTTTTGGTTAGGGTCATAACACTTTGCTTCATAATAAAATATTTTAATGTGTGTTGGCGGGTTTAGTGACATTGTGACTTTATCAGTGTAAAATTTCCCACTTCTAGAAAAATCACAGATGTGTAGATCATTCTTATGGCAAAGTTGTCCTAAATGAAGGAAAGAATTATAGCTATGCTGCTCTAAACATCCCAACTATCTTTTTTTTTTTTTTTTTTTTTTGGAAAACCCACAGAATCCTAATTCTGAATACATAACTCTTTGAATGATTAACCAATATTCACATTGTCTCAGAACTCTAAGTGAAACTTCTTAGAGCCTGGTTCAAAGTATGCTAAAAACGAGGTACGCATGCTATTATCACCACACCATCCCCTTTCTCCACCCATGGTGGGCATTGCTAGTTTCCTCCAGAGCCCAGATGTAGCCTAAAAAGCTTTCTCTCTTTGCACGATTCCAGGGAGCTGCTACCTATGAGCCGGAATTAATGTTAAGATAAAACCTGTTTTGCCACCCTAGTTCTAGTCCACCCGTCCATTTGTAGAGAAACAAACGAAGGCCCAGGGTGGGGATACGACTTACACAAGGACGCGCAGCAGGTTCGCTGCAAAACCAGAGCTCAGAACTAGCCTCTGGCCTCCCAGATGAATGCTCTTTCTGGGGCACCAGTGAGTCCGCCTCTTCTGCCACCCCCAGACCAAGGCCTTCACGAAGCGTTTGGTGAAGATCCTTTCACGGAGTAAGTAATATATGTAAATGGCTTAAAAGTAACATCTGTCAGTAATGTACTAAAAGGCTCAGAGCTGGGTTAAGAAAGGGACAAGCTGGGCAATCAACAGTCTATCAGGGGCACTGAAACATAATGGCGAAAGTAGGAAAGTCGAGGACTTGTCTCAGCAAGAGCTCCTATGGAATTGGATGAAATATCAAATAAGCTGCTTGTGGTAAGACTGGGGAGCAAGGGTGCCCTCAAGCAGCAGGCTCAGGACCCGCTGGTGGTCTCTAAGCTGGAGGTCTGATTAACCTTTGTTTTGCAGAGTTGAGCAATAACAAATCTTTGGGGAAAATAAAGGAGAGACTAAAGGCTAACAAAAGCTAGCCTCTTTCTCTGTCCTTCCCCAGAGCATGCTCGCTCCTACACTAATACCGAACAAATATTAAGGACCAGCAGTTTAAAGGATCGCTGTGTTATTGGTCTGCTTTGAGCACCAAATCACTGATCCTCAGGGTGCACTCACATGTCTCCAACTAGCTTTGTTTCTGCCCCCGCTGAACTCTACCTATCTTTCCATCTTAATCTCCTCTGCAAAAGCTTCCCTGACTCCCACCTGTCCATGTTACCTGTTTCTCCTCTTGCTTATCACCTGCATCTTGACCAGGCCCTGAGAATAAGCCAGCTGTTATCAGCAAGCATCTCTCTATAGAAGGACAACCTGTTTTTCCCGACCAGGCACCAACTGTACCTTTTCCTTATTTGTGTGCCATGCAGCACCTGCCTGACGCCATCATTCTCAAAAAATATCTGTTGATTAAATGGCAAACACACAACACACACACACACACACACACACACACACACACACACACGCACACACTTTCAAATAATCCATGGAGATCTTGAAAGCACACAGAGTTTCTTTTCCTCAAAGGCTTATCTGATTGGGTCCTGGACCATCCACAGAAGGATTCTTCTCAGAAAAAGCATGATTCTGAATTTGTAGCTTACGCTGTTTTTGTTTTTTGACTGACTTCCATTCTATCCTAGTATTACACATATAGTAGCAATTTGTTTCTATGTTCTCTCATACCTAAGGCTAGCAACAATCCCTGGTGAGGCTCACAATGTACTTTATTTTATCCTCTATCATGAAGGCTAGAATTAAGGAGAGAGATGGGAAAGGGAGAACAATGGGACAGGAGTATGAGAAGGATGAGGTGGTGGCTAATGTGAGTCCACTGATAAATGCAAATCTTTCTAGAAGAGTGGTTCTCAATGAGGAGGAGATTTGGCCCCCAAGTCATTTGCCAGACTAAACACAGTGTGCCCAGTTAAATGTGCACGTTCTAAAATCTATTCATTGTTTCCTGAAATTCTAATTTAAATAGGCATCCTGTATTTTTATTCGCTACATCTGGCAACTCTACCCCAGGAGACACGTGGCGATGTCTGTAAGCTTTTTTGATTGCCACAACTTGGTGATTATTCAAAGATAAACTGAGGCATAGTAAAAGCTTTAAGGGTTTATTGGAGCAAAAAGCGATTCAAAGTGGGCAGCCCCACATGGGAAGTGGTTAGGAGTGCACCTCCCACAGCAACTAGGGCAAGACTTTCCTAGAGAAGATGTGGAGTGAACGCAAGGAAATTATCTGATTGGCTACAGCGTAGCAGTTACCGTATTTAGAAAAGGCTAGTTGGCTATTTGTGATTGGTTGTCCCTGGGTTTTCATTTCTTAACCACCAGGCATTCACAGGCTTAGGTTCTGGTTTGCTTGTGTCGGTCACTAAGGCATTAGCACCACTCGAGTCTACAGGGCTCCTTGCTGAACTGATTTAACAGGGTGCTGCTGGCTCCTAACAGGCAGAGACCGTGGTTTCTGCTAAGCATTCTACAGTGCCCAGGGCAGTGCCCCCAAAGCAAAGAATGGGCTAATCCAAAATGTCAACAGTGCCACTTCTGAGAAGCCCTGATGTAGAAGGACATTTTTCAATCTCTAAAAAGTACCTAGTATGACTGAAGTAGCACAGTAGGAAAATAGCATGCATGTATATGTATAAGCATATATATTTTCCCCCAAGAAAACATGTTAGCAAAGTTTCTTTCCTTTAAACCTACAAGCTATAATGATCTAGGGTTTATAAGGGCAATTTCTCTAATTTTTCTCTAGGAAGATATGGCAAAATTCAGATTACATTCAGGGGGAAATACTCAGAAATATTAAGTGATTTTTCCAGCATCCCACAGAACCCTAAGGAAAACAGAATTTAAGCCGTTCAGCTCTCATCATGCTTGACAGGGTGACTGCAACCGGGTTTTAGCTTTCAAAAAGACATGAAAAGTTTTTTTGCAATTGATTAGCACCCAGAAAGCAAGCACCTCCTTTAACCTTGAGATGCAAATAGCCGAAGGTTGTCAAGGGATCTCAAGGGCTGGGGGATTTGATGGAAGATCAAATTCCCACCATTTCCAGGGCAATTAGTTCCCAAGCAAAGTCACAGGAAGGTCCTGCCTGCTCTCCACAGCAGTAAAGCTGTAATAAGACTCTGTGCTTTATAAACTTGGACTAATTGGTCTGCAGCCACACAGCAGAGTTCATTATTGCTATCCCCATGTCAGAGAACACAGAAGGTGGGTAGAAATCTTTTTACTCCACCACCACCAGGCACAAGGGTCTTTAATATTTCCTTCTTTGGATGACTATACACAAATTACGGTTCCCAAGGTTGGCATTGCTCTGTTAATTATTCATTCCAGCAGAAAGGAAAGGTCTGGAATTAAGTCCAATCTCTTCACAGGTGCCTCTTAAAATTCCTCTCGAAGGTAAGTCTTAGCTTCAAAAAGGTTTAAAACAGTTCAGTACTTTTATTTAATGGTTAAGGAAACCAGGGAGGAAGTTGCTGTCAATTACAGCAAGGACTTTGGAGCATAAGCTAAATTGATTTTGAAAGATCTGATTGCTGAACCACGTCCCTCGCCACAGCGGACAGGGCTGAGCCGGGGCTGGCTTCTCCAGGAGCACCACAGAGGTCAAGAGCCAGCCAGGTGGCCATGTCCATTTGGTGGTGCAAATGCAGCCTGTGGTCACGATGGCTTTTCCGCTCACCAATGTAGAAACGTCTGCATGTTTTCTGTCATTGCCTCAGCTCTCTGAAGGGACACGTCCAGGGGCCGGGACGTCTTCCACTGGGAGACCCTGCCTGACAGATGAAGTGTATGACAACCCCAGACTCCCTAGGGCGTTCGCCGTGATGGTTCCCTTCCTCTGGCACTGATGAGGCTTTCTGTCATGCATGCTGGCAGCCTGCTTTCTCGGATCAGCCAAAGGTCACTGGTCACAAAGACTTGCCTGGAGAGAACGTGGTCAGCCAAAGATGCTGGTGGAACCCTCGCCGGCAGGGCTAACTCCCGACTGAACAGCTCGGCACCGGCCTCCTCACCTCATTGGCTTCCTCCCAACCTTTCACGAAGAAGGCAGGGCTGATAAGAGGAAGCCAGGCCCTGTAAAGGTTTCTGCCCCCCTGACCAATCTGGGGTGCTTGTAACAGTCAGGTGTGGTTGTTCAAAACAGAGCTCAAGTCTCTGCCACTTGACTAGCTTTGTAACCTTACACGAGTTATTTTTTAACTGTAGTTTCCTCATCTATAAACATAAGATAATGATACTAAGACAGCAAAGAGGTGAGGTGTAGGGAGCAAAAAAATGAACCATTGGCACAAGGTAAAGGATCAATGATTATGACCTTGAATGACCTTGGTGGTAGTGAGGCTTCCCCTGTCAATTAAAGTCACAGGCAAATTCAAGCCTTTAGGCCCACTCTACGGTATCAGAAGGGAAGGGAGGGTGGGTGGGAGGGATGACGGAAGGAGGGACTCTAAGTTGCCTCATTCCCTTGTTTGGCCTCTGTTGCATTCTAAAACTTCCCTCTATCCCCACCCAGTCCCAGTGCCCTCCTCCTGCCCTGTTTTTGCCAGAAATCTATACTACCCCATTGCCCTTTACTCAGAAAGCACTCCCGTGTGCACCCTGGCACACAGTAAAATCCTGCTGCCCATTACATCAAAATACCCGCTATCTCTGTTGTCTCTGCCTCCTCCGTAATTACAGGATATACCTTGAACCAGCCCTGGGCATGGGCAGGTCACACAGCTGTCTTCAAAGGGTGATGCGAGGATTGCTAGAAAGCCATGCTTGTCCAGGGACCTCCCCACACTCGTCTGCTGCAAAGTCTTCCTTTTGTCCTTACTGGCTTAAAATACCAAGTATGAAATTTCAGTTTAGGCAACACCATCTCCACATGGGCTACTACAGACACATTCACTTACTACATGAGAGGTGAGGGAAAGCCACTTCCCTTACTAGGTACCCAGTAAGTCTCAAAAATTAGTTCTCAAAAATTGATCAGATTAGTACATTGAAAAGAGAGCTGAGGGAGACAGTTGGGCCACAGAAGGGGGAAGTTCTGATGGGATCACAGGGAGAAAATATTTTACTGCATGAAAAACAGGAAGCTCTGAATAACAGAATTGTTGGGGAAAGAATGAGAGTTTGACACCCAAAAACTTATAAGGTAAGATGCCTGAGATTGTAGGGCAGAAATACAGGAAAGGTCAACTTATAAAGTCATTACTTTAGGTTACCTGAAGCACCTGAAGTAGCAAATGTAATTTTTATTGACTTCCACAGATGCCATTAACATTGGCATCTGACTCTCCCATGCCTTCACACGTAAAAACAAAAAGAGGGAAAGAGGTAGGCAGATATATTAGGATAACATCCCCTCCCTCCAAATCTCAGTGATTTGAGAGAGCGAGTTTTACTTCTCATTTTCATGACAGTCCAGTGGAGGATGTAGTCACTCAGGCACCTGGATGCACCTGGGTTCTCTTCTTGGACCTGGTCAAAATAGAAAAGGAGGGAGCATAAACACAGTCCAGAGACAACTCACGTCACGCCAGCTTACATTACATTGGTGGGAATAAGTCACATGGCCCAGACTTAATGCAAGGGACTAGAGAAACACAGCCCAGTATGTGGCCAGGCAGAGGAGAAAATGGACTGGTCAGCATCTAGTCTCTACTATAGCAGGTAACATTAATTTTAGCACCTATTCTGTTTCACATTTGGTTTTCTCTTCATTTACATTATATGTAATGTAGATATGACTGGACTGAGCAAGATTCAACTTCACAGGAGTCAGAATAATCACCTTTCCCTAGACTAGACCATTTTTGGCAGGTTTTCTGTCACTTGCTGTTTCCCGACCATGGCAGACATGGCTAATGAACCATGACATTCTTCCCGATAACTCCAGTCACGGCCTCACGGTCCTTCTCAGTGCAGAACCACAGGCATTCACGACGATTGGATCAGAGTCAGCATACGAAACAAAACGTATTTTCATCCCTGATTCTTTCCACCTGTTACATTTTATAGATGAGGAAACTGAAAGTTAGAGAAGTGGGATGAAATTATTCACTCACTGACGAAGTTATATTTTTGTCCCTACGATATAGTAGACATTATGCTAAGCTCTGAAAATGTTACTGCAAACAAGATATAGGCTGCCTTCAGGAATTTAGAGTGGGAAATCGGATGAGAAGGCAGATAATTACAATACAGTGTGACAAGTGCTAAAAAAGAGGCAAGGACAGGATGCTATGGCAGAACATGACAGTGACAGCTAAACCACTCCTGATGAGGGTTAGGCATATCTTGCTGGAGGAAGATCCATCTGTGCTAGTCATGAAAAATGAATAGACTTTAGCCAAGTGAAGGACAAAGCTGGGAGATAACATTTCGGGCGGAGGAACCAGCCTGTGCATAGAATGAAGGTGAAAATGAAGATGATGTATACGAGAAACTACAAGAAATTTAGCCTGACTAGAACCCACAGTGCAGAAAGATAGAAATAAGAGTATATCAATTAACTTATGCTGTATAACAAACAACTCCAAAACTCAGGTGCTTAACATAATAACAGTATTATTACTGCTCACGAGTTGGTGGGCCAGCTGAGCAGTACTAGTTTCCACTAGGTTCATTCAAGCATTGAAAGTCAGCTGAGAGCCAGGCAAATAACTCTCTCTCACACGGCTGGACACTAGCTAGCTGTAGACTGGTTTAGGATAGTCCTGGCTCTGGCAGCTGGGCTCTCCTTCAGATAGTCTTTCATCCTCCAGCAGGCTGTCCTGGCATTGTCCACATGGTGGTGGCAGGGTTCCAACAGAGAGAGTAGAAGCACTCCAGACCTCAGAGTTGACACAGTGCCACTTCCAGTGCATTCAGCAAACCGAAGTAAGTCACAGAGTCAAGAGGTAAGGAAATATACTGTACCTCTTGGTGGGAGAGGCCACACAATCTTTTTTTGCAAAGCATGTGTATATAAGGAAGAAGAATTTAGGTTTGTTGTTGTTGGTGTCGTTGTTGTTTTTAAAATCAACGTGTCACCAAGGGAGAGAGTAGTGGCAGAAAGTAAAGGTCCAAAACTTAGAAAGTCTTATTTTCCAAACTTACTGTTTGGAGAGGCCATGGAGAGCCATGGAAGAGTGACATATTCAGACACAAACTTTAGAAATGTGTGCCTTTAACCCAAAAGATTTGATAAATGCCTGGATCATAGCACCAGAGATGGATTGCACAAGAGAAAACCACAGGTACTAACCTACTAAGGTGAAAGAGAGGGAAGCACTTAAGTTTACACTGCTGGTGAGTAGCAGAGCTAAGATCAAAGCCAGGCCTTCTCCATCTCAACCTGATGCTATCACCATTCTTCCTCTGGGTACAGTATTTTAAGTTCAGAGATTTTTTTCCACCCCTCCCCTCTGGGTTGCAACATTTCCTTGGCTGCTTTCCATATCCCTTACCAGGAAACAGGGACACCAAAGCCATTCTAAGCATGAAAGTAATTGAGATATGAAGCCCCACTTTATCACAGCTAAGTGTCTGTGATAGAAAGTCTTCAGAGAAATAACAGTAGACCCTGATAACTAGCATGTCTACCTGCTATGGTTTAGAGAATCATTAACCACTGTTAGATAAAGAAATCAGGGCTATTGCTCGCCCAGGAGCATACTTCTCAGAGTCACTTGTATGAAAAGCAGCTCAGTTAAAAATCAGCACCTGCCATTAGGAGCATCCAATGCTCCTAATGTGTAGGACTCAATATTTGAAACCAGTTTGTTTTCTCTGCAATCCTTGGGCACGACTCCCCCAGCCAGCCGTCTGCAGGCCGCAGTTCAATTTCAGCTGGTCTAGTGAATGACTTCTCTAGAGCTCCTCACAACTGACTCACATGGATGCCAAATAATATTGCCTGTACCTTGACTGATCATTGCAAACACACCCTCCAAATCTGATTCAAATCTACCTAAATTGATTTTGCAGGTTATGGTGACGAACAGAAACTACTTCTGCTTATTTCTCCTGAATACTTGCCCCCATGCTTCATAGAGCAGCTCAAAATTTTATGAACATTGTTTCATTTAATATTACACCTTTGGAGCTAGGCACAAGCCGTATGTCCCTACTCCTTTTTCTCCCCACTTCTCTGATCTAGTGTAGTAGTTGATCCTCAAAAATGGCCTAGATAATTCCACCCAACCCTTGCACTGCACACCCTTTTGCAGCAACTCCCACCAACAGGTAAAGTCTGTTTCCTCACCTCCTGAATCTGGTTTGGCCTCATCACTTGCTTGAACCAACAGACTAAGGCATAAATAACACTAGGCCACTTAGTAGGCTTTTCAGCTTTTGGTGTGGCTCTCCTGGAACTACTGCCATGTTAATTAATAAGAGCCTGTCAGATACCAATAACAGCCGGCCAAGCCAGCCTGATGGAGGATTAAACAAGAGTGCTTGTACTGAGTCACCAGCACTTAGGTGTTATGGTAGATGTTAATTTCTTGCCTCACTTTCTACAGTCATCAGTTTCTATCTAGGTAAGGCTTGAATTAACTTAGTTATTTTTGCACATTTTCTTTTTAAGAGTAAGAGAACAGGTTTTCCCTCTTTCTTGCTCATAATTGCACTAAAATCCTGGTGTGATGATGGCTAGCTGAAGTGTCTCAAATATGACTGCCATCTGGAGGACAGCAGTAGGGTTCTTCAAAAATCCTGTGCCCCTTACTGAGAGGAACGGTTCACTTTGTAATACGTTTTCAAGCAATGAGCAAAGAGAGTGCTTTGAATTCTGAATACTAAGTATAGTTCAAAAATTCAACTCAAGTTGGAGAGCACAAAGGAAAATCACAGGTCTTACAACAAAGTCATTCTTCAGGTTCTCAGAATCACTTAAAAAGACCAATTTTACTGTCTGCTTGCCAAAGCTGAGTGTTTTGTCCTATGGCTGCTAACCACACAGGTCTCCATGGGTCACCGAGGCATCAGAAGCAGAGAAACTGGGTGGCTGTAGCAGGAAAAACCAGTTCAGCTGGTGGAGGGGAGTGCAGCAGGTGGCAACCTGCTCCTTCCTTAGAGTCTCCTCAGGTTTACAAGGAAAAAGGGGTGCAGTAGGTGAAGGGGGGTGGGGAATGGGGGAGAAGAAGGTGGTATGGCATTCTCTTTGCCAAGACTGAGATAACAGCCCAACAATCCGGATAGCCATTAGTATGTGTGTTCAGGGAGCTAACACCTCCTGACCACCATCAGGAAATAGAAGAATGAGGGTCAGCCATCTTTCTAAAGCATCCTTCTGAGACTCTGATGCATGCCCTTCTACTCGCCAAGACTGCACCTGTATATACAGTACTGTGGGTACTAGGGACTACGTAGAGAAAGAAGACATGAGTTGGTAGCGCTCACAATCAGGTGTTTTAGCTGGGGCGGTAGAGTGGAGAAGGTTATTCCTACTCTGGTTTTCTTTGGCATATCGGTTGTCACTTGCCAACACTTGCAGTGAGTTGAAGTCACTATGAAAGTTATTCTAATGATGACAAATGGTGACTCGATACTCTAGATTTGAGCAATGTCACATGCTTTTGTTTTTTCTAAACCACATAAAATCCACCTTCCAGCCCCATGCAATAGCAATGAGGTCACTGGGAAGACTGATATTTTTATAGCTTCCATTCTCTGCCTTGGTTTGAAGAAGGGTGTCATTGCACCGGTAGAGCCGAGGAACCCAAAACTCAAGGCTGCCTGTCCTTCTTCGGATATAAATGGAAAATTCTCCTACTCTTTGGCTCTGAGTCTACTGCAAGGATAAGCATAAGCATAAGCCAAATAATGAGCAATAATAGCCTGGTTGATGCCAAACCATGGTTGCTTCTCTGTCCTTCTATTTTTGGTAAATAACAGTGAAATTTTATCAATAGGCACAGAAAAAGCAAAGTCACTTACGTAACTTGTTCATGATTTCTTTGTCCAAGCTAGTGTGGTTTCTTAAGACAGTAAATTCCCAGGGAGTTGTCACTAAATGTTTACTTTCCAATATAATTACAAGAGAATGCATGACAAGGCAGTTACTTATGAAGATCCCTTCTAATAATAATTATCATCATCACCATCATAGATTGCCATTTATTGGGAGCTTGTTTTGTGATAAGCACTAGGTCAAGAGCTGTACATGCATTATCTCGTTTTATCCTCAGAACAATGCATGAAAGTAAGCATTATTATCCCCATTTTCCAGATGTGAAATATCAAAGCTCAGAAAGATTAAATTGCTCATTACCAGCTAATACATATATGAACTGAAGTCAAGAACACATAGTCTGACTTGAAAGCTCAAGCTTTGAACTTCAGTCTCTCTGCCACATACAGAATATGTCCAAGAGTGGCATACTAAGGCCTCCAAGATCTAGCTCCTGCCCCACCTCTCCAGACTTATGTACTGCTGCTACACGGTACATTTCGGGCCCATCAAAGGACTTACAAGTCCCTGAACACACCCTGATGTTTTACACCTTGGAGGCTCAGTTCACATGGATCCTTCTGCTCAGATAACCTGATCCCCACCCTTTTGCTCAACCATCTCACACAAAACAGCTGAGACAGGAGCTCCTTAAGAAACCTTTCCCAATCCTCTCCCGGGGCTGGGTCTGTGTCCTCACCCTGTTGTCCCCTAGCACTCTAGGCATTGTCTATTGTTATCGTTACCTGTATTATACCGTATTATAGTGTTGTATTTCTTGTCTATTTAGCTCCCTACTAGACTTTGAGCCGCTTCAAAAACGGGAAATACTTTAGATAGATAGATATCAATTTTTTTTTTTTGTAATCTCCAGCTCTTAATACATTCCCTATCAGTATCGGATAATCAATATTTGCTGACTTGCACTGCCAACAATGCTAAGTAAGTTTCCAGTGCTTATCTGAAAGTATTACTTATAGCTTTGGGGGAAAAAATGTAAAAAATGATCACCATTTAATTCGACCAATATTTACCATAAAGTCACTTACTAAAAGAGTAGAAAGAGACCTTAGAGAAAACGTGGTTCAGGGTGGTATACAGATGAAAGGCTCTGAAATGGGGAGGAAGGAACTGAGTGCAAGTCTCTCTTAGCTACTTTCCAGCTCAGGCAAACTGATGACTTCCCTGTGCTTTGGTTGGCTCGTCCACGGAACAGGGTTAATCATATCTTATCTACCACATATGGCTGGTATGAGGATCAACTGAGATAGTATTTATGGATACACTTTGCCTACTGAAAACATTATAAAATTACATGTTTTTATTTTTATTTTTCACAGAGCCTGGGATATAGTAAGTGTTCAATAATTGCCATTAAAATGAATTAATGATTAAACTCTTCATATCCTGGTTGAGATATCAGAGATCAGATTGAATAACTTGCCCCAGGACCCCTCTAGACCATAAGCTCATCAGAGCAAGAGTTCTTTTATCTCCAGCACCTAACATAGTGCCTGGCGCATGGAGGATACCCCATGAACCTTTGTGGAAGAAAGGGAGGGAGCAGCTAGAAGTGATCAAAAGCCCTAGGGTACTGACTCCCTGGCCATCGGTCCTTCCACTTGATCATGGCATTGGGTGCTGTTGGTCCATGGTTCTCAAAGTGTGGTCCCAAGAATCAGCAGTACCAGCATCAGTTTGGAACTCCTTAGAGATGCAAGTTCTCCCTCTCCATCCCAGACCTGCTGAATCAAAACCTCTGGGGCTGTGACCCAGCAATCTGGGTTTTAAGAAGACCTCCAGGTGATTCTGATGCACACCAAAGTTTGACAACCATTGCTAGAGGAAACTCTTCATTATCTGCTTATGTATGAGAATAAATGGACAGAAAAAAAGGTGAATTCATTTATAACTTTTAAATAATTTATTCCAGAAACCTAATGCACATAATTTTCATTTTCATTTCCTACTAACTTGACACAGTTATGATACAAGGGGGACACATTTCTGAAAAGACTGCATCAATAATGCAATATATTTTTGGTTAAAAATAACATTTACTGAATTATTTTCTAAGTTTAGAAGACTACATGATCATTGTTAATATATGGATAATACTAAAATTTGTAATGACACTTATATAGTGCTAACTATGTACCTGACACCATTTCAAGCACTTTTCCTATCTTAACATTACTCAAAGCAATCCCATGAGACAGATACAGTTTTTATCATCCCCAATTTACAAAGAAAAAATTGAGGCCTATAGAGGTTATGTAACATGCCAAGAGTCATACAGTCTGGTAGAGCCAGGATTTGTAACCAGACAGCCTAGCTCCAGAATCCATGCGATTAACCACTGTGCTACCCTATAAATCACCCATAATGTAGAGATAATCGCTGACTACTAATATTTACTGAGAATTTAGTATTTTTCTCCAGGTTGGTAAATACACACACAGAAACACACACCACACACACACACACACACACACACACACACACACACACACACATCTATGCATATACATATATATTAGATATACACCTTATATGTAATATATTGGTAAATATATTTATTTGCATGTAAATAATTTTAACATCGTTTTTAAATTTTTTACTTACTTTTATATTTTTTACAAATATATTTCTTTACAATTTAAAAAATAAAATGAAGTCATATGTTGCTGTAACCTAATTTTCTTATTTAATAATATATTGTAGGGGGGGAAGAAAGATGGGGGAAAAATTAAAATCATTTCTTCAATTAAAAAAATAATACATTGTAAACACATTCCGATATTATTACAATTCTAAATAATTAGAAAGGCCCTCTGTGTCCACACTTAGCATCATGGGAAGGAGAGGCACAGCAGCACTGATGCAGACTTAACTAGACCCACACTACATATACAGGGAGGACACAGGTTGGTGGTGCGAAAGTTTCAGGACACTCCCTCTTTGTGTGCTGGGGCGGGGCAGGGAAGATCTGGATGATGAAACAATAATTCCCAAAGTTAAAATGACACTGTATACAGGAGTAGGGACTTATAGTTGAAGTAGATGTTAAACATAAAATTGGAAAATAAAAAATAATTATAAATGGGCATTGTTTGGAATAGCAAAAGACTGGGAACAACCTAAATGTTCACCAGTAGGGCGCTGGCTGCATCAATAATAGTGAATGCTTGCAGTGGAGTTCTCTGAGCTGTAAAAATGCTATTAAGATATGACAATGAATCAGAAAACAAGGCAGAGAAAAGTTATTTTAATAAGCCTCTGCTTAAATACACATATGCTTATATATACATTGTGTGTGTTTAGTGCTTATATATATTGAGAACAGAACGTTACCGATGGGGTGAAAGGGAACAGGATAAAGGGGATAAAATGAGAAACTAGACTTCTGAATATAATTTGATTCGTAGATTTGATTTTCAAGCATATGAATGTTTAAATGATTAACTAACAAAATAGAAATAAAAGCACTCCCCATGAAACAAAAACTAACAGTATATTGAAAGAAATTTTTTCACATGATATTTAAACATAATGATATGACTGTATGTGCCTACTGAGAAAAATAACAGCAAAAACTATCTAAAACTCTTTTTTATTATCATATTGTTAGTAATACTGCTATTATTCTGAGACTATTAT